>CM031879.1:49604910-49691627 GCA_018697195.1 Certhia americana | reverse complement strand
GGTCAGCAAGAGGACGGCTGCAGTGGGGGAGCGAGTCTTCCCGACGAGTCACACATTACAAGCGCCCGATACTGCCGAAAGTGAGTGCGGTCGCCCCCAGTGGGGCTCCGGACCCCCCCCCCAACCTTGGTGCTCCCGCTGCCGGGAACAGGCCGAGCCGCTGATGCCCGTCGGAACCCGCCTCACACCCACCCCCACCCCCCCGCCTTCTCCCCCGTGTGTTGCAGGGGCGCATCGAGTACATGGTGAACTGAAAGGCTGGGCCATCAATGTGCGTGGATGCCCGACCGGGCTGCGGGGATGGGGGGCATGGGATGGGGCAGAATGGGATGGAGGGGGAGGTATCTGTGTGTGCGGCTGCGGGGGGATTTGGGCGCTAACTGCTTCGCTTGTCCCCTCCGCTGCTCCCGCCCCGGCAGGTACAGCACCTGGGAACCCGAGGAGAACATCCTGGACTCCCGCCTCATCGCCGCCTTCGAGCAGAAGTGAGTGTTCATCCCCCACCCTCGGCTGGGGGGGCTGCAGCAGCAGGTTTGGCTTTGGGTGGGCGAGCGGGAAACAGCGTCCAGGCGCTCTTTTTCTCTTTTTTCTTATTTGTTTTTTTTTTCCTTTAACTTGTATGCTTCTGTTTTTCCCTTCGGGAAAAAGTTTTAACTTCTTGACAAATTTGATTCCCTAAAGGGAACGAGAGCGTGAGCTGTACGGGCCCAAGAAGAGAGGACCTAAACCTAAAACTTTTCTGCTGAAGGTAACTGTTATTTAAATAACTTAGGCCTGGCAAAAAAAAAAAAAAAAATCTCTCTCAAACCCTGCCGGTGCGTGCCCTTGGAAGGACTGGACTTTCAAGTGACTTGTGCCTGATGCCTGGCTCTGGGAGCGCGGGGAAAACCCGACAGGAAAGTGGGGGTGGGCAGAGGCGCAGAAGCGTGTGCGTGCGATGGGTGCCTCAGCAGGACGGTCAGCACACGCAGATGTGCGTGGTGAGCCTGCAGTCTTTTTTTTCCGATATCCTCTCCTTCTCATGGCCTTCTGTTGCCGCAGTGGAGTGCTTGCCAGTCCTCTTCCCTCTTCCTTCAGCAGGCTGTTCCGTCTGACCCGTGCCCTGCAACTTAGCAGCACGCTGAGCGGTCAGGCCAGCAGAGGCGGGAATCCCGCTGCCACTTGTGTTCCTCTGATTGCATTTAAGGATGTAGGTGCTCCACGGGAGTTTCGTGAAGGGTTCATGCTTTGATCTGTAAACTGCAGCTTGTTTTGCTTTTGCAGAGGGTTGGGGGGTGGCTGGAAGGAGGAGGAGTGTTTCACCTCTACATAGGATGGCAGCTGAAGTTTCCAGTTCCCCTCTGATAGACTCAGCATCTCTGCAAGATGTCGTAGCATCTCTGCTTGCTTGCAGAGAAGAGCAAGGAAGCTAATCCCTAGTGCACGCCTTCTTGCCCTTTATTTTTGCCTTCTTTTCTTTTAATTAAGAACTCCGGTAGCTGCGTGACTGATATGTGAGCTCTGTGAATTTATTAGTTTACAGATGAAATGCTTTCTCTACTCCCCTCTTCCCTCCCCTTCCTCTCCAGTTGTCACAGTCTCAGGCTCCAAATGAGCATAGAAAGAACCTGTACACCTCTGTACAGTTCAGACAGATGCCCAAGTCTGCAGTTCCCCTGGTTTTTTCCTGATAGGAAGCTCTGGAACAGTCAGTGTGGACCCTGTAGTAAGGCATCACTATCACCAAGTCATCCTGTGGCTTTGGGCGAGTCGCTTAGGCTTTGTGCGTGTTTCCCCATCTGTGAAACAGGTTAATACTTCCCTTTGCCTGGCAGCAGTAGGAGCTTTACTCAAGTCAGCACGGCACTTTTAACTGCATGAGCACCAGAAAGCACAGTGTCACCTCTTCTCTGCTTTGAGAGGGCATAATGAAGCACGCAGAAGAAATGCAGGAACAGGCATATTCTGATGCTCTGCATGAAACCCAGGGGACTGTGGTAATCCTTGGGAAGTCCTGCTGATGGAACTGTCCTCCCTATTTTTCTGTTAACACTGTTCTGTGTCTGTAGCCTGAGAATTACAAACATACCCTGAATTGTGCTACCTCTCATGCTGTATTCAGACTAGCTAGCTTTCCTCTTTCTGGCAGTCATGCATTAAATGTAACCCTTGTGTTTAAATTTCCAACAATGCAAAGGAACACTTGAAGGGAAAACCACCAGCTTGAAATAGTTCTCTGCCTGCATGAAAAAAAATACTGGTGTTTGTAACACCTGACACTGTTCAGAGCTGTAGAGGGGTGACTATGCTATGTGTAATCAGTTTCTTTTATTTTTGATTCTGAATGTGATATGGCTATATAACTCATTTAAAAAAAAAAACAAAAAAACAAAAAACCACTCATTTAAAAAAGCAAAGCCAACCCCCGAACTCAAAACCCACTCATTGCTTCTCTTTTCCCCTTACCCTTTAAAACCCCCCTAAACTTAACGTGAATTATTCAGCAGCATCCTTTGAATCACGTCCGTGACACATTTGTGTGGCACATCTTCCTTCTCCAACGGTAATGGAAACCTGTAGGTTTGCAGAGCTGGCTCGGTACTTTGTAGAAGATGAATCGTGGTAGGGAGCAAGATCAGCTCTCCTGAAGGCTGGTGCCACGTTGTGGGAGAGGCTGGCAGGGCAGAGCACTACTACTGCTGCTTGGTTTGCACCTCTGGGAAATAGAGCTGGTGGAACTGTTAGTGCTGTGACTTGCTGTTCCTCTGTGACTTCGGATCCTGCCCTAAAAATAACACCCCAGTCCAGGCAGCAAGTAACTCTGTCTGAGCCAGCCCCATCTGAACTTTTTTAAGCTCTGTTCAGGCTAACCACAATCAACACAATTGTGGCTAAAGTTATGACAGAGATGGTGAGATGGTTTGCGACTCAGTCTTCTTCTGACCCCTGAAGATGCACATTTGACCTCTTCCAGCCCCGCAGCACCGGTGCTGCTGCAGGAGGGGTGGGACTGGGATCTGCCTCATGCATTACTAACAGTATTTTCAGTTCTTTCAGCTGCAAAATCTCTTGCCAGTGAGAATTTCAGAAGCAGGGGAAGAAATTTGATTCTTGTATCCCAGAGGGAGTATTTGGAGTTGGCAGTTAGAACAATATTCTTTTTGATCTGTTAACTGAACAGATTAGACCTGGATGCAATGATGTTTAAGCAGAAATCTGGCCCAGGATTGCTTTGATAGACCAGTCTGCCCTTGACTTGGTAGCTTGCTAGAATTTTTCATGTGTATCAGTGCTTAAACCTAGGCTTCTGAGTCTCCAGAATGGCATCAAAATAAGTGCCCTGATATGCCACTCAGTCCCTTGGCTTGTGTGGGTGTTTTAGCTTGCAGTTGGGACTAGGTTTATCCTGGGATTAGTTCTCAAAAGTTGCAGATAGGCACCCAGGGGGATTTACAGAAAGCATTCCAGCAGGTTAGTGGCCCACGCCTTTGGAAAAGCTTTGAAAAGCTGCATCTTTGACCGCCTGCTGCCTTTGTGAGCCAGGCTCCCGTTTCTGAGAGCTGTCTAACACTTGCCCTTTCGATCAGACTGCAGAGGCACATCACAGGCCAGGCTTTGTAATATCACTATCAAGATGGCCGGTGTTGAAAGCGACCCCTGCAAACTTGAACTGCAAAGTTTTGGGCAGGAAATGGGTCTTTATCCTTTGCATGCTAGGGGCAAACTTTCCCACAGCTGAGCTCAGGCTTGGCGGGAGGCTGTGAGTCTTGGGAGGCTGCTGCTGTGCTGCAGCCCTGTGCTGAGGGGATGGGAAACAAAGTTCTTGGTCTGAAACGGGCAGTGCTGTGCCTAAGGCTCTTACCTTATTTCTTAGGTGTCTGGCAGAAGTCATCCTTGAGGACAGGTCCTTCTGCATGGATGCTGGTGTGAGGTTACAAAAAAGCACAGCATGTGCTGTAGTCTTCTTCCTCTTTCTCTCCTGCTCAGTTTGTTCTTTTTATTTAGCTTTTTTTCTGTAGACACTCCACTGTGTGGAATGCAAACCTCTCCAACTCATCTAATAACATCTAGCAAGTGCTATTCAGAGACAGAGCCTGATCTGCAAGCTCAGTGGGTGGCTGGCAAAGACCCCTAGTCGGGGTGGCCATAAATACTAAGGTGACAGGAGTGAAGAAAGTTAATGGGAAGGAAGAAGTAAGGGAGAACAAGAGTGAAGGGATTCTTAGTAGGAGAGTGGGGGAAGAAGGGGCTGAGCAGCATGGTGCTCTGTCCTTTTGCCCTTTCTTGAACTCCAAAGCTGGAATTGGGTTTCTTTTGATCTCCTCTCTGTTCGTAAATTATCCTGAGTGATTTGAAAACAGACCATTCCCCTTTTGTAGCATTTTGTTCCCAATCCAGAGGGAAACTTTAGTTTATGGCAGTGTTGCTTGGGAGAACTGTGCTATGAACTGGCTTGCTTTTGCCTTGTCACTTGGAAGACTGTTGAAGAAAGAGGGTGATAAAAAGGCAGAATAGCAGCCAAAAAGGGGAAAGAAGAGCTCTTGCAAATGCTGTTTGGAGCAAAGACTGTGGGAATGCAGGTGGAGGAAAAAAAGACAAAGCAGAGCCAGTAATTTATGAGAAAGTAGCGCTACTATGGTGCAGCAGCATTACTGGAATTGGTGAGATTTTGAAATAATTCACTAGAAATCCATTGTCTTACAAGGTCTTTGTTTTGGTTTTTTTCTTCCAAATTGAGATTTTGATACAAATCAGGTAAGAGAGGCCTTTCTAGGCACATGTCTGTGTACGTGCTTGTGTGCCTCAGTGTGTTAAGGGAATGAATGAACAAATATGCTTGCTGGGCCTCCAGGGACACTTATTCAGAAATAGTAGGGAATGAGGGAGATACACTAGTTCCCAGGGGCAGTGAGGGAGAGCTGTACAAGATAAATAAAGGTGATACATATCCCAGACGGAAAGAGGGGGAAGGGAAGCAATCCCAGCAATTGGCTTGCTCTCATGACAGAGCACTGCAGCAAGCCTCCAGAAGCTGCATCCTGATGTAGGCTGAGCTGTAAGCAGAGAGTGAATTACTTTGTATACATGCTGAGTACCTCTTCAGCAGTGAGCACATCCTGCAGGTGAAAGCAGCAAAACCTAGAGAGGTGGTTTCCATGTGGAAAACTTGTGAGCCAAGTAGCAAACTGTGGTGACGCAGCTGAAAGGATTCAGTAGGTTTGTTTTTCAAAGACCTTATCCTCATATGGCTTGTGAATGTGATCAAGGAATGGATCCGGGGCAGGGAGAAATGCATTTCCAGCAGATAAAACTGAATGTTTAGTCTTCTCCAAACCAAAGGTAGTAAGTTAATTAATCTAAAGTTGGAAACAGGGGAAGGAGAGTGTTGCCCTCTGCAGTGAAGGGAAGAGTTCATGTAGGTGATGCCTGAATAAACCTGATCCTGTGGTAGGAATAGTGAGCTTCCCAAGTGAGAAAGCTCTGGGGGCTGGTCTTAGATAAAGCATCTGATAAGATTTTTCTTGAAACCTTACCTGGAAAAACAATCTCAAGGTAAGCTGAATATTTGCATAATGCTCTTTGGAACTTGCATTGAAGCTGGTCACTGGGGATAGCAGTGTAGCAGCAGGGGAGGACTGTTGAGTCCTAACTTACCCTCTCAATAATCTGACCATAGTATCAATGCTGCATGTAGACTACCTGGAGACTACTGAAGCTGGAATTTAATAAAGGTAGATAGCTGAAACATGAGTTAGAAACAGCTTCAGCCTTGAGAAAGTGCCCCAGAAGTAATTGGAAACGCAGACACATAGCACGTAAATGAGACCTACTGGTTCTGGCACACTGGAAAAGTCCAGGCCATATACCAGGGCTCTGTAATAGTTGCTGTGCAAACACAAAACCAAGACAGGTCTCTGTGAAGACAAGAAAGGAGTTGATTAATACATACAGGCAGACAAAGTAAAATCAGCAGGGCTGTGGAAGTGGCCAGGTAGTGACCATCCCAGCATTATCACTTTGTTTAATGTGGCTGATGGGAAACTTAGTTCAGGAATTTTGGGGTGTATGAGGAAACTGAGCAGTTTGTGACTGCTCCCCCCACACTTGAGGGAAGCTGTCTTCTTTCTCTCCTGGCGTATGGAGGTGGTGCTGGTGGAAGGTGGCAATTAGAATTGACTTGGAGCAGAATGGCTCAGAGGGGGTAGAACTCCTCTCTCCAAGGCATGATTAAAGGTAGGCAATTAATCTGGAAGATGTGCAATGTTGGCAACAGGAGAGGCCCTGAAGGATACCTGTGCCCATCCACTGAAGCTGTTCTACAGCTTTTCAGTGATGCATCTGTCTGCAACCTTTGCCTGCCTTCCCTGTCCTGTATTTTGGAATGGGATGTTGTGTTGCATTTTGCTCCTGGCTCAGCAGTGGTAAATTGGTGAGAAACCCAGAGCACAAGAGCAGCAGTGCTGGAAGGGCTGGCCGTGATGTGGAGCAGGATGCAAAGGAACAAATTTGTTAATTCAGATTGTGCTGGTATGTAATGTCAGAAAGCAAACTTTAGCTTGTCCTTGTGTCTGCCATCTGCTTCAGCAAGACCTGTGAAGAGATGGAGCAAGCACAGCTCAGATGTGCCTTTGCCTGTGCCTGTGACCTCATGACTGGGTCTACAGTGTCTCCAAGTTGTGTATTGGTGAGATGGGAGGGGGAGAGTTGAAGTGTGGTGCAGTGAGTTCATCCGGTGCTGTTGCTGTGCTCAGGCCTGGACAATGCCTGTGACAGGAACTGTGTCTTATTTTCTCAACAGTTTGGGGCTTGGAGTAACACGTGAGGCTGAGCAAAGAGTAACTAGATTGGGATGCTTTCTGCTATACCAGGCTGTGTTGGGCTTTGTTTGTACTGGGAACACTTGTCTTTAGCTAGGTGGAAGCAGCCCTGTTGTTTAATGTTGTGTCTGTGCCTGCCTTGGGGTTGTGCTAACTTGTCTCTGTTTCTTTGTCAGGCAGCTAACACAGTGTCTAGGTCCCCAGTCAGGATGAACCTTCAGTTTGTGTTTTCTTGTACAGGCAGAGAGGGAGGCCTCATTTTTGCAGTCCTTTTAAAGCCAGAATACAAGTAGTACTGAAGGCTGTGATCATCCAGTGTTAGTCAGAGAGGAACAAAATGTCTTCACGTCTCCATTCCCTGCCCATTCAGGATCTTCTGCAGTTCCCATGGGTATCTCTGTGGGAGAAGAGGAGCTCTGGCTAACAGTAAAGCTCTGAAGCTGCAGGGCTATGACTTTGAGCTTTTTGTGCAGGGGCTGGCTGGGCCCCTCGCTTAGATCTGTTAGATCCCTGCCTTTACACGCAAATCTTTTTCCCCAGGCATTTCTCTGGTAGGAGGCACAGCCTGCAGGGTGACAAAGGAGATGGAGTTGAGTGCTAAGCTCTTAGTTGGCAAGAAGCCATCCCGATCTTGGCGTGTGCAAGGGGCAACGGGATGGAAAAGTTGGGGAGGAAAAGCAGCTGTCGTCTTCTAGCAGTGCAGTTCTTGCTGTGCCCACGAGGTGGGGGAAGCAGCTCGCAGGATGTGCAGTCACAAGGTGGGGGCTCGCCTGTCCCCTCCAGGCCTGTGTGACTTCTACCTGTCACCACTGCCGAGAGGGAGTATGGAAGGGGGTTGGTGTGGGCAAGTACTGGAGAGCAGGTGGAAGGATGAGCTATGCAAGCAACAGTGCGCTGATGAGATGTGATGAAAGAAAGGGCTCTGGGCTTCCATGCACAGGTCATACAGCACCAGCTTACCAATGAAATGGTTGTTCCCACTGCCAGATAATGTTCCTGTCTCTGGTGAGTGAACCAGGGCAGTTTTTGGCCCCACAAGAGCTTAAAAATATTGTTCCGCTGGCCTGGCTTTTGTGGAGGACTGGCACAGAGCAGATGTGAACAGGTGCTATTCCTGCTCTGGCCCAGTGCTAGATTTCAAACAAGTGTGGTGCTCAAAGTCAGTCTCTTCTTTGGAGGTACAGTTAAATTTTACTTGAAATTAGCTGGCCTAATCTCTGTCTTTAAACACTGGACCTTGCTCCCACAGCACAGTAAGGATGAATGACTTGCATGTGAGTTAAAAATCAGATCTCTAAATTTCTTGTATTTAACGGAGACAGCTCCATCAGACCATTCTCACCAGCCTCCATCTGTGTTCCTCAAGACCCCCTTCTACCATGCTTTTCAGAGGTGATTCTCATTGGGCATTACTCTGCCTCTTCCCTGTTGTGCTCAGTTTGTAGAGAACCCGGTACAATCCCTATGTAAGTTTGGTGCTGTCTCAGCACTGACATCCCCAAGTGCCTAGGATGATGTTGGCTTTTTTGGCTGACAGTGGAAGGTTGTGCATATTCCACGATGATGACCAAGGGAGGCTTTGGAGATCGTGAACCCTGAAACATGCCTGGGAAGTAGCAGTTTTTCCCTGGAGAAAGCATGTGTCAACAGGGTACAGCCTAGGGAGACATTAGGTGCCCAAAAATTATATAGACAGTGTCCTATGCCTGTCTGAGGGCTGTGCTGGAGCTACCCATGATTTGTAGGTGTGTACCTGTGCTTGTCATTGATGTTGGGTATAAATGTGTCATGGTACTGTTGGTGAGTGCTTGGCCTGAAGTGAGCAGTGCCTGACTTGAGATCTGGCTGCACCTAGGCTGCCTCTCTGACCCTGTTTGTTTTCTTTCTCCCCACCACCGCAGGCTCGGGCCCAAGCGGAGGCCCTCCACATTGGGGATGTACACTTTTCTGTCAAGCCTGGTTCCAGTACCTCCTCTCCCAAACTCCACTCCAGCGCCGCAGTACACCGGCTCAAGAAAGACATCCGGCGATGCCACCGCATGTCCCGGCGCCCCCTGCCCCGTCCAGACCCCCAGAATGGCGGGAGCGTGGGTGGCGGGGCTGGCATTCGTCCCCCTGTCTCGCCCTTCTCGGAGACCGTCCGCATCATCAACCGTAAGGTGAAACCCCGCGAGCCCAAACGCAGCCGCATCATCCTCAACCTCAAAGTCATTGACAAAGGTGGGAAACCAGCCAATGGGGCTGGGGGCCTGGCTCGGCCCAAGATCCCCTCCCGAAACCGTGTCATTGGCAAGAGCAAAAAGTTCAGCGAGAGCGTCCTCCGCACTCAGATCCGCCACATGAAGTTTGGCACCTTTGCGCTCTACAATAAGCCATCTGCTGCACCTACCCCCTCTCTGGAGGGCAAGGGGGAGGCTGAAGGCTCCCAGGCAGCCTCCTGTGGGCTCATTATGGGCACCACCCCCTATGATGCTCCCAGCTCCAGCTCCTCTGGCTGCCCATCACCCGCTCCCCACTCTTCCTCCGACCCAGATGATTCCCCTCCAAAGCTACTCCCTGAGACCCTCAGCCCAGCCATCCCCGACTGGCGTGAGTCAGAGGTCCTTGACCTCTCAATCCCACCTGAGTCGGCTGCCACCAGCAAGCGTTCTCCTTCGGGAGGGTGCAGTGGGGGGCAGACGCCCTCCTTATCCCTCTCCTCTTCTGACCCGGAGCAGGAGGCCGGCGACTGGCGTCCTGAGATGTCCCCTTGCTCTAATGTGGTGGTCACAGATGTCACCAGCAACCTCCTCACTGTAACCATCAAGGAGTTCTGCAATGCAGAGGATTTTGAGAAGGTGGCGGCGGGTGGTGGTGGAGGAAGCAGCAAGTGAGCAGCCAGGTCCCCCCCCCCACCTCCAGGGGTGTGGGGGGAGCTCTACCTGAGAGAAGTCGTGGTGCGAATGGCTGTCCTTAGTTCTCTCCTTCTCCCCTTGGCTGTCCCTCTGCCCTCACTGCCACCCTTCCTCCTCCTTTCCTCCTGCCCACTTCCTCTTGCCTGAAGGCTGGAGTATGTCAGTGGGGGTGTGCAAGCACCCACTTGGGTGTTGGTACTGCTAGGAGGAGGCAGGGAGGGTTGTGGTGGGGCTGGGGAGTGGTTGTTTGTCCTTGAATGTGGTGTTGTCCAACGGGCAGTGGAGCCTTTGGGGCTGAGGGATGAGTGAGCATGTGTCTGTGTGCCTGTGCAGGTGGTGAGGAAGGTGCTGCTCTTCCTCATTCCCCTCCTGTCTTTGACAAAAACTGAAGAGGAGCTCCAAACCCTTGAGGAGAGGATGTAAGAGGATTGGAGCTCTTGCCCACATCCTCCAGCCCTTCTCCCACAATGTGCATGCAGACTCTTCCATTCTTGTTTCCCCCTTGCCATGACTACCATCCTGCCATCCTTCCCCTCGTGGCCTGTGGCCTGGATCTGCCCTCTCTTCTACTGTCCTTGTGGCAGTTGCTGATCCAGATGCCCTCAGAGTGAGGGGAAGAAAGATAGGTGAAATGTCATGCCTGGAAGGTGCTTGAGACAAAGCTGGGGTGGTGGGGAGTGCCCCATGCAGCCTATGCCTCATATTGGCTTCCCGTTTCCTTTGACTATTGGTGCTACCTTGGCAGTTGTATGGGTGTTTTCAGGTGCCCTGATCCCTCCTCTTCTCTTGCATCTTCCAACCTGTTCAGCTCCTCAGGAGAAAGGGAAGAAAAGAGGAGTCTGCTTCCAGCCAGTATCTTCCTCCTGAAGCTCATCACTTGCACTTGTTTGGGAGAGAGGGACATGAAATGCCTTTCCCTGGTCTTCCCGTGGTGGAAGTAGGAGTGGGCTGTGGTTCCATCCTTCAGTCTGTGGGAAAATATTGTCCACAGTGTGATGCTGCCCCAGCTGCATGAGGCTGCTCTCCCGCCCTGTGCATAAGCTTCCCCCAGCCCTCTCTTCCTCTTGCTCCTTCCAAAGGAAGGAGGGGTGGATGCTAAAGCAGGTTGTTTGCTCTTCCTGCTTGCTTTTGCCCCTCCTGCTCTCCCCTCCCTCTGGTGGGTGGCCTGGAAGAGGTTTCCCCTCTGTCTTCTCAGCATCTGAAACAGCCCTTACAACTGTCAACCAAAGGTGCTCATAAGAAATACCTGTCTCTCTCACATCATATGCATGTGCGCTGGATCTCTTCCCCTAAAAAGCTCATGTGAGCTGATCTAGAAATTTCTTCTCTTCACCCCTAGCAAGTAGGAGGGAGCAAGAACGCAGCTTGCTGTTTGTTCCACAGCTCCCTCTTTCCCTGACCAGCTTTGTTCACATCCAAAATAAGCTCTATTTTTTGCCTGCCATTTCTGGCTTGCTCTGTTTTTGTGTGGGTCCTAAGCTTCGTGGTGAGAAGCCGTTCCTTTGCTCTCCTTTTCTTCCTCTACTCACGCAGGACTCAGCCTGTAGAGGCAAAGAAAAGAGGTGCTGATGAACTGGTAGGAGAGCCTCACCCTCTCAGCCCTGTCCCTGGATGGGGCAGAGAGGTGTCACTTCTACATAACATGCTGCAGAGGTGAAAAGGGTGGAAAAAATTCCTCATGCCAGGGCTCATTTACTTACAAACGTGCCCTGGGCGGGTGAACAGAAGTGGAATTGGCCCCTCTGGTGCTTTCACACAAGGACGTTCAGGAGCTGCTGGCTCTGAGGAGTGCTCTCCTGCAGTAGTGATTTTGTGGTTGCAGTGATCTGAGGATAGAAGTGAGGCAGTTTGTGGGAGGGAAGTAATATTTGCCTGCCCAAGGGACATTGTCAGGGTGGTAGAGGGATAGACCAGCTTCTGACCTTAATTAGAGCTTTTGTGCCCAGAGCTTGTCTATTTCCTGCCTCCAGCGCCTGGGTTGGTGTAATAAAATCTTTGCTGCCTTCCCCACAAACCTGGCCTTGCAGAGTGTGGCATTCCAAGCTGTGGGAAACAGTAAATTCACACCAGTTGCAGTTGGGTGTCTGCGCAGAGAGTCTGAGGGGGATTCCAGGTGCTGTTAGCACCACCCTTGGTACACCTCTTTCTTTTTCTTTCCTTGGTTAAAGAGCTTAGTGGACTCTTCGGGGATGTGCTTTCATTCACAGCTGAAGCTAGGGGCAGGGAGAAAGAGAGTTCCCTGATCCATTCACCAAGCTAAGGCTTTCTATAACTTGTTGGACTTGTGTGCGTGTCTGTGTTAATACCTGCTTGTGTTTTTTGTGGGTTTTTTTTTTTGTTGTTTTGTTTGGATTTTCTTTTGCGCATCTTTCCTGTGCCTGGCACACCCAGGGATCCCTTCTGTTAGCATAGCCTATCCATTTGACTGCAGCTTCAAAGATGAGCAGTTTGTAGGCATAGGGAAAAGCTCTTTCTTAGGAAAATAGCGAGGAGATTCTTCTCTTTTTCCTCCCTCTTCTGAATAAGAACTAATCTGTGGCTGTGAGATAAGAGGAGCTGCTTTATGGGGTGGATGCAAACCGGCCAGTCACTTTAGGTTGTTAAGTTACTGTTTGGTGTGTATGTGGTGATGTGTTTTGTTTTGTGGTATCAAGGCTCTGAAAAAAGTGTTGAAGCATTTAAGTGGGAGATAAAAGGGAACTTTAATAGGAAACTCTTGATGTGTTTTGGCCAAGATGTGTTGCTTGGCAGAATTCTTTTCCCCAGTGTCTCTTGTATGGTGTTCTTTGGGGGCAAGGGGCAGGAATTGTTTAATTGAAGGGGTTTTGCCTTTCTCCAGAGTGGCAAGCAAGGGAACTGTCTGTGAAGAGCAAAACAGTGGGTCATTGTAGGGATGCTCCGCAAGGACCTTCTTCCTGCGGTGAGGAGATGAGGGGACTTGTTGCAGCAGAGAAACTCGTGCAGTAGATCCTCTTTGTGGAGGAAGAAAGGAGTATGATCCGGCTTGCAGACACAGCTCACCTGCTTGTGTGACAAATCCCTCCCTTCCTGGGTGGGTCACCAGGTGGGAACCAAACCCTGAACCTCTGGATCCGGAATGAGGATCCCATGCTGTTTTGAGTTAGAGGTTTGCTAACTTGAATGCAGCAGTCGCCTCAAGTTCCTCAGGTGGACGAGACACTTGAGGCTGACTAACCTACCTTCATATTCACGTGGGCTGCGCTCCTCCTTCTGAATTTTTGCCCTTGCTCCTTAATGGAGATAGGAAAGAGAATTCATCCATGCCTTTTAAAATGGGCATGGAATTGAGGGAGGAGTTTATTTGAAAGTATCCCCTTCCTTTCCCTATAACCCTTAGGAAAAAAAAATCAACAAAAACAGGGAAATATTCTCTGTGTCTGTGCCATGTTTGTTCTCGTCGTCGTGTTTTTAGAGGAGATTTTATGATGGAGTGGAAAAAGTGAAATGATTAGTTTTGCATAAAAAAAGAAAAGTTTTAAAAAAAATTTCTACAGGGAGAGAGCGAGAGAGAGTTTAAAAACGAATAATAAATGCAGTGATTGCACAAACTGTAGTGGTATTAGATGGTCCTTAGAGAAAAGAGTATTTTGTAGTATCGAAGCATGTGTGTCTGGGATGGTGTTTGGCTTGCTTGAACTGGAGGAAAAGGCATTCTGGGACTAAGCAGCAATCTCTGAGCTGAAAAGGCAAGTTGCATGTTGGAGGAACCCTGTCTACAAACCTTTCCCATCCTTGCCTCCTAAGTGTTGGAGTGAGTTCCCTTCCCTCCCATACCTCTCCTGTGAGCTAAGGTGGAGTCTCTAAGTGGTTTTCTGGCTGAGCAGCCCTCAGAGATGGCTGGTCACATTCTGACTGAATGTGGATCAGGCTGTCAACATGGAAACAGTTGACTTACTTTGCATGCACAGCAAGCTGCTAACGTTTGGGGTTGGCATGTACCTTTCCTGCCAAGTTGCTGTCTCTTCTCTTTTCCATCCCCTATATCCCAGCAGAATTAATCATGGTGGGCTTATTTCCTGGGAAGCAGATAGGCCTCCCCTCTGTAAGGTTTCTTAACTTCTTCCAATACCAGGTGGGGGGTGGCATTTTTCTGTATAGAATTTACCACATCAGGACAGAAAACAGAGTCTCATTGGTGTGTATTCCAGCACCCCTTCTCTGACAGTGGCCAGATCTCTCAAGGCAGATGAGAGAGCTGCCTTGTGTGCTCTGATTGTGTTGCTGAGGGACATGTGCCCTCTTCTCGGGGCCAGCAAATGCTGGAAGGATGGAGAAGGGAGAGGAGCACTCTGACAGGACTGCTTAAGTAGGGCAGCCATCTTCTCTAGCTTCCTTCAGGGTGGTGGGGAAGAGTTGCCTGAACGTTCCTTCAGAGCGAGAAGGCAGCTCTTGTGTGCTGGCTTCCCTGTCTGAGATGTCTCTGGTGTTCATCTGGCACGTGGGAGTGACTGCAGGAAAGAAGGAAGCCACCAGATATTGGTGTCTGAACAGGAGATGGCAGGCAGGGACACTTGAACAGCTTTTCTTGTCTGGACTTTTCTGGTGCTCTTTGCAGTGGCTTTGCAGTGACTGATGTCTTGATGCTTCCCATAGCCTGGGCTGCACTTGAGAACTTCTATCTCTGCCCATCAAACTCTGTCGGTGCTTCCCATGGCTTTCAACTTGGAACAGAAACCTCCTGTCTCGTGCTCTCTTCTCAATGAGCAGCCTTGGACTGGAGTGGCATGAAGCTAATGAGATACAAGCTCCTTTGGGGATGAAAAACAGAAATAGTGTGGTGAGCAGGCCCAGCTGTGGTGAGCCACTGCTTAAATTCTGTTTTCAAAAGAGAAAGGGAGCATTTCTGTGTCTCCCCTTACTGAAGTTCCTAGGGAGATTTTGTGAAATAAACAAATTTTAAAAAAAGAAAAAAAAAGAAAATCACAACCACGATCATGCTTTTTACCAGGTTGGAGCTGTCTCTGAGCTGAGTCTTCCTAGGGATATCACTCCCTTCTCCAGCCCCTCTTTGTAGAGGAGGCTTCAGCAGCTCCCAGGCTTTGGAGATTATCACCTTCCTGGGGACTTCCTGGCAGAAAGAGGTTGCCATGCTTGAAGGATGGTGTTCTGAGTTCCCCACACTTCTGCACACCCCAGGCTGTGGCATTGGTGGGGCTGCTCAGGAGCAGGTCTTTCTTCCCAGGGAGGTGTAACAAACCTGGAGTGCGTGTTTGGCTAAGTGCTTATTTTCCCTTTTGCTTCCTTCCCCACCTTCTGATAAGACTTCTTCCTCCTTGCCTGGCACATCTTTTTACTCCAATGTCGCTTGCTTTTGCTGCATTTTTCAATTGCCCAATAATCACACAAGAGCTGGGATCTTATTTACTTCTTATATATAAATATATGAATATAAAAAGCCTTCCCCCTTTCTCCCTGTCTCACCCACCGCCCTGTGCGCAGCCCCCCTGATCTCCGCTCTGAAGGTGATCTGCTGTAGAGGGTTGATTTGGAGTTGGGGATTTGGTGCCTCCTGAGTTCTGTTCCTTCTTGGCTTGCCGTGGTTTTTCTGCCAGCTGTGTCATTGCCCTGTGCCTCTGTCTTCCTCATGCAAAGGGGATAGGGGGTGGAGGAGACCATCCTGCTGAGGGTGCTGGCAGCCCAACTCTCAAGGCATTTGCACAGAGATGGAGTGCTCAGTGTTGCTTCAGAAATCCCTTGCTCCCTGTCTGTGCTTCCTTCCCCAGGTAGCTCCAGGAAGTATCTTCGTTTCACCAATGCTCTGAGGTTGAGAAAATAAGTGTCTTTGTTTTCTTTTTTTTACTTCTATTTTTGAGATCCTTCCCCAGAGTGCAATGTGTATGGTTTCTTTTTGGGGGTGTGGATGGCAGGAGATGTTGGAGTCTGTCTCCATCCTCACCTTTGCCTTTCTGTCCTCCAATCCTCTCGCATTTTGCCATTGCCCTGTGTCAGACTGATGTGGTGGGAGGTATTTGCACCCTTTTCTGTGCAGGGTCAGTCTTGGCACCAGGAGCTTCTCATGTGTTCTGTGTGGTGCATTCTGAGGTGCCCTGTGTCCCACCTGCCTCACCTGTAAGCAGGGCCCTGAGTTCATCTTTCTTCCCTTCTCTAAATTTCTCCTTTAGGAGTGAAAGGAAATACAGTCCCATGGTGGTTGGCTGTCTCTGGCAGCTCTTCTGTCCATCCCAGATTCTCTGTGGTGGGAAACAAAACGACTCCAGGGCCATCCAAAAGCACAGTCATTGGGGTAAGGGTCCTTCCACCCCAGGCGAGCTCAGGTGTGTGCTTTGAGCCCACACCCTCCAGGCACTGGGATGGAGAAGAGGGATGCCCTCTGTGCCCCTGGACTGAGTAGAGCTGGGAAGTGGGCAGCAAGCAGCTTGCTGTTGCACAGGGAAGAAGTAAGGTGACAGAACTGCAGCAAGTTGCAGTCAGAGTGGTGCCAGCTTCTGCAGTGGTTCAGAATATGTGCCTGCTGGGAGGTAAGGTGGGACATGCAGGTGAAGCGTTAATTCCCATTGCAGAGTCCTGGTTCTTTACTTCATTCCTCGTTCAGCTGAGCACTTGGAGCTCACGTTAAACCTTTGGAACATGGCTGGGTGGCTCAAAGCACTTGGTGAGGCTTCAGGGCCTGGTAGGACTAGTGGGGCTTTTCCATGCTCCCAGACAGCCCCCCAGCTGGCCCCTGCTCTCTAGGGATGCTGAGGGTTTCCCTCTGGGCAGAGCAGCAGGTAGGTGCTCTTGCACAGGTAGATTGCTCTTCAGCTGCCCTGGAGGGAGCCTGCTGCTTCCAATCCCCACCTGCAAAGTGGGGACAGAATCTTAGGTCAAGTTCTCAAATGGAACAAAAAAATTAATCATTGTGATGACTTTTTTTAGAAAAGAGTTGTCATACCTGCACCTCCCCCAAGCAAATCAACTCAGTGTGGTGTCCTCCTTCCTCTTTTCCCCTGTGCCATTAAGCTTTGTATGCTCCCTAAGAATAGAGGAGACTCTCTGCTTTGGGATTTTTTTCCCCCCATTTGTTTTCTTTTTTGCATAGAAAGTTGTCTGCTGGTGGTGGAGGACAGGGGCCTGCTTCATCTGTTCCTTTCACCTTCCCCTGTGCCAAGCTTAGGCTCAAATGCTGCAGATTGCTGCAAACACTGAACTTGGAGCAGGCGAGTGACCCCACTGAGTTCTGTGGTACTTGGGTGCTTCAGATTCTGCCTGTGCTTGAGCTTTGGCAGCATCAGAGCCCTTCCTTCCTCTTGGAGAAGGTCAGCCCTACCTCTAAGAGTGCTGATAGTTCTGGTGCAACCCATCTGTCTCTTCATTTCCCCTCACTTGACATACAGAGTGAAGGTGGTAATTTTTTTTTTTAATTTAAAATAAACCTAAATATGTATCTTGTAATTTTTTTTTTATTTTGAAAAAAAATGCATTTAAGAATTGTGCACGGATGAATTGTATATCTATATATTATTTTTTTTTGTCTTGCAATTTTCATTTTAAATATAGTGTTTGTTCAGTTTTGTTTTGTTTTTTAATCCAGTTCCCAGCTGGCTAAACTCTGTCTAGAGTGGATGGGTGGGAGGCAGAGCCACTGGAAGGGTGATTGAATCACCCCTTCCCTTGGTGCTTCCTACAAGAAACTGGTTTGCTCCAGGTTTGGGGGTGGGGGTTGTGCTAATTACTCTTGTATTCTTGTACATTTTGTTCTTTCTGCTGCTCTTGAATATTGTATCAATGCCAGAAATGGGGAGTTAAAAATTAAAACAAAAAATTAACCCCAATAAATTGTTACATTCCAAAACCTGTTGTTGTTTTCCTTGGGCAGGCTGTGACTTGGGGAGCTTGGGAGGAGGGCTATGGAAATGTATGCACAGATCAGCTCTGCAGTCAAACACAAATACCTGCACCCTTCTTGGCCACTATGGATCAGCCCTGGTTTGGTCTTTGGAGCTTTCTGGAGACGGAGAAGCTCTGACAAAAGATAAGGGAGTATTCTGGAATGTTAAGGGAAGAGGGAGCATTTGGGAAGGCTAAGCAAGCAGAACCTGAACACCCTCTTCCCAAGTGCTTTGGATAATCTCCCATGGGTCTCCCACACCTTTTTCTTTTAAGAATGAAATTAGAGCAGAGTACAGCCTACCACTTGGTGGCTGAAAAATACTTCAGGCTTTTCCCAAGTCCACAACATGTGCTTAAGTGCACTTTCCGACAAGCCGCTCTAAGAAATATGGTGAAAAATCTTCCTGTGTGTAATTGAAGCCCCAGATTCACTCCATCACTCTCCAGCCTGCAGCAGCTGCATAAAAAGGCTCAGCTAAACTTCTAGGGGGAAAGTGCTGGTGGTAGGAGATGTGGTGGGGCAAGCGAATGGGTTTTGGACAGAGCTGCACTTCAGGCAGGCAGGAGAGAAGGGCAGGAAGGCAGCACTTCTGGGTACTAGGAAAGGGCAGTGTCTGGGCACAGCTCCAACCAAAACACCCTCAGGGCTGTCCCTCAGGAGCGTGTGATGAGGTTTCACCTGGAGGAGGGAAATTGGGCTGAGCTGGGTGTTCCTTGGAGAGAGTGGCTGCCTTGAGATACTTCTGCAGTGTCTGAGCTTTGGAAAGCCACAGCAGGGCCTGCTCGAGGGAATGTTGCCCACCAAAGTCAAGCACAGGTGTCATTCATGCCATGCCCTCAGGCTCACCTTGCCTCTTTCTGTGTGCCAAAACACTCGCAAAGCTGGCACTCCCTTCTCCCTTGCCCTTGCACCCTGCTCAGAAGCCAGGGGGCTTTTGGCTGGATTTGAGAACACTAAATGAAGCCAACTCTCACCATGCTTTCTGGAGCAGGAGGAAGGCTGGAGAGACAGACCCCAGCCTGACTGAACACACTCAATGAGGCCCTGCCCTAGTACACTGGTGCAGGTAGACCCAGCAACCAGGACAAAGGTGATGCAAGTCACATCTGCAGGGATGAGAAACCTGGAAATGAAAGAAGCCGGGATTTCCATGCTATGTAGGACCTGCAGATCCCCAGGATCTGAAGGCTCCTGGTCTAAGGAGATGGTGGAGTGGGTGGTCCTGGGATGCTACTCAGTCGGGTGATAACCTGGGAAGAGGGAATCCCACCTCAGAGGCATCAGCTCACACTCCCCTGAGTGAAGGTTTCTCCCCTTCCTTCACCCCACCAGCCTTGGAGCAGCGGGTGTCCTTCCCCTCAAGCCAGCAATCCATCCCAAATGTCCCTCTAACCCAGGGGGCACAGCAGGGTGAACCCTTGTCCTGCCTGCAGCCACCCCTTGGTGGCTAGCCCCAGATGCTGTTTGGGTGTTTATCAGATGGAAGAAAATCCCTTAATTGCTTGCTCCCAGTCCCTCTGGGCTGAATCCATGAGCTCTTGTTAAATCCAGCTTCTGTCACCAATCCTGCTCAAAACAGGAACAAAAAAGGCCCCACACTGCCTTCCCTCATCCTGTCACACACGTCCTTGCAAGGGCTGGCTACCGAGCATCTCTGAATTGTTATTCGTGGGACTGGGAGGCTGCTCTGGCCAGTCACCAGTCTGAGTCATCACCCCCTGTGAAAATCTATTTTTGTCACCCCTTTGTCTCTGAGAAGAAGTTGTGGTCCCTGCTGAGGGACAGGTCGGGACCATGGGAGAGGTGAGCCCTGCCCTGCTGTAATACTCAACTCTTCCCCATCCAGCATGAGTGAGTAGGGCTGGGCTGGTGCAGAGGGGATCACCCTTCCCCTCACTGCTGGAGCAGCATCAGCCAGAGGTATAAACCTTGCCACCACAGTCCTTGGTAATAAAATCTGGACAGTGCAAAGTCCCCAGCACAGCATCACTTCCCTGGCAAGAAGCTTTGTAGAAGCGTATGTTTTTTTTTTCGCAGGGTTGCAGATAAAGGATGCCCCTCCCACTCTGGACACCGTGGGGTATGATGGCCTGGTGCAGACTCCTTTCAAATCCACTCCTTCCTGGCCACTGCCAGGGTGGGCATGCAGCAGGCAGGGGATGATGCAGCAGGGTGCAATCCTCTGCCACTCTTAGCAAGGGACAGGCTGGAGGCAGATGGTCTCCCCTCCTGTCATGGGCTGCAGGCTCCTATTTCCTTTGCATCCCACGCCAGTGCCCACTTGTCCCAGTACACTGAGCACTCACCCTCCCAGAGCGTTCACTGGCCTCACCACCAGGGACAGACGCCTGTTGCTTGGGCTTTCCTCAAATCCACCTGCCCAGACTGCTCCATGTCCGGCTCTACTTTTTCTCCTCAGCATTCCCTTCATCTCTACCTCTTCCTTGAATGGCCCCATCTGTCTTCCTCTCCCCCTCCCCACAGCCTTACAACACAAGTCAGGCAGGACTCCTGCTGGCTCCATGGTGAGGGTTTTGAGGGGCTGGGGTACAATGCACTCTGGGGGAAGAAGAGGTGACTGTACCCTGTCAACAGCCAAATTTGATTAGCTCTGTCTCCCTTGCTATCCACTCAAATAGGCCTGGGGGGGAAAGAAGAGGTAATCTTCACCGATGTTTCATAGCCAGCACTGGAGCTGTTCTAAACACACACGCTCTTCCTTCCCTGCTGGCTAGGAAGGATTTCCTGCCATTACTGAGTAGAGCTTGAAATTGATTTTGTTCATTTTCCCTCTTCTGCTCCTCTTTTCTCGGCAGGGCGGCGTCGCCAAGGTCCCAGTGTTCTCCGGGAACAGGAGAGGGCATGGCACAGCTCCTGCCGGCGCAAGGAGAAAGTGGTTGTCTGAAGCAGCTCGTTTAAGAGCAGCTCAGATTAGAATGATGGTGGAGGAAAATTAAACGTGCGTCTTTATTTCCTAAATGGATAGCATGGGTGTGCGGGGCAGAGGGTGAGAGGGCACCCCATGGCAGCTCTCTGCAACAGTCCTGTCTGAGGTGGGAGAGCAAGACAGCTAGGAAGTTTGCTAGTTTAATTTTTAGGAGAAAGGCAAGGAGCAAAAGGCCCGAAAGACTATCATGACAAGACAGGGAATGACTGATTATGAGGCTCTCGCCCTCGGGGTATCAGGGAGCCCTTTACTTCCAACCTAGGCATCTCGCAGGGGAAAAAATCATCCCTTGGGCTGTGCCAGAGCAGCATCCTCTCGCCGGAGGCTCCCGCCGGGCTGACTTCAGCGAGCCCGAGGCAGGGCTGGACTCGTCCCCGGGTGCCCCTGGAGCGCCCTCCCTGCCCTTCCCGTCCTCTTGCCCGCTCGCTTCCCACCGTTCGGACCGTTGCCCTTGTACCCCGGGGAGGGTGCTCAGAGGGAAGGGGGGGTCACTAAGAGGGGCACGGCCGGGGCCGGGGCGGGGGCGGCGGCGGGGGCGGTGCGGTGCGGTGCGGGCGGCGCCGCCCGGCACATATAAGCGCGGCGCGGCGCGGCGGGGCCCCGGCGCCGGTGCTGCTGCCGGTACCATCCTTCCCCGCCAGCTCCGTCCGGGCTACCTGTCCATCCCTCCGCCCGTCCGTCCCCCTCTCCATCCCCGCCCGCTTTGTTTTCTCGCCGTCCGCGGGCTCGGGCCCCCCACGCCGCTGCCACCCTGAAGTTTCTGGCGGTGCTGCTGGCGGCGGGCATGCTGGCTTTCCTTGGGGCCATCATCTGCATCATCGCCAGCGTCCACCCAGCCGGCACCGCCGCGCCCGCCGCCGCCGCCGCCGACAATGACTCGGCCGCCGCCGCCCTCCTGCCCGCCGCCGACAAGGGGCTGGGAGCGCTGCACGGCCCCGCCGAGGCTCTGGCCAGCGCCGGGCCGCGCCTGCCGGGGGGACCGCCACTCTTCAGCCGCTTCGTCTGCACCCCGCTGAGCACCGAGTGCCCGGCCACCGGTACCGGCACCGCCGCCGGCAGCGCCGCCGGCCCCGAGGAGCTGCTGGCGCTGCGGAGCGCGGCGGCCCAGCTGCGCCGCACGGCGCTGGAGCAGAAGGAGCGGATCCGCATGGACCAGGAGACCATCCGGGAGCTCACCGGCAAGCTCAGCCGCTGTGAGGGCGGCCTGCGGAGCCCCCCCGCCGCCGCTCCCCCCGCCGCCGCCGGGCTCCGCGCCGCCCCGCGCCCCGGCACCATGGGCCACCCTCCCGACGAACCGCCCGCCGTAAGGGAGCTGGAGGAGGCTGTCCGAACCCTCCAGGACAGAATCGACCGGATAGAGGTGTGAGGGATGCTCCTGGGGTCTGGGAGGGATGCTCCCAGGGGATGATGTTCCCAAGGAAAGATGCTCCTGGGGGTCTGGGAGGGATGCTCCCAGGGGATGATGTTCCCAGGGAAAGATGCTCCCAAGGGATGATGTTCCCAAGGAAAGATGCTCCTAGGGGTCTGGGAGGGATGCTCCCAGGGGATGATGTTCCCACACGTGCCATTACCCAGGACAGCAGCTACATGCACCCCGAGCAAGCTTGTCTCTCTCATGAGGATTCAGGAATGTTGTCCTTGCTGATTTCTTTCCTGGAATCTCTGCCCAGGGGCAAGGGACTCACCTTGAGCCCTCCTCTCTTCTTTCCATGCAGCGTAGTCCCAAATTACCAGGGCTGCCCCATTTTCCCCCCAGTCTGCACCCAGGTAGAGTACCTTGCATGCCCCATAGCACCTGCTAAGGACTCCTCCAGAGTAGGCTGGCAGCTCAGGGCCAGATCCTGCCCTTTAGCAAAAAGGTAAATCCCGTCTGATCCCATCATGGTTATGAATGGGATGTCTCACAAAGTGAAATGCAGTGCCACCCACCGTGAGCCTGACACCCTTTCCCCACATGATCCACAGGAACTGGAGCGAGAAGGGCACAGTTGGAGTCATTCACTGCGCCCATTCCTGTGGCACTGGGCTGTAGGCATTCGGGATGCAGACCCCTGGTCCCATTCCATAGCAGTTGTGCAGCATGTGCCTGGCAGGCTCAGCCCGGGCCCAGCCACAATCCAGTGGCACCAAAGGCCCTACCATGGTGCCTGTCATGGGGCACATCACAGACTGCATTTGAGTGTTGATTTATTTGGGCTCAGCAGTCCCATGGAACTTGGCAGACTTTGCAGGATATGGCTGTGGCCATGGTTTTGGCATGTGAGATCTGCAAGAGGAGAGTTGTCTGTTTCCCCTGTGGCAATTGCTCCAGGTAGGGGTTGTTCCCTGAGGTCTGTCAGATGTCAGAACTACCTGCAAGGAGCCTCCTGCGAGTCCTCAACCTTCTCATCTTCCTGTTTAGTTCCCTGTTGCCCCGTCCACTCTTCCCTGGAGTGTGGAGCTAGGAGGGAGGTCATGCAGCACCCTGTGAGGTCTCTCTCCTCAGCTTTGCCCTTCTGGCCCTGTCACTACAGACATGTGGGTGCAGCAGCAGCAGCAGGCAACAGATGGGAAATTCAGAGCTACTAAGGTCACAGGCTGACAAATGAGACTGGGAGAAAGGGTTATTGTAATTGTTGGAGATATGAACAGGAATAAAAAGACAGAGAAAGGTGAATAAACACATGAACACAAGAAGGAAAAGTGCTGAAAGACCACAGAGGAAGCATCTGTGAGCTGCCAGGGTAATGCACACACAGGCTCAAGAGGAAACACAAAGGCATGCCAGACACATCCAGAGAGAATGGGATGTGCAGCTTGTCTGACATGCCCAGAGCCAAATGCAGCCAAAAGGAGGGACAGACCCCCTGAAAAACCCCTGCAGCCCTAAACAAATGACTTTCCATCAGTGGAATAACACAGCAGGCATGCTTATCAAAATGTAAAGCGGATAAGTAAATCTCTGTACACATATACCAGATGATGCATGTGGGATGGTGTCCAGCATATCAGTTTGGCTCTTGGAGAGCATCATGGCTCTATGGCCATGCTCTCCTTCTCTGTGGGGCAGCATCACCCATGAGCTGCCCTGGTCCCTCTCCTGGGGTTTCTGATGATGGTGGGAGGTTTGGTGTGGAGGAGGAGGATGAAGCTCACAAGGGTTGGAGCGGGCTGTCACACGTGCCTAGGGAGCCTAAAGCGGTGCTGGCATGAGGCTGATGCACACACTGATGAGGAAGCTAAGTGGCACATGACCAAAAATGTTTGGTTTTGTGTTGCCAGGGGCCTGAGGGTCCCCAGTATACTCTTCAGGGGAGACGCAGCACCCTGAGGTTCAGTGAGCCCTGCCAGGTGAGGAAACAGGGCAGCGTGTTACAGGTGGGCTGGACTTCATCTGTCCTGGCTCCCACCTGGTAAAAAGTGTCACCTGAGTGCACCACACCCTTGTGATGGCTGCAGCCCAGCCAGCTGAGCCTCGTGGTCACCTCAGCCATCCAGTGAAGGGCTCCCTTTCTGAATTGCCTCCAACCCCACCCCAGAAACAGACTCCTAAAACTTCATAGTGGGATACCTGCACTCTTCTGTCCTGCATAACTCCAGCTGTCAGCCCCCACAGCTATCCTGGATGATGGCAATGATCATCCTAAAAGGTGACCTGGATGGGGACGGTCCTAGTGTGACCTCCATGTGCTGAAGACTGTGCAAAACCCATTGGGAGGGAGAGGAAATGCTGCCAAGTCTGTGGTGGCTTAGTCTCAGAAGAGAGAGGACACAAAATGCCATGAGCCACTCTGGGAAGGCTGCATCCCAGGGAGTCTCCAGTCAGGTTTGCCAGCAGGGATTACTGCTGGATGCTTTAGAGCTGGGACTGCGGGGAGGGGGCTGGTGGAAGATTGCTGATCTAATCTGGGCACTCTCAGCCCTGTCTGTAAGGCATAACAAGATTTATCCATGCACTGAAAAACCTATTAAGGCATTTGTTTCTTAATTTTGTCAGCATGGCAGAAGGATTTCCCAGGAGAGGATGCAGGGATGGCCCCCACGGTCTCACTCTTTGTCCCCTGCCATTTCTGTGGGGATGGGCTGGCATCAGCACAGCATTCACACATCTTCCCTCACCTGTTCCTAATGCCTCCTGAGGCACTGATCATCCTTTCCTCATGCACAGCAGCCTAGTTAGGCTTTTTCATCTTGGTTTTGAGGGCTCCCCCCTTTCTCTCAGCACGTGCTCATGTCTGTACACTCTGGTGCATCTTGGAACACAGAGCTGAGGGACCCAGGTGTTCCTTTTCCATGCTTTTAGTTATTGCTGCAAATGGAAAGGGATCAGGGAGAGAATCACCTTGGCTGCCTGGGCTGTGCCAAGATGCGGATGCCCCCCTTCTCCCCATCATCCCTTGCAGGAGAGCGGGAGAGGGGACAGCCTGATGGGCTCCATGGGGGACCTGGTGGAATTGCAACAGCCTGTTTGCTCCTCAGCTGGTTCGTGGCTCTGCCACTGCAGCTGGTGACCCAGCTGCTGGCAGGAAACCCTCGGCTAGGGGAATGAGAATGGTAGTGACCTAGCTGTTCCCTCCTGTCTTCATCTCCAGCAGTGTGAGGATGTAAACACCCACATTGTGACACTCCCAACCCCTTGAGTGAGGTTTTAGGGGGACAGGCTCAACAACAAGCACTTCTCTTGAAAGGAAGAGGGAATGGCTGATGCATCCCTGTTTTTCTTCTACTCCATGCAGTCCCTTTTGGAGTTAAATGATCACCAAGGTCTTGCTTGGGTCCAAAAAACCCTGGTGCAGCAGGTGTGCTGTCCTGCAGCAGGGAGCATCCCAGGGTGGCAGCCACTGAGGAGTTTTGTGCAGGCTGTAAGGATTCATGGGCCCAAAGAATGGAATGGGTCTGCTGTGTGTGCACACCCAGCTGAGCATCATCATGATCCTGGGGATGTGCCAGGGCTCTATCCCACAGGCATCGTCCTGTGCTCCTGCCTGCCCTGTCCCAGCAGCCAAGGTGGACATTGGTGGGCTGAGGGGGAGCAGTGGCACCCAGATTTGTCGGTGCATTAGTAAATGAGGCTCTGATCTCCTTATGTAAATCGAAGTGCATTTGCTGACTGAGGGCTGCAGCCCCAGTGAGCACACGCTGGCAGGGCTGCCGCAGCCCCCTGCCCCCACCTTCCCCTCCCCACCCCCTGCCAGCCGCTGACATTTAACGTGATTAATATTACCTGGCATCTTTCAATCTTTTTTGCCGGTTCTGGTGGCCAAGAAGTGTGGAACGAGCCTCCCCCACACCCACTGCCCACTCCCCTGCTGCCTGTGCGGCGGCAGATGGGAAGCCGGGTGCCTGCCGAACAGCCAGGGAGAAAAGGCGCTTCCCCCCCTTCCCCTCCCCAAAGGTCACCAGTAAATAACAGCTGCACATCAACCTTTAATAATTCTGCAAATAATTTGCCTTGTGAGAAAGATGCTCGAGCAGCAGCTCGGAGATGAGGATCATGGCTCGGGGGTGCAGCCCAGCCTGGCATCAAGGGGATCATCCAGCACAACTCGGCTGCACAGGGTGGAAGGGGGAGTCCTGTCTCCTGCCCAGCCATTGTCTGGCTGTGGAGATATCGATGGTGTTTGCTGGGATGGCCCTGAAACCCTGCCAGATGAGGGTACTGGCTACAATCCCTTTCCAGGGGGAACATGGGGTCAGCAATGGTTCAGTCAGCCATGTGGCTCCAGCTGTCAGTGCCCTAGCTACCAAGTAGGAAGGACCAGCAAGAGCTGGAGAGAGGGCTGGATGGGGAAAAACTCAGGAGGGGGGAAGAAAGTGAGCAAAAGGGGAAAGACACAGTGTGTGTGTTCATGGAGAGAAGCATTAGGAAGAGATGCTCTGAAGCCAGATAAATGAAAAGGCCATAGGGAGAAAAGTTACAGAGCTAAGAAAATAGTAGCAGGGAAAAAAGCAGAAGGAAGAGTGAGGTAAAAAAAAGTACTCAGTCACTACTGAATAATGTAGGGCAGGCTATCGGGGGCTAGTGAGAGTGGCAAAATCTCCCAGCTTTTTCTTTTTTCGTCATTAACAGATGGAGGCATGCATGAAAGCAGGGATGTAGGCTCCAAACCCGCAGCTCGAGCAATCAAAGCGTGCGGCAGACAGGAGCGTGCCAGCCTCCGCTGTAGCCAGGCGGCCTGAAAGGATGAGAAAAGCTCTTGGAACCCACGGGATGTGGCCATAAAGGCAAAGGCAACCCCATCCCACCTGTGCTGTCTCCTGCCAATGCAGCCAGCTCAGCTTGGGTACAAATGCAGACAGTCCCAGGTGGGAATTATGCCTGACATGAGGATGAGAATTAACCTTTCCACTTCCCTTCCCTCCTGCCATCTCTACCCTGTGTTTCATCCAGTGGATCCCCAATACCCCTTAAAAAAAACAAACAAAAGAGTTAAAGCCCCTTTCCCATTGGCTAATCCTTCAATATTGCAAAGACCAAAGGTAAGATGCTGGGCACTTTTCCCTTACCAGAGAGGTTTTGCTCTCACTGCAAGAGCATCCTTAGTGCTGCCTGGAGCAAGCTGGCAGTGAGATCTGGCATTTGGTCAGGGCTGGCATATGTCCCCAGCACAACCTCTCTTTTTTTGCTGGGTTTTGCTTTTCCAGGTTGATTTTCCTCACAAAACCTGTGGGTTTGCCCCAGCAAACCCTGCTGGCAGCTCTTGCAGTCCTTGGGGCATCACAACTTCCATTTTATTTATAGCCTGAGCATGTTATTGCCCAGAGTGGGTACATTTGTGCTCACACCAACATCATCCTCTCACTTCTCCTCCCCCTGCTGTTCCCATCCGCCAAGGCTGCATACTGCCCAGCCAAAGCTGACTTTCTTCCAGCCTTCCCCTCCCCTCTGTTGTTCATGATGGATAGCAAAAACTAGGGGTGACATGGGCAGGGATCCCTCCCCTTCAGCTTTGTGTGCATGATTGTCAAGTCCTGTCCAGCCTGGAGAAGCTGGATGTAAGAAAGAAGAAAAAGCAGGAAACCACAACGACAGGTGAGCGTGCTAACCTCCCCCAGGCCAGCTCTGAGGCAGGAGGGAGACTGTTCAGATCGACAGGGATGGTATCCCCCATGTCCTGCCAGGACAAGCCATGTAACTGTCCAGGGATGAAGCAGCCGTGCAGATCCCTCAGTGCTGGAGGAGCCAAGGCAAGGCTCTCAATGACTGCTCCAGCACCTCTGGGAAGGTCTGGCAACACAGAGAAGGCAGTTGTCATCTTTCAGAACCCATGGCAGAGAAACTAATGCACTAAGGACACAGGGAAAGAGGAGGGCTCCTCTTTACAGAGAAACTCCAGGAGCATGGCAAAAGGTCACTTTCTCTCTTCCAATTGGGATGGAGTCTCCCAGTAAGGTGGGATCTGGGGTCTTTGCAGCATGCAGTAGCAGCTGGGAGCCTCTTCACCAGCTGCCATGTTGGAATTGCCACGGGAAGAGTTTTGGTCTGAGTGTTATCCCTGATGGGACAAGACAGCCTCATGTCCCCAGGTGGTGGCTCGTGCCTTGAGGACCAGAGACACAACAGCTTGGCACCATTCCCACTTCTCCCTGGCATCCTGGTGGCCTGGGAGAGGTTGGCTTATAGTGAGCTACCTGGCACACGTGCACACACCCCCGCACGCCAGCTGAGCTCTGCTAAGAGGATTACAGCCCCATTAAGTGATGTTAATGTGCTGGCTATAGGTAAGCAGCCTCACGAGCAGCAGGAGTGGCCAGGAGCTCCAAGGTCCTGCCTGCATCATTTCCTCATCATGGGAGGCTGCCTGCAGGAGCAGAGCCAAGGGATGACCCAAACATCCCATTCTTGCCCTGTCTCTGAAGCAGCAAAAAGTCATTAAGAGAAGCCAAGCTTTGTTTTGCAGCAATGAGCTCAATGGGGGCTCTTAGAGGGGAGGTACAAAGTCAGCTGGAGGCTCTTGGAGAAGACCCCAGTGCGGATATGGGACTGTCATCCCAGCCCTACCTGTAGTGCTGCAGGCTGGGCATGTCCTTGTTTAAACTCTTGCAGTGACATTGTGCTGAATTTTCTCTTTTGTGCCTCCTATTCCTGCCATCGTGGCTGCCACCAAATGCAGCAGGAGCTGCCAGCCCGCACCAATGGCTCAGCACCCACTGCCCCGGCACTTGCCCGTGACGCCCTCCACACCAAGATGGAGCAGCTGGAGGAGCAGCTCCTTTCCAAGATCCTGACCCTGCAGAAGGAGCGCCAGGCTGCCAGCACTGACCACAACCAGCAGCAGCACAACATCGAGAAGGAGCTGAACTCCCTCCAGAACCGGGTGACGGAGCTGGAACATGGTGAGTTTTGCCCAGCGGGGATGGAGGTGGGGCAGAGGGTTCCTACCCTGAGGAACATCACCAGGAGAGACCCAGGACAGGTCACCTTAATCCCAATTACAGGTGCTAACCTTCCTCTCTCCTCCCCATCCTTCTTATTATGTAGGACCACTGGGCTACAGCCCTCCTGATGCCTTTAAGGTGACCATCCCAGTGCAGAACAACTACATGTATGCCCGCATGAAGAAGAGCCTGCCAGAGCTGTACGCCTTCACCATCTGCATGTGGCTGAAGTCCAAGGCCCTGGCAGGCATTGGCACCCCGTTCTCCTACTCTGTCCCGAGCCAAGCCAATGAGATCGTGCTGTTGGAGTGGGGCTCTAACCCCCTGGAGCTGCTCATCAATGACAAGGTCAGCCCAGTTGCAGGAGGGGCAGGAGAGAAACCCCTGCCCTCATCTTCCCTGCTTCAGTCCCCCTAGGAAATTATATTCCTGGGGGCACTGGTGTAGGAGAGCTGGGAGGAAGGGGCCCTAGGTTTATGGTGGGAAGCAGGTGGCTGGCTCATTGGGGTGAGTTTTGAGAGGGAGAAGCAGCGCATCTAGATATCTGTAGATTTTGGGATGCCGCCACCACCACCACCACCATGGGGGTTCACTGCTTGCTCTGCGAAGGGCTGGGGAGACCCTGGGGTCCCCCAGCAGTCCTACCGAGCACCAGGATCTTGCTCCTCTTTCAAAGGTTGCCCAGCTGCCGCTGAGTTTGAAGGACAAGGCCTGGCACCACGTCTGCGTGGCATGGACTACCCGGGACGGCAAGTGGTCAGCGTACCAGGATGGTGAACAGCGGGGTGCTGGCGAGAACCTGGCCTCCTGGCATTCCATCAGGCCCCAGGGCATCATCATCCTGGGTCAGGAGCAGGTAGGTACCAGTTTGACACCAAGAGCTGCCAGTTAGCATTGCTCTTGTGGGAACGCTGGGGGGAAAAGCTCCCAAATGGGACAACGGGAGTGGGAAGCGTGGGCAGGAGCACTCAGCAGAGCAACTGGCTCTCCTGCCTGTTCATCCAGCTTCCAGGCTGGCCGCATGGCCTCATTGTCTTCTCTTCCCTTTCCCTACCCCTTTGGCCTCCCTGCCTTGTCTCCTTGAATCTCTTCCGTGCATTCATCTCCTCCCCTCCTTGCCATCAAGCACCTTACTCTGCTTCTCCCCAAGCTTCTCCCTCTTCCCCTTGCCATTTCCCACTGGATGCATGTTCCTCCTCTTCTCTTCATTCCTGTCCAATCACCTCTCCTGCTCTTTCCCAGGACACCCTGGGGGGCCGCTTTGATGCCACCCAGGCCTTCGTGGGAGAGCTGGCACAGTTTGGCGTGTGGGACCACATGCTGGCGCCAGCAGAGATCTTGGGCTTGGCTAACTGCACCTCCCACCTCCAAGGGAATGTGATCCAGTGGGATGACCAGGCGGTGGAGGTCTTTGGAGGTGCCAGCAAGGCGGGCTTTGCTGCCTGTGAGGAAGGGAGGAAGGCATGAGTGGCCCCCAGCCACTCCCCTCTCCCCAGCGCCAAGGAGCCCGGTGGCAGCCCCGAAGCAGGGAGCCCCTTTCTCCCCTCCCAGACCAGTAAGCCTTGCTGGGGCAATGCTTGAGCCCCCCGTGCTGGTTTCCCAGGAGGGAGAGGGGCCCCTGGAAGCCTCCCTGTTGTCCCTGTGCTGGTGCTGTGGCTTGTCCCCATTCCTGGCAGGCTGGCCCCTGAGTCTCATCTTGCCCGCTTCTGTTCTGGGTGGAACTCGCTGTACCTGCAGGTGTCCTTGGTACGGAGAGGGTCCTCACCTTGTCAGACCTAACAGGGAGTGGGAAGGAGAACTCCATCTACTTTGAGTGCTGTCCAGCCTCAGTGGGATGCCAGGGTGCAGGCATCACCTGAACACATCCCCTTTCCTTATTTATTTTTAGCAACCTCACTGTCCGGTTTTATGAGCCTGCATTCCAGGATCTCCCCTCCAGCCCCATCCTTTTCCTGCTGCCCTGGTTTTTCATATGTGGCCCCAAGGAAGGTGAGGGAGAATGGCAGAGAGCCAGTGCCACAACACTTACCCACCTGCATCCCTTTCCCTGCCTCTGCTGCCTGTTTGGGCAGGGCTGCCCAAGGAGAGCCAGGCTTTTAAGGCAGAGGGAAGAGATCACTCCCTACCACCTCCAAGCTGGGGGATGGGTCAGCCAGCAAGGGAATGAGGGGAAAGGGGCAAAGCATCTCCCCCAGCGCTGGCCGAGGGGGAAAGAGTGCAGCACTGCCATTGAAGGGAGCAAAAGCAAGAAAAAAAAGAGAATGGAGGATGGTGGCAGTCAGAGGAGCCCTGCCATCCATTCCCCCAGTCTTTTGGTACTGGATTGGGCTGGATTCCACCCAGGTCCCCCTCTTTAGCTGCTCCTTGCCAGGAACAGGGCTGCCACTGGCCTTGACACTGGGAGGGTGAAAGAGCAGGCTGGTGTTTTCCCTGTGGAGTGCCTGAGAATGTGCTGTTTCCACATTGCGTGGTCACCAACATCTCGATATGTGAGTGTGTGTGTATGTGCACCTGTGTGTGTGTCTAGGGGTGGGGTGGGAGGGTTATTTTGGGGCTCTCATGGTTGCTCAATGCAGTGTTCAGCTTCCAGTGTTCCCCCCCGTACCCCAAGTCCCACTTTGGGTGACAGCTGCCCCTGGGGGAGGCAAAGCTGGCAGAAGGGACAGCCCTGCCACCCCTCATCCCCCCGCCCAGGGTCTCTGCCAGTGCTGGGGTGGCTCAGCCCACTGGGGATGACACGGCGGGGATGGGGAGCAGCCCTTGTGCCAAGTGGGAACACTGTGACCTTCGTGCACCCTGAGGAGCTGCCCCCTCTCCCTCGCTCGCTCGCGCGCTTTCTCTAATGCACGTTCGTGAAAAGGGCCCCTGACGCACACCTGTGTTGGGACATTTCTTTTGTAAAGCTGATCGTGAACAATAAACGTGATGTTTTCTGTTCGAGCCTCCTGTGGAGTGTGAGGTTGCTGGGGGGGGACAGATGGGACTGGTCAGTCCAGGGTGAGGTGACCTTCCCCAGAGTGCTTAGGGTTTCATCACTGAAGGGAGTGGGCCAGGCCCACTGCTGGCATTACAAGAATATCATCAGTTGTCCCAGAGGGGCAGGGGATGGTGTCACAGTCTGCCCACCTTTGATCTACCCCACTGCAGAGCAGTATGGGGTACAGGCAGCTGCTGGTGGGGCATGAGGACTAGGGGAAAACATCTCTCCATGGAGGGAAGCAGAAACAACTGAGAAATCATGTCCTCTAGGTCAGAGCATGATAGCAAGGAACTCACATTGAGTATAAATCTAATTAAGTACTAGTAATGAGTTTCTGACCTAGCTAGGCACGAGATGGTTCAGGCATGGCTCTTGGAGCTCCTATTGTAGAACAATTCGTGACCAGGTCTGCATGGTGCTTTTGCATCTCAGTGAGTCCTGTTCCTCCTACAAAAGGCACAGCTTCACCAATATTTGGGGGAAACAGAGCACAACGCCAGAGGACTGAGTTTTCCCATTGCTGGCATGCTGGTTGTATCTTCTCTCTGAGTCAGAGCTGCCACCCCCCACTTCTCCTTCTGGAGGGTATTTAATGCCATAAAAGAAAGTCTGGCACTTTCATCTTCAGCACATCTTCACGAAGTTGAGGGCTGGTTTTGAAGAAAAAGTATATACTTCAGCTGGACCATTGGTTCAAGGGCCTTGCTGAGCTGGAGGCTCACACCCCCATTACTAAGGGGAGAGGGTTCAACAGGTGCCATTTGCTCCTGTGCCCAAATAACCGCAGTATAATTAAGAAGTACTACATTTTTTAGAGGAGGAAATGTCAAAAAACACTGCTGGAATCATCAGCTCAGAAAGAGGTTAAATGGGGAGGGGGGTGGGTGGAAACTGGTCCAGAAGACCCTCCTATCAAAACTGCAGAAGCACTGTGAGCAGGCTCTTGGGGCTGCTGGCCAAGGCAGGAGACATGTGAGAGGATGAACAAGGATGGAAACAGCCTGGCCGCTGATGTAGGCTACTGGCAAAATACCCATCTCCTCCGGAGCCCGGAAACCCAGCCCACGTTGAAACTGTTGTGTAAATTCTCTCCAGAAAAGCAGAAACAAAGGGGACATCAGGAGATGTTTGATCAGAGCTTTTGGTGCTGCCCTCCTCATCCCTGCCAAACGATGCTGGCATGATCCTAATCCCAGCCATGTCCCCAGGATGTGGATCTGTCACTTCTGGAACAGGAGAATGGGGGGAGCCTGGTGGCAGAGCTTCTGTAGGACAAGCTCCTCTCCCCCAGAGGTTCACAGACAGTTAGGCAGACCTGGGGACACACAGGAAAACTTGGTAGAATTTTCCCAAACCTTTTAAAAGCTTCCAGCAAATGTCTCCACATAAGGCTCTTCAGGACACAAGGCATTATGGAGAGATTAGAAACTGGACAGGAGACACAAATGAAGAGCAGAAATAAATATTTGATTTCTATCCTGCCCTGGCTTTCTGCAGAAAGCAGTGTCTGCTTCTTACCCATCTGAGGAGGAGGAGAGCAAGATGAGACCATTTCTTTTCAGTAAGCCAAGCCTTGCAAGAGCTGCAAACCTGCGACGAGGCTTAAAAGGTAGAGGAGATGACAAATCAATAGCGTTGCTTGCTGCAAGGAGTAATTACAATGACTTACACATATTGCTTGCTTCTAAATTAACCAGGAGCACTCAGAAGAAGCCCTGTGTCTCTCTAAGGGCAGCTGGTTGGAAAACAATGCATTGTGCACAGAAGAGATGAGGAACAACAAAGCCAGCCTTGAGGGAAAGAAGGAAATTTTTAACAATGGTGTGGAGGTTAAAGAAATAAGAGGGGGTTAAAGAAGGAAATTTTTAACAATGGTGTGGAGAAGGTTTTGTGTTTGTGGGAGGTCCTTCATCTGGTTGGCTGTGTTGTGTTCAGATATCCAGGATAGGGGCGAAAAGGTGGAGGGCACCCAAGATCTGGGCAGTGCAGGGCAGGAGCACTGCTGGGCTGTGGCAGTTCAGCAGGGGCTGGCACAAGAGGAGATGGTGTAGGAGATAGGCGGGTGTGAGGGATGCCACCCACGTGCTGTCCTCTAGCTCCCTGCCAAGGGGCTATAAGCACGCTTCTAGGAGAGGAAAGGGACTGCCATTTCCTTTCCTAATCTGTAGGACTCACTGCTGCAGGGCTTTCTGCTGGGCAAGGGCTTAGCCAGACTCAAATACCACCTACCCCATACTCCCAAAGGGTTTTGTTCGGCAGTGAAGAAGGCCAAGTCAAACATGGCAACGAGACACCTTCAGGCCTGATGGCTATTAATTATTGTGTTTGAAAAGAAAACGCTGACATTTATGAACCCCTCTAGCTCCTGCCCCTCTTTCCAGAGGGCACCACTGGCCATGCAGGCTCTGCCTTCCCAGGGACATGAGCAATCCTGGAATCCACGACTGAATTCAGAGTGGGCTTTGGGAATCTCTGTGCTCCCCAATACCTGCAACCTCAGCAGAAGTTGCATGTGACAGCTCCCTGCAGTGTGTCAGCCTCCTGGTACCCTCAAACAAGGTCAAGCCAGCCAATACTTGTCCCCAGGAGGTGACTTCCAAAGTCCCCACTACCTGCTCTGCCCTAGCAATGGGGCGCTGCCTAATTGCCTCCTTTCACCTCCCTGTCCTGCTGGGAGCCTCCCTTGCTCCCTCCCAGTGCCAGGAAAGCTCATTAAGACTTGTGCAGTGTTCACACAGGGAATGCACCACGATTCCGGAGCATCTGGCACAGGAACAGCCCCCGCACGGCTGCTAGTGCTGCAGCAACAGACCTTACTAACAGTAGCTGTCGTTACTAGAGGTAGTAGCTACAGCATCACGTGGGGCACTGTGTTTCCCAGCAGACATGGGGATCCGGCTGTCCCCAGAGAGCTGCCCTGTCCTCTGGCACAGAGGCTGAGCTGCTCCTGGCTGACACCCATTCCTGCACACCAGCGTCTCCATCTCTGCCTTCCCTCAGCTCAACACGGTGGGGGTTTTGATCCCAGCAAAACGTGGCTGCAGCATTCCCATGGGGCATCCTGAGAGCTGCCTCCACACCACGCTGGGGCAGCTGCAGGGTGGACCTTGGTGTGACCCATGTCCCCAGCCTTGGCCCTCTGTTGCTAGCCAAGGTAGTGTGGAGCAGTGCCCAGTCCCTGGGCTGTGGCTGACAGGCTGGACAGCAAGCTCCAGCCCCCCTGCTTTCACACAAAGAGGAGATGGGGCACGGCAGAGCCTGTGCCTACAGGGACAACAGGGCCCAAAACCCAGCCAGAAGCGGGTGAGAAAAGAAAGAAAGAAAAGAAAGGTGTCCTCCACCTGATGAAGTCAGCCTGCTGTCCGGTCAATGAAGATGACTAAAAGAAAGCATGCAGCAGTATATTTATTACATATATATATATATTTTGCTGTCAATGGTTACTTTTCTGTGCTCAGCTAAGGAGTACAACACACCCTCATGTCAGAAGGCAAACTGTACTTTGTTTCAATGCGTTTCACTGTGGCTGTTGAAAACAACGGGATGAGTTTCCACCTCTGATCAGTGGCAAATAAGGCATAACCAGTCAGAGCAAAGCAGTAATTCCAGCTGTTCACAGATCCACGGGGATGAATTCAACCCTTGCTCTGGACTTGTTTTCACCTACAGAAGGGTACCTGGTCCACCAGTATTGGAAACTGCTCACATTTTGTTAAGCCACAGTAGATGGAGGCAGGCCAGCAGAACACTCTCCTTCCTCACAAGGCATCTCTGTCTTGCAGCCCCACTGTATTATCACCCACCACATTCACAAAAATATCGTTTTTCCTATCTTTGGGCCTGCTGCAGTTCTTGTTTGGCCATTTTCCTTTAGCTTCTCACCTAGGAGCCACTAATGAATAATCCTCACAAGCAGTTCCAGGGGGGAACGCTCCCAGGGTTCACATTGATCAGAACCAGAACACGTTTAATTGAACCCAGAATCACACCGATAAGCGTGCTCCCCCCTGCCCCACACACGCAGGCACATGCACACAAACCAGCTCACACTCACTGCTTGGTAGTAAAAGTGGTTGAACTACACAGGGATTAAAGCATTAGAAAAAAAACACAGCAAGAATACTGTGCTTGAAAGCGCTGTGTCCCTGGAGAGATTAGAGTAGCTGCCTGGAGATAAAGTAATGATGATGGAAAGATCTTCTTCCTCGCAGAGATTCTCTTCCTAATTATCTTGTCTGAAAAGAAAAAATGATCATCTCCCAGCTTTTATCTGTCTCTTGACAATTTTAGCTCTGTGCCTGCCTTGTTGCAAGAGCCCAAAAGAGGAAGGAGAAGGAATTAGCCCAGGAGGCAGGAATGGTAGGAGAACGGGTGGCACAGGAGGTAGTGCTTCATTTTTGTCACCACCAGCAGCGACAGAAAAGGAAAAGATGAATGATCACTGCAGCTTTGTCTTTTCAAGCCCAAAGGCAGCTTCCCTGCCTCCAGGACTGCTCTGTCCAGCAAAGGACAGCCAGGAGGTCAGATTCATTGCTGAATCTGTGAAAGAGATAACAAGGTGTTCTCCCCATGATCACAGGGCAGAGCTTGGTGCTAGAGTGAGGGAAGAGGACTCCTGACCTGTCAGGGGCAGGAAAGTGCCCAGATTGTTCCTCCCCCACTCTTTTCCTTTTCAAACGGCTGGAAAGCAAATTCTTCTTTCAGCATGAAAAGCCAGCAGCAGGAACGTTTCAAACACACACCAGCCAGAAGGACCACATGAAAAATCAGACCCATGAGCCACGCTGCAAGACAAGGATGGCCACTGATGGAAAACCAGGCATCACACCCAGCAGCTGGGGCTTTGCACAGGAGACGTCTTTCCCTTGACATTATCCTGGAGCTTGCTGCTTCTCTATCCGTGTTAATTTCAGAGGAATGCAACCCTAGACCTCCCTGAAAACTGCTTAAGCCCTGGTTTAGAGGCAATTGGTGTTTGGTTAGCGGGGTGCAGAGACAACAGAGGTTTTGTAGCAAGCCCAGAGGCAGGAAAAACCTCAAAACAAACAGACATTACAAGCATAAAGCTACGGAGGGCGGGAGGGAGTCGATTTTCTCAGAGGAGATGGAGGCTGGTGCTATAGGAGCTGTTTGCAAACTCATGATTCATCTGCACGGCATCACTTTCTCCTTCTTTACACTCCTGTTGGCATGCAAACATGAGCTGTTGCCTCTCCCACACAATGAGAACTGTGTCCAGTTCTGGAACCCCCAGTTCAGGAAGGACATTGAGGTGCTGGGGCATGTCCGGAGAAGGACAATGGAGCTGGTGAAGGGTCTGGAGCACCAGTCCTGTGAGGAGCAGCTGAGGGAGCTGGGGGTGTCCAGCCTGGAGAGGAGGAGGCTCAGGGATAACCTTATCACTCTCCAGTTCCCTGAAAGGAGACCGTGGCCAGGCGGGGGTCAGCCCCTTCTCCCAGGCAACAAGAGGAAGCTGCACCAGGAAGGTTCAGGTTGGACATTAGCAGGAATTTTTTCACCGAAAGTGACTGGACATTGGAAAGGGCTGCCCAGGGAGGCGGTGTTGTCACCATCCCTGGAGGTGTTTAAGGAAAGACTGGGCGTGGCACTCAGTGCCATGGTCTGCTTGACACGGTGGTGTTCGGTCACAGGTGTGGTCACAGGTCACAGGCTCCATGATCTCAGAGATCTTTCCTCACCCGATTCTGTGAACAAAAAAACCCCAAACTGCCCCAAAATTGCCCCAAATCGCTCCTTGTCCTTATATTTGTACATTACTTATATCCTGGCTGCTTCAGAGAAAAAATAACTAGAACTAGGCCCCTAAGGGGTTTTATGTCAGAGAAATATTAAGCTGCCAGACGCCGGGTTGGGGGGCGGCACAGCACAGGCGCTCCCAGGCCACCACACTACCACCAGCGCCACAAGGCCCTGCGCGCCGGCCGACGGGAGGCAGCCAATCAGACGCGCCGGGCGGCGCGCCCCGACCAATGGACGCCGAGGGGGCGGGACTTCCCTCGCCGGTTGCTATGACAAGCGCGGCTCTTCCTTAGCAACGGCGCTGGGCCGCGGCGGCCGCGCAGGTGAGGCCGCGCCCGGAGCTCCGCGGTCCCGCTCAGCTCCGCGGTCCCGCTCAGCTCCGCTGGCTGAGCTCTTCCTCCGCGGGGGCGGCGGACCGGCGTGGCGGGGCTGCTTCGGGTGTGCGGGCCGCTCGGGCCGCGTTCCGCTTGCTCGCACCCTCGGGCTGTGGCCGCGGGCACGCCCCGGGCTGGGGGTGGGTACTGAAGTGGCTCCCGGGGATGGCGCCAGCCAGGCGGGGGTTAAGTCCTGCGGAGGTCGTGGTTTGGGACACCTGCGGGTCTCACGGCCCCCATGTGACGGTCTGATTCGGTGCTTTAGCCAGTAGTTCTCTGTACGTGGCATAAATGATGTGTCGCCTGACGCCGTGTTGGTTTCGTTTTTCTTTTAATACGGACTCGCTCTTGCTCCCCCCGGGCAGGAGAGGAAGATGGTTTGTTGTGGGTGAAAGAACCAGAGGGAGGACCGTGTTGAAATGCTCTGAGTCTCAGTCAGTGCTGTGCCTCTGCGTTGCTCGGGTAGAGGCAGGCGGATAATGAGGCCCTGAGGCACGTCCAGAGTTTTCCCATATGGCTCTTCCCAGCTGACAAGTGCTCGTGGATCTGAGGAGCAAGTGCACAAACGAGACCACAATGTTCCTGTTAAACATTTCCGTCCAGACAAGTACGCAGATTCTGTGCCCAAAATACTCCTACCCTTCTCTTGTCATGTGCAGTTTAAAACTATTGCAGATAATAGTGTCCTGGGAAAATCCTTTTGGAATTAATCAGGAGTAGTAGTGGCTGATATATTGTTCTCATGTCCTCTCTTGAAAGCTGTACCCTGGCTCAGGTCTTCCATCAAGCTCCACTGGTGCTTCTGGAAAGTGCTGTGCTTCTCACTTATGGAAAGAGATATGGTTTAATAATTTGTTTGCATTAATGGTCTATGAGCTAAGACTCTGAGCAGGGTGTGAAGGTGCTGTTGAGGAAATGGCGAATGAGTAGCATGACTTTCTTGTAACAGTTTCATTTGCCTTTTGTTTTAATTGAAAGCCATCTGTCTCTTGCCTGTGATTGTTTTTGTTAAAGCAGTGTCCTCTAGGCGAAGAAGTGACTCCTCCTGCTGAAGAGAGGAGCACAGAGCCCTGTTCCACTCAACTGGCTGTGCCGCAGCACTTTGCTGAACTCCACGTAAATCCTCTGCCCCTTCCTGGAGTCTCTGTGGAAGGACCATGGAAGAAACTGAGGAGGAAAAAAAGGACGAGGCTGATTATAAAAGGCTTCACAGTTTTCCTCTGATTAGGGTAAGGAGGGGGATAGATTGCACATTTAATCAGAGATATGAAAATCTGCCTTCATTCTTACTGTCTTCTGCTGCTGAGTAGCTACTCTGGGAACATGTGTACTGCTGGTCCTGTGGAGGGATCCTGGTTGTCACTGCTGTTTCTCTCCCTGTCTTTGACCTCTCCTGGGGCAATCTAATAGCACTGGTGTCCCCTATGTCAGCCAGGGGAAGCCTGGAACAAAGTGATCCATCAAACAAATTGAGAGAACACTGCCTTTGGAGCCCCCTCCTGTGTTTTGGATGCAGTTTGCTTTTTGTCCTAGGGAAGCTGGAGCAAAAGATCTTGCTAACCAGTCAGATAGCAGCAGCAGAAGAAAAGGCTGTGTGATTAGTCTTCTTTGTTACTCATATAGCAATAATTAAGGACTGTGGTTGAAACAGTGTTAGTGTGCTTTCCCTTTATCTTGTAGCAGAAAAACTGGCAAATGTCTTCATCACCTCCCTTAAGATGTGGTTATGCAGTCCTAGTTTTCATGTTGGTAGAGAAGGATTCCTCATTGGCTGGAGGAATGGCTCATAATACTTCTAATACTTCTAATACTTCTAATACAATAAGCCCTTTTCATGTTTACTTTGTCTAAGCCCCTGATAAAGCCAATGTAGAAGCTTGAGGAACTCGCTGTTGTCTTGTGTCCAGCACTTGTTTTTCTGCTTAGTTGTTGTTCTGTTTGCCCTTTCCAGCACTCGGACATGCCGGAGGAGATGCGCATAGAGACCATGGAGCTGTGCGTCACGGCCTGTGAGAAGCATGCCACCAACAATGAGGTACCAGCCACCTCCCAAAATGCACAGCTGCTGATACTGCAGCTCAGGGAACCTGCAGGGGCAGGGGTGAGGGTGTAGGGCAGAGCAGAGTCAGGTCCTGACATCCTATTGCTCTGTCTCTCTGCACTGAGTGAGGGGAGAAGGAGGTAAAGAGCTTGGATAGATCTCAGATTCAGTTTCCTTGGTCTGCAAGATCTATAATAGCACTTTGCAGAAATTAGTAGTGATGATGGCTCCCAAACCTTACCTCCTTGCTTATCCTGCCTTCCTGAGATGTGCTTCTACTCTGTTCATAAAATGCTCTGTGTCCTGAGGGCTTGGTTCAGAACTGCGTGGAGTCTCTTGTTTTGGGGATGAGTATATGAAAGTCTGTTATGTTCCGTCTTGGCTTTAGGACCAACCATCAAGGGAAAACATACTTTGCATCATGGGCAGGGCACTGCCTGTCACTGCAAAATCTTCCTCTCACTTTTTTTTGAATCAAGGAGGATATGATTTGGGCAAAGCAAGCCTTTTAAAAGTCAGTCTACTTTCTGTGTTTTGGTAGTTAGCTGGAGGAAAAAAATGACTCCTGCAAAAATAGCTCAGCTTAGTGACCTGAATCTGCTTTCATGGTCGCCACAACCAGCATAACTCCAGCAGCATCTCAAGCAGAACTCTTGCTTCAGACTGTGTAAACAACAGAAGTGATGCAGTTCCTTAATTTTTCCTATCTGCTGTGCTGGAGGCTGCAGAGACCAGTTCTATCCTTGTGTTTACCTCTGGGGAGCTCCCAGTTCATGTGGTGCAGCTGTTACACCTGTTGCCCAATGCTTGAGTAGTCTTAAAGGGAAGAGAAGATTAGGAGGATGTTAGCATAAAACCTCCCTGGTTGCTTTGTCTCATCCTTTGCTCTCTTCCTAAATGTTCTCCAGAGCGCTGCCAAGATGATCAAAGAGACGATGGACAAGAAATTTGGGTCCTCCTGGCATGTGGTGATTGGGGAAGGTTTTGGCTTTGAGATCACTCATGAGGTGAAGAACCTGCTGTACATGTTCTTTGGTGGCAGCCTGGCCGTGTGCGTCTGGAAGTGCTCCTGACCCCTGGCCAGGTCCCAGACTTGCTGAATACAAGAGATTTCTTCCTGCTTTTGACAAGTTTTGTATGATCTGGAGGTGGGGCTTTATTTTTAATACTTAAATGTCAAGATTTCTTTTTTTCATACTGACGTAACGGTTCTGTGGGATACATAAAGTTGGTGCGTGTGTGTGTATAAACTTGCTAAACTGTCCTGTCCTTGCTTGTGGGATTTCTCATCTGTTTGTGGCTCTTTCCTTGGTGTTTGAGCTGGAGCAAGAGGGAAGTGAGGAATAGGTAATCTCACAACACACTGCACAGCAGCACTAGCAGGAGAAAGCAAAAGCAAAAAGGTGCTGTCTGGTCCTATGTTTTTTTCAACTCCCATTTATTCCGCATAGTTTTCCTCTCTCCTCTGCTTTCTCTGTACCATGCAGTATGGCTCTGACCAGCACCTGTCTTTCAGCCTTCTGGATGCTGCTTAATGCTTCCTCCCTTTTAAGACGTCTGTGCAAACCTGACAGCACCAAGGGTCTTCTTTCAGGCTGTCTGTGGAGGTGTGAGCCACAGGGAAGCAGTCCCAGATTGCCCTTCCCTGCTGTTTTGGGAGGGGACAACAGCTGAGCTGCCTGGGTGTAGGAGGTTGCTATGCAAACTGCCCCCTCCTTTCTCACCCACAGCACACTGAGACAGCATGAAAACACAGGCGGCTGATGATGCCTGGAGAGTGGGTGAGAGCTCTTTTTAAGGCTCAGATGCCTCCCTGTCAGTTCCTGGGGGTGTTGCAAGTGCTGTGTACTTTCAGCATCTTGTTTGAAGGCTGACAGAGGAAAGAGGCTCCATGTGAAATATAACTTGGTCATCAGAAATCTCATGTCTTTCTGGACTTGCATTCTTTTAGCTTGTCTCACTTTTTTAAAGCTGTTGGTGTTGGAGGATCGAATGAACGTAACTATGTTACGTGTATGGCTTATTTATAAAACCTGGGGAACTGTGTTTTTACAATAAAAGTTTAGTAAAATGTCTTTGTGTGCATTTATGTAGGCAAAGTAGTTCAAGAAATGTGGAAATAAGTAAGCCATGGTGTAGCACAGGCAGAGGACAGTGACAGAGCTCCATCCTGCAGGTTTCCTGTGTGACTTAGCCTCCCTGTTCTGTTCCTTTTACCAGTGCAAGCCACAATGGTGAGGAGGGTTGCCAGGTCAATGGTGCTGCTGGCCACATCCCTCTGTCCAGGCAGCTGTCTAAGCTGTAGCAGCAAGGGAATGAAGATGAATCTGCTGCCTCACCCCTGACCATTGGAGTCTCATATTTGTGGCTTCCTTAATTTTCAGATTTCCTCTCAGAATGTTGCCAGCTGACACCTCTAGTCCATAGTTCAAGTCTGAAGGATCTTTCTGCATTAATGCCTGTGGTGGATCAACCTGGTCTTAAGATCCCTTTTGTTCCTTTTTCTGAACCTCAAGTGTTATGCTAGAGATGTCCTTTCTCAATTTCATTATGTCAGGGAGCCAGGAATTGGAGTAATATGAAGACAACTAAGAATTATTTCAAATTTGGACCATCTGTGCTTGTCTGGGCCAGGGTAGGTTTGGTCTGCCCCATGATCAGGATTGCTGTGCTGTGTAGAAGAGCCCAAATCCTCTGAAGTGTCTCGTCATGTGGTTGCTCTGTGTCCCTCCAGCTGGCTGCCTTCATGTGAAGATAGTGCTATTGACAACACTTTCTACAGCTGGCAGGTGGAAAAGATTATTTCCTTTTCTGCAACTTTCTCTTCTAAATTCTGAGCAAGAGGTAAAATCTTTGGAATGTCCCACACTGGAGTGGGATGATCCTTTCAGCTGTACCACAGTCACTTTAATTGTGCCTCTTTCATACTAATGAATAATTAACTGCTCTGTGCATATGCAGAGGCATGCTGGTCATGGGTATCTCTGCAGGGTCGTGGTGACCTGCAGATGACCACAGGGAGCTGCTGACCTCAGCACACAGTCTCTTGGACTTGCTGCCTGTTTATCTTCTTGGCCACCAGCTGACCAAAGCTAATGTCTCCATGACCTGCATTGGCAACAAGGGAAGGGTGAGTGCTCCACAGCCTTCCCAAAGCCTGAGTGTGCAAACAGATTGAGGTGAGCTAGGTGTAAATGTGCAGCAAGTTAGTTCCCACACTGCCATTCTCACCAGGTAAGTGCAAGGTGGCTCACAGGAGAGTGGTAGGTTATTTTTATTCACAAGGGTAACAGCTTTTCTACAGGAAGTTACCATGAGGATGCAAACCCTTGTTAGCTGGTCTGCATTCATGTCATTGGCATTGTACCTGAAAGCACAAACCTCAGCCTCCAAAAATGTGGCTGTGTTGTGTCAGAGCCCCTGCCCTCAGGCAAGTGTTCAATCAGATCAATTCTCCTTCCCGTTGCAAGTTGAGCCATGGTTTGCTGGCCCCTTTGTGTTAGAAAAGACTTTCACCCTTCTTTTGCCGTGGAGCTGGACCATCTTTGGGCATACCTGTAATTTTCAGATGAGTAAGGTTTATGGATCAGAGATGGTCCCTTATCACAGGATAAGGGTGTTTTCCCACAAGAGACACCTCTGTAGCCAATGAACCTGCTGGATCCAGTTCAAAGGAGGCCAAGAGGATGATCAGAGGACTGAAACACCTCTGCTAAGACAGGCTAAAAGGGTTGGAGTTCTTCAGCTTGGAGAAGAAAAGGCTCTGGAGAGACCTTAAACCATTACCTAAAGGGTGTCAACAGGAAAGCTGGAGGGGGCCTATTGTGATAGGACAAGGGTTAGAGGTTTTAAATTAAAAGAGGTTTGTTCTAGATTGAATATAGGGAAGGGAAAGGAGTCTTTTAGAATGAGGGTGGTGAAACACTGGAACAGGTTGCCAAGAAAGGTGGTGGGTGCCCCACTCCTGGAAGTATTCAGGGATAGGTTGGATGAGGCTCTGAGCAATATAATCTAGTTCAAGGTGTCGCTGGTCATTGCCAGGACATTGGACTGGGTGACCCCTGAAGGTCCCTTCCAACCCAAACTACGATTCTATGAGGTTTTGGAGCCTTTAAGGCCTCTCCACTTTTTACTTTAAAATGCTCTCAGTTGCTGGAGGATTTTTCTTATGGATCTTCAGTGGAAAGCTGGGAAAGTTGGCAACAGTTTGCTTGCTATTGTGTTTCCCTCTCATTTTTGGCCCCCCTGCATATTGCTGCCATTACCCATCAAAGCGTCAGGCTGAGTCAGATGTAGAAAATTAGATGAAAAACGCAGGGTGATGGATGGGTGGCAGCCAAAATGACTCTTTTCTATCCACCCGTCCCTTAAAGCTGCGATCGTAGCTCAGAGGCTGTGCCTCATGACTTCATCCCTCCCTGCTGAGGGGAGATGGGAACATTATTATCAGCTGCCGATGAGTCCTGATTTGGAGCCAGCAGTGAAAATGTCCTCGCACGTAGGGCTCCTCCTCCACCCCAAGGGTGACTTGAACCTGCTGGGAAGATGGAGGAAGAACTGGAGGGGGGAGATGAGAAGAAAGAGGTGCAAATTCAACCACATCTCTATGATGATGTCATGGCAACAAGGTACATCGAAGTGCTTGTCAGGTGATCAGGGCAGACTTTGAAGGTCTCCACCTCTTCTCTGTTGCTGCAGGCTCATGTCTGACTCGCTGAAAAATCTTTCGGTTAATATTTAATGCTAGCATTGAAGTGCTAAGGGTGGCAAATGCCTCATTTAAGCACCCTGCCTTTGCTTTCCAATGGGATGCTAAATCAGGGTGAGGAGGTAGGATTGCAGGTTGCAATCCTATCTAGGAATGGGATTAGCAGTCAGCAGGGTGGCTTCAGCCCATAGAGTCCCTGTGCCCATCTGATTCTAGGACATGAGAAGGAGGTTTCTAACCCCTCTAGCCCCCTTTGGAGCTCGTTTGGGGCACTGGAAGAGTCTCTTCAGGGCTGGCTGTGGAGTAAAGAAATCCGCAGCCCTGCTCCAGAAGCCAAGCCCAGCTCCTTTGATGCGATCAGTTAGTACACGGCGTTGGTGTTTCGGTTGGTTGGCTGTTGATTTTCTGAGCCATGACCTAATGATCCCATGTTCCAGCTACAGCCCCTCCTAGGGGCCTTCTGTCTGAAACGTGTGTCCGGACCGAATTGAGCAAACTTCCCGGAGCAAGACGCTGTGTTCCCTCACTCAGGGAAACCATCTGCTCCCCTCCACCAGCTCCTTCTGCGGGGCTTCGAGCTCGCCAGCCGGACTGGAAAGCTCTCCTCCTCCTCGCTTGCCCCGGCTCTCCTCGGCCATCTTGCTAGCAGAAGGCTCGGGAACGCGGTGCTGGCTGAATCTGGGGCGGTGATGGTGTCAGCCGGAGGCGGTTTCCAGGCAACTGTCGCGCCGTGGGACACGCGAGCCAAGAACACCGGGGACACCGCGTTCCCAGCGCGCCGCCTGGGCGGGGACCGAGACACACACAGGACGGTGCGGAGAGGGTAGCGCAGGGATGGCAGCAGAGGAGGGGGTCTCCAGAATATCCCCTCCTGCCCACTGATCATCATACCCTCCCTGGCTGGGAGCGAGCGTTTCCAAGCTGGCTGCTGGTGCATCACGCGACAAGGAAGAACTACATGATGTATGGGATTTCATATGCCTTCTGCATCCTTTGGAAGATCAAAGGGAAAAGAAATGTTGTGCCAGACTGTACCCCAGCCCCCAGACTTATTGCAGGTGGTCCTGTGCTTCTCTGTCCCTTATCGATTACAAAGCTCCACCCCTACAAGTCATGAACCATTTTTGTGCACACTTCTCAGCTCTGTGTCTCTGGGTGTCACTGAATAAGTGAATTTCTTGTAAAAAGAAAGTTGACAGTCCTCCCCAGCACATGGTGGGTCTTCTGTGCTGATGCCCAAGGCAGTATCCCCAGTCCTACCTGCCTGCCTGCATTCCCTACCTGCTTTAGAGGCCCTGGGAACATCTCTGCCTCTGAAGCTCATCTGTCTGGTAGCCCTTCCTTACACTGCCTGCCAGCATTTCCCCTCACAGCAACGCCAATGCTCACATCCCCTTCCTTTTATCCAGTTTGAGTGGTTTTTGAGAGGGGGCTTGAGTACAACTGATTTTCAACGGATGAGGGAGGGTGATAAAATTGATACAGCTGAGCAATGGGAAAAATTTTTTTCTGGATTCTGAGAGTGAAGCTATTATGAACATGGGGAATGGGTTACGTAGTGCTTAGCAGGGTATGCATTACAGAGGAGCAACATTTAATGCCCTGTATGCAAGGAAACGTTCTACAGTCCCCTGTGCAGGTGACAGCAGAGAGAGACAGGACAGTGGGGAATCATCTGCAGCCACTGCTGTCCCTGAGCCAGCCTTGCAGCTATTGATTTGCAACTTGCCCCATTCACTCTAACCTTGGCAGTGCCAGCTTGACCCTTATCAGTGTTGATAAGCCCCACTACAACCTCCTGTCCCATCCTGGTAGTGTCACACCGTGAGGTGCTGTGGTGACAGATCTTTCCTGCCACTCTGCCCTTGCACCAGTTGCTCTTTTGCTTCGATGCTTTAAATCCAGGGAACCTCTCTCCTATTTTTGCACAGAGGCTGCAGCAACACCAACATTTTTAACCCTGTGTGGGTGCCCCTTGCTGAGTGTTTTGTGTGAGAAGGATGCGGTGCCGGCTGCAAACGATTTTCCAGAGGAAATTTAAAATCAGCCTTCTCCTTTTTCTGCTCTTGGCCCTTCTCGTGCACCTGGTGATGGATTTTACTCTCCCCACAGCCCACAGGCCCTGCGGCTGTGATATGAAAGCATCAAAAGCTGTAGGTGTCCCGCCAGGCAGCCCCATGCCGGCCGGCCTCAAAAAGCTGAGCCTGCGAATCCTTCAGGATTTCAGTGGAAGCAACGGCTCCTTGGAGAAAAGTTCTCAGCCACAGAGAGTGGGGCTGCACTTGTGGGCTGGAGAGCCAGGGGTCCAACAGCAGCATGAAGAGGGGAATGCAGAGTGGACCAAGGGATCAAAGCTGGCAGCACTCTTCAAGCATCCTCTTTACAACACCCCAGTCCCGGAGGTGACAGAGAAAGACAAGCTGTTTATCGTCAACCCCATGGAGAAGTTCAGCCTGCGCAGCAGTGGGAGTGATGAATGGTGAGGAGCAAGCTCAACCCTAGCTTGCATTTGGGGGATATGTGGGTTTGAGGGGACAAGTAGCAGGGACCAAATGTGTAGTTTCCTTATGTAGATCAGCATCCTACCCCAAAGGAGCCCCCATTGCTAAGCATGCTCTTCTCACATCTCAAATCCTCTCCTAGCCCTGAATTTTTGGGCTGCTACCCATAAGCTTGCAGCACACACCAAAGCTAAAGAAGGCTCTTGAATTATTCATTGTATTATGGATATCTATTAGGTGATCTCCTCAGCTCCTTCCCTCCCCCAATGCAGACAAGCCCTCAGTGTCTCTCTGTATACGAGGAAGTCCCCACTCCAGATTTCTAACCAGTTTTATCCCCCTCTCTTAGTATGTTTGAGTTGCAAAGCCTGCAATGTAGGTTACCTCTAACCATGGGACCATTCCTGTCCTGCATTTTGCAGGATATTGCCTGACCTCTTTAAGCTTGGCTGTATGGTGAGCTTGTTGCTGATGGCTGTCTATTTTTATCTTTGGACTACTAACCTCTAATTAGAAGGGAAGACATTAAAAGCTTTAGCATTGTAACACATAGCAGCTTCCTTACAGGAAGGAAAGCACACCTTCCAAAAGTGGTGCCTGCTAGAACTGGGAGAGAATAAATGTGGCTTAAGAGCTGGTTTCCACAAATGGGCATTTGCCTTGTCTCTGAGGATCACCTATAGGTAGCCTTGGGTCTGGTTTAATGAAATCAATGCACAGTCTGTGTTTTCCTAAAGAGAGACATGGGTTTGGGTTATAGATGCCATGGGCTAACTGTCCCATTACAGTGCCAGTGTGTGCTAGCACAGAGGTGGGGCAGATACCCCCAGTGGCTCCCTTGAATGCCAGCAAACTGCAAATTTTCAGGATGCACAGAGACAGGGATAGTACTAACCCAAACTTATTCCCCTGGAGAAACCCACCCAAGGGGAATGGGTTGTTGAGGGTGGGAGTTCAGGTCAGGACTGGGGATGGCTGGAAATGCTTCTCCACCCTTGTTCTATGTACACACCTTTGTCCACAGTAAGCACATGGAGGGGTGTAGCAGACTGTAGTCCTGGGAGCCAATCCCTTAGGGAAAAACAATGAGATGATCTGTTCCAGCAGGGAAATAAATATATGGATGAGAGAAGAAGGATAAGCCCAGGGATTTTCAATGGGGGATGGAGGAAAGACACTATGTCCAATCCAGCCATGTTGGTTGTCTTCCCGCCTTTGTGTGGGATCTGCCAGGTGCCAAGAGCCCCATGGAGGCCATATGGGGCAGGGGTTTCCAACACCACAAAACCTGGAACCCATTCAGGGCTTGCTCTGGGCTTTCTCCCCACCTCACTCTCCGTGCACTGGTTCCCAGGAAGGGCCCAGGGACACGGGTGTCCCAGTCCCAGTCCTGTCCCAACTAAAAGCTGTCATTGTTGTTGGGGTGGTGGTGGCTGTCGGGCTGCAGGGTCAGCAGCAGTAAAGCCGAGACGCTCCTCCCGACAGGGAAGACGGCCTATGACACCTACCCCACCTGGCTCAAATTCCACATCGGCATCAACCGCTATGAGCTGTACCCCCGCCGGGACCCCTTGTTGCCCACGCTCCTCCAGGATTTGGCCACGCAAAGGATTGTCAGCTCGGGTACCACCTCCCTGCCCACACCCCTGTCCACACCCCTTTCACGCTGCCTGCTGCATGCCTCCCTCATCTCCATGTGCCTCCTTTCAGTCCAGAAGTCCGGCGGGACCCAGCTCAAGCTCATCATGACGTTCCCAAACTATGGGCAGGCCCTCTTCAAGCCCATGAAGTGAGTAGAGCCTGGGACAACCCTATACTTCACCCACACAGTCCTGTTAGGTAGCAAGGAGTGGCCAGAGGGGACCATAGAGGGAGAAATGGAGAAATGCCTCATGTGCTTCCTTGCTTCAGCGCCTCCATCCCAAAACTGAGGCAGGCAGAATAGTCCCATTCCCTTTGCCTTCCCTGCTGGTGCTTGCTGCAAACTGGATGCAGCTTGTGATGGGGTAGTGACCTCCAGTGGTGGAATTAAGAAGGTGGCCCATGAGGCCCATCCAAGAGCCTCCAGTCCTCCAGGAGGGCTTCCTCAGCCCTCAGTTGGAGGCAGGGGTTTTGTGGGAGCCTGGATAGGGGGCTTGGAGCCACTCACCCATCAGGGAGTGACTGGAGGAGACTGGGTCTGGTTGTGTCTCCAGTGTCACCAGGGAATGCGAGGTGAGTTGTGGTTTGGAACTAATTCCATGCTTGGAGTGACCCCATCCACGATGATTGCCCCCACCATCCTCTCTCCTTCCAGGCAGACCCGGGACCAGGAGACCCCCATTGATTTCTTCTACTTCTCAGACTTTGAGCGGCACAATGCAGAGATTGCAGCCTTCCACCTGGACAGGTGAGCATAAGCTTTGCATCCAACCCTGCCCTTGGCAAAGCACCAGAAAAACTGCTCCTTCATCCCACCTCTTGCTATCTTTTGTGAGGGATACCCGAGTCTCCTGTCAATTTTAATAACTCACTGTTAATAAACCAGCTGAGGTCAGTTAGAAATGGTTCCAAGTTCTGTGTTTCAGGATCCTGGATTTCCGGCGAATCCCCCCGGTTTCTGGCCGTCTGGTCAACATAACAAAGGAAATTCGGGATATCACCACAGACAAGAAACTGGCCAAGACTTTCTTCATCTCCCCAGGTGAGTTTTCATGCTCTCTGTCCCCTCATGTGGCCACCTGGATGGAGCTCACCTGGAGCTGGCTGCTCTTGCCCTGGCTCCCCCCACACACTGACAAACTATCCCACTGGGGACTTTTCCATCTCCCATGGGTACCGTGCCACAGGCTTTTTCTCCTCACAGCCTCCCTTGTCATTGCTTTGCTGGTGGCACATGGCCAGAGTGCATGGGGCATCCTCCCTTGGCTGCTTACTGGACCACTCCTGGGGGTTGTGGGCTTGTTGCCTTCCTTCTCTTTGTCAACCTTTACTTTGTCCCCGTGGCCAGCAGGTAACGTCTGCTTCTACGGGGAGTGCTCCTACTACTGCTCCACCGAGCACGCCCTCTGCGGCAAACCAGACCAGCTGGAGGGCTCCATGGCTGCCCTGCTCCCTGACAAAACCCTGGCCAAGCGCCGCTCCTGGCGCAGCCCCTGGCGCCGCTCCTACCACAAGAGCAAGAAGGCTGAGTGAGACGGGGCATGAGGGGTGTGGGGACATGGGTCAGCAGAGCCATGGGATGGGAGGGGGCTTCTCCACAGCAGTTCTCATGGCCCCATTGCCCTCCCCGGCCTCTGCCACCAGGTGGGAGCTGAACCCCAACTACTGTGCTCAGGTGCGAGAGACACCACCCTATGACAGGGGCCATCGTCTCCTTGACCTCATCGACATGACGATCCTCGATTTCCTCATGGGTGAGCCCCTCTGTGCCTGTGCTGAGAGCTGTGGAGGTCCCTCAGGACCAAGAGGCCCAAATGTCTCCATGTCCCGTGGTAGCATGCCCTGCGAAGTTTGTTGGCCAAACTTGTTCAGGCTGCAGGGAGCCACAGTCTTACCCACGATGAAAGCATGGGGTTGTGCCAGCAGGGTATTTCCCTGGCAGAAGTCAAAGGTGAAGAGATTCCAGGGAGACCCCAAATGAAACCCTGGACATGGGAAGCACCTCCCAGCACACTCTCACATGCAGCCCCTGGAGAGCCAGAGGTGGAGATGATGCTGCCCAGGGCTCTTGCTGCCTCTCCTGTTCCTGAGCCCCTTCTTTCTCCCTGTGCTGTCCCCTCATCACCATCTGACTGGGAGAGTTTCCCATCTCCTCATTCCTAATCACCCAGCCATGCCTTTGCCATTACTTCTGCTCCATTTGCCACTCTTGTCCCTCTGGGGAGAAGAGAATGGGCTTGGAGGCTGTGGGGTCTCTTCTCAGTTCCCCTGCATGGCCATGGCCACCAGGTGGACACCTCAGAGGTTCCTCCAAACCTTTTCCCTGGGCTCTGAGTTTCAGTCTCACACCAGAGAGAGAGAGTGCTCTATGTGTCCCTGCTCCCATCTCCCAGCTGACAACCTGATGGCAAATTTGTTGTCCCACCACAGGCAACATGGACCGGCACCACTATGAGACATTTGAGAAATTTGGGAATGACACTTTCCTGCTCCACCTGGACAATGGTCGTGGGTAAAGCTGGGGAGAAGGGAGAGCAGGGAAAAATGTGTGTGTGTGTGTGTGTGTGTGTGTGTGTTGAGACCTGCCGTCTTGCCAAAATGCCACCCTGACACATCCTGGGCTTCTTCCCACCCCCAGCTTCGGCACACACTCACGCGATGAACTGTCCATCCTGGCCCCTCTCCATCAATGCTGCAGGTAAGGGGCTGCTGCCCACCCCGGATCTGCTGTTGGGGAGAGGCTCCTCCCATTGAGACTTCTCTCTCCTCGTCTCTGGCAGCATCAAGAAGTCAACTTACCTGCGGCTGCAGCTGCTGGCCACCCAGCCTTACCGCCTGAGTGACGTGCTGCGGGAGGCGCTGGCCACAGATCTACTGGCCCCTGTCCTGGCTGAGCCCCACCTGCAGGCACTGGACAGGCGCCTGGGGAAGGTGCTGGTGGCAGTAGGACACTGCCTGGCCAGGGCAGCCCGCCAGGAAGAGGTGCTTGTGGATGATGTGGGGTCATGGGTGTGATGGGGGCCTGGATACCCTGCTGGATTGGGCTGTTTTTGTGTGCTGCCAAGGATGATGTGGGGATCGATGTGCAGCTCTGATTCTGTGTAGCATCAGCTTTTGGTGGTGCCGGAGCTGGAGGCGTGATGAACCAGGAAAGCAGGTTGTAAGGATAGCTGGGACAGGGAGGGAATTTAAATAAAAAAGGTTGGCCTAGTGGAGAAGACACGAGCTGTGATCTTCCTCACCCAGGCTGCTTTCCCAGCCCTGGCCTGTCCTTGCATGCCTGGATGTGTCACTTCAGCCCTCCAAAGCCTTTTAGGAAAGGGTAGGGATTTTTCCTGCCTTTCCCCAGCAAGACCTGCCAAACTGGAACAGTTGGCAATCTCCTTCTGCCCCACCCCCAGCATGGTGATGCCCTGGTGACCCCCAAGAAGAAAGCTGAGACTCCCCACTGCTGGTGTGGGGAAAATGAGGCAGAAACTCCCAGCTACACACCACTTATCTTTGCCCTGGTCTTCCCACACCCACTCAAAAACTCCCATGGCTCTGGCATCATCACCTTCTCCACAGAACCAGGGATGCAGCAAGGACAAACCCCACTCCCGTCAGAGCATCTTCCCAAATCCCCTGGGAACTGCCACTGACTCCCTTCACACCTGAAAAAGTGGCTCCTGAGGAGGGGATGGATTGACCTGGGGCCGTGCACCCTACTTAGTGGCTGGTGGCTCAGCACCCAGCTTATCCCCTGAGCCTCCCGGGGGGGCTAATCCACACGGGGTTACGTCAGCTGGAGCAGGTGCCATTGTGAAAGCCACTGCCAGTGTACCCAGGTTGGGACACGGGACTGCCATCTGCATGGCCCATCTGCATGGCCAGAGATAAAGGTGCCACTGGGGAAGGGAGATGTCCTCTGTCCCAGCCAGACACTTGCAAGAGGATGGGAAGCCACGGGAAAGGGTGAAAAAGGGCAGCTGGCACAGTGGGAGATGGAGCTGGAAAAGCTAGGCAGAGATTTTGGCTGGAACAAAAAATGGGCTCAAAAGGAAGTAAAAAAAAAAAAAGAAAAGGGAGACAAAGAGGATCTGTCTGCATTACACAACAGAGTTGGGGACGCTGAATCGGGGTTTGTTGCGGTGTGCCCCCCCCAATGCTGACAGCACGTCCTCCTGCCACTGCCCCGGCTTGAGCCCAGCACACGAAGGAAAAGGTTTCAGGGCTGTTTTGCAAGAGGTTCTTTCCTTTCTGCCAGCTTCGTGGTTTTTTTAACTCTTTATATAAATACACTTTTGCTGTGTACCAAAGCCAGGGGGACCATTCCTTCACCGTGCCCCGCAGACATAGCGTGAACAACCCCGTCCGGACACAGGTGTCCAGTTGCCCTGACTCTCAGAGCTCCCCCAGGCAAATCTTTTTTCCGAGGCGCCGTCAGATTTAAAACGTGGGAGGCTGGCTGTTTTCTCAGCCTGGTGAGTTTGCACAAGGTCCCAGCTGTGCCGAAGCGGTTCAAGGTCCCATGGGAGCCGCCCGGCTTGGCTCACACGGCCCTGACGAGCCTGCCCAGCCGCCCGTGGGGAAGAGCGATGGCAGCGCAGTGTCTGGGGCCAGTGGCCCAGGCAGCAGCAGAACATGCCTGCCTAGTCGGGGCGGCGTGGGCACAAGGGTGTCGAGCGGGGCTGCCCACGCCCCAGGGATAGGTTTGGCCATGTCGCCGTCACGGGTGGTGCGTGGGGTGCGGGGATTTCCCACCCCACCAGGAACAGCGAACCAGCCACCGCAGCAAAGCCCAAACGGGGCTGGGGTGCAGCCCTGCACCTGGGGAGCTCCGGTTTTGGGCTGGCATCACCCCCGCCCTTGGCTGGCAGCGTGGGCTGACTGCTGCCCGTGCTGGACCATGGCGGGAGGAACCCAGGGCTGAGGTGTTTGGGGACCAAGTCCCGGTGGGCAGCAGAGCGCGGATGGGCCCTCATCGTCGGCCCCCCCAAAACGATGAAAGTAAAATGAAATAAAAAGAATATGCCGGTGGCCGTAATAATAATAAATAGCAATAATGACGATGCTAAAGAAGAGGTCCCCAGAGGCCGGAGGAGCGGTGGCTGCCCCCCTCTCCGCGGCGGCGGGTGGGGCGGGGCGGGGGGAGGGCGGGGAGGCGGGTGCCGCCTTCCCCCGCAAAACAAAAGGGAGCGGCGGCGGCGAGAGCGGCCGGGAGCAGCCGGGAAGGACGGAGGGGATTGTTCCCCGCTGCGCGGCACTTGCCGGTGGGTTGGCGAGGGTGACGGCGCGGCGGGGACAAGGCCGGGGACTTGCGGGCGGGCCGGCTCGGTTAGCGGGGCCTTGGGGGAAGATGTGTCAGGCCGGGGGTGCGGAGCGGCCGGGGGCAGCCGCTCCACGCACGGGCGGTCCGCGGAGGGGAAAGCAGGCGAAGGGGTTTATCGGTCTGCACGGGAGGCGGCTCCATCCCGGGGCACCCCGCGGCCGCCAGCTCGGGACGGTGTTCGGTGTGGGCCGGGACCCCTGCCATTGGGGCGGGGTCTCCGCCAGTGGGGTCCCGCTGGGTGAGCCCCTCCAGGCACCCTGCCGCTTACACCTCCCTCTCTCCCCCGCCCTCTCCCCACCCTCAGGTAAGCCGAGCCCCTCTCCGTGCTGCCGCCATGTCCCGCCGCAGCCAGCGCCTTGTCACCACCCGCTATTACCCCGGGGACGATGATGCCACGACCAGCAGCAGCAGCACATCTCTGCTGGGTGGGACACAGCTCCCCTTCAAGGAGACCACCGGCAGGTTAGTGGGGGGCACGAGTGGGTTTCTCGTGGGGGGCAGATTTGGGCTTCCCCCTGCCCAAATCTGACAGGGGCAGGGCGTTCCATCCCACACCAGGGACCGGGCACCTTCCTGGGTGGGGTGTAGGGATGGCTTGCAAAAGGGAGCATGACGGCGAGCCCGACGCATTCCGGCATGGCCGCCTTGGCACTGGCTGTGCCCCTGCTCCAGCCAAAGCCCCGCGCTCCCCGCCCAGCCACCTCTGCGTCCCCACGGGCCCGGCACAGGAGCCTGCCGTGGTGGCCGGGTGCCAGCTCCCAGCTGCAGCTGGATGGCGAGAGGGAGGGAGGAGGGAGGGAGGGAGGTGCGCTGCCAGTGCCGGCCGGAAAACCGCAGCGGTGCGAGCGGAAGCGATGCCCAGGACGGGCGGGAGGCCTCCGCAAAGCAGAGGTTGCAGCTTCCGACAGCTGCCGCCATCCGGTGTGGAGGGAAGTGATGCTGGTGGAAGGATTGGGGTGAATTCCCCATTCTCCCTCATGGGTGCACTGTGAGAATTCCCCCCCGCTCCTTCACCGTAACCACACATGTCTGATGAGCTTGTTCTTGCCTCCCGCAGGACGATCAGGAGGAAATCAAGTAGCACCAAGCGCCTCTCTCCTTCCCCCAGCACCCAAACCTCCTACTATAGCGAGTCCATGATGAGCGAGTCCTACCTGGGGGGCAGCCGGGGCCTTGCTGCCCTGGGTAACTCCATGCTGGATGATGACCTGGACAGCAGCCCGTACTGGGGTGAGCCCTCCCACTCTCCTAGGGCAGCTGGGCACCTCCCTGGACACTGGAGAGTGTTGGGGCAACTGCCCAGGCTGGCTGACTCAGTTGCCCCTTGTGGAAGTGATGGTGGGTGATTTCTCAGTGAAGCTCTGTGTTTTGGGGGCAGGTGGAGAACTCTCCACCAGGAGGAGAAGAGGCACAGGGGACACCGAGTCCAGTAAGATCAATGGGGTACTAGAGAGCAAGACGTACGACACCTACACATCTTCATCTGGGTACTCCTCGGAGGACGACTATGCCGGTAGGGATGCACTAGTCTGTCTGTAGTGGCAGGAATGCAGGGGAGGCATCCCCAGGGGGACCAGCCCAGGGCCTGGCTGTACCTAGTATGCTGCCAGTCCCTGCTAGATGCCACCCCCAGTGCAAAGTCTTTGCTGTGGGCAATGCATTGGGATGCTGTCTGCATTGGTGACTCACTGCTTCCTTTCCAGGTCACTATTACTCAGGCCAGAGTAGCTCTGGGTCAGGTCTGAGAACTGCAGCCTCCCGGGTGGGCTTCTTCCTCTGGCAGGTGTTCACCTCCCCAGGTGAGTAGAGGGCTGGCAGGGGCACTTCTAGCAGCAGTGTTCTTGCCAGTCAGCACTGCTACTCTCCAGGTGCTGTGTGTGCTATTCCCTGTTTGGGTGGAGGGGTTTTATCCCCTTGTGGTTCCACCCTTGGGCATGGAAGGGACATCTGTGCTAGGACTCCTCCTGAGCCTTGTTTTTTTCTCCTGGCAGTTCGGTTCATAGGGTGGCTGTTCTCAGGGCTGGCAGGGGCCTGGCGCCGCCTCACTGGCACAGCTTCCCACATGGACAGCATCCCCTTCTCCAGGTGAGTGTGCTGGGGGGGGGACACCAGGATGGGGGAAGCGTGGGGAAAACCTGCAAAACCCTGGAAAGGGGAGGCACGTTAGGGGTGGTGGATGTCTTGTCCTCTTTGCCTTCCCTCTGGTCCCTATCCAGTGGCTGCAGTCCTACAGGCACCTCTTTCTTCTCCATGCTCCAGGCGCTACCCACGTCTGAAGAGGTCCCTGCTGCTGCTGCTGCTCCTCCTGCTCCTCACTGCTGCTGCCTACGGTGAGCCAGCCTCCCTTGATGTGCTGTCCTGAGATCTGGGGCAGTGCAGAGCATCCCACTGCCATGGCTGGGGGATGAGACAGCCTGGAGCTCAGTGCTCATGGCTTCTGGTAACATGGTCCATCTGCATCCCAATTCAGTGTCTCCTGGTAATCCCTGGAGATGCTGATGACTGAGCCTCTGCATGTCCACCCTGTCCACTACTGTGGCCCATTACCAGCCTCTGGTTTTCATCCTTCTCATCCTTCTGTGCCCAGGAGCTTGGTACTTCTACCCATATGGGCTGTCGACACTCAGTCTGCCTTCCTTCCCATGGTGGGGAGCTGGAAAGCTTTCCTCCTCCTCGGATGTTCCTGGGGCAGGAGACCTGACCACGCTGGACCAGGTAAGCTTCAGCAAAGGCATGATGGTGGTCCAGGTGGGATGAGTGCCTTGCAGGGGGGAGATGGGATGGTGAGATCCATAGCTGAACCATTGCTTCCAGGGTATGAGGGATGGTGGAGAATGGAGCAGCTCCACACTGGCTCCTACAGCTTGTGGCCATCTCACTCTTGGGGTGTCCTTGGGATGGAGCAGGGGGAACATCTGCCTTCTCCTGGGAAGCAGCAGATGAATAAGATGCCACTGGCTCTGGGGAATGGGTGGTCAGGTGGCGTGGTTTAGGGCAAATTTGGGAGGAAACTTCCAAAGGTGTCCCTCTAGAAAGCAGAGTCAAGTGGCACCTTCCCCAACTGGTTTGGGAAAAGACTTCCTTGGAGACAAGTCTTTATGTTTATTAAATGTTTATTTAAGAAGCAAAGTATTCACAAACATAAAAAATAAATAATATTAAGCAAAACCTCTCACTGTTTTGAAGAGAGGGCAAATTCAGAGTGTTCTTGTTGTGGGGTGTTGTGGTGGTGTTGGCTTGCTCGGTCTCTTATCAGTCCCTTTGGTGCTGGAAAATGCCATGTCCCGGGCCCTGGTGGGCCACATGCATGAGCTCCCAGTGTTTTTCTGGGTTTTCAGTCCAGAGCAGGTTTGAACAGTTCCAGAAAAAAACCCCAAAACCACAGTCCAGAGAACTTCTCTGCCTCAGCTAGCTAAAAAGAAACTAACTAAAAAGCAAAAGGAGAGCGCTCTCCCACTGTCTGTCCCTGCTGCAGACAACACAGTCCAGGAGAAGGATGCAGAGGAGTGAGTGCAGTTTCTGAAAACAAACTGCACACTTCTACTCCCCCCCTTTGCTCTCAAAACCAGTCTTAAAGGTGCAGAACTTAATATCCAGCATAAACCGAACAGACAATTGGGGATACAAGCATCCTAAAGTCACCCCAGGACATCAGGGCCCCCTTTCACAGGGGTTCTGAGGAGCAGGCACTTCCTGGGGGGGCTGTATCACACCCTGTTTTTGTTGCTGCAGGGGGGACACCGACTCCTGGCTCGCTTCCAGTCCCTGGAGAAGCGCTTTGAGGCACTGGAGGCCGAAGTGTCACGGTGGGAGCTGCGTCGTGGGGCAGCAGCAGTGACAGCGGGGGGAGAACCACCCCCAGGGGACATGCTTGCGCTGCTGGAGGGGCTGGTGAGCCGCAGGGATGCGGGGCTGAAGGAGCATCTCCGCACCGACATGGCCAACCACCTCCAGGTGAGTGACACGGGGAATGCAGGGAGATGTGGGTGTGTGGGGCCAGGCTCTGATCTTCCACCCTGTCCTGCATCCTTCAGGGTGAGCTGGATGCGCTCCGAGCACAGGTGCAGAGGGACTTGGATGGGCGCCTGGGAAAGATGGCACAAGCTTCCCGGGTAAGCAGACGAGCCTGTGGTGGTACCTGGATAGGACACCCTCACCAGTGCTGTCTTGGATCTCACCCCTTCCCCTTTTCCTGGTAGGACATGGAAACACGCTTGCTGGAGCTGAACTCGGAGTGGCAGAGGTAAGGCTGACTGTGGGGCAAGGCCATTGCTCTGTTAGGGGCAGGCAGGTAGCTGGGTGAATTCCCCTCAGCCGGGGATTAGGATGGGTTTGCAGGCCTGGTGTGGGACAGAGGAGAGATCAAGGGGCATATGCTGTGGGGGGAAAGGAAGGAAGGCTACATATGTGGGTGTCTGTGGGAGCCAGCAATGTGCCCTTCTGACCAAAAAGGCCACTGGTATCCATTAGGAAGGACATTGTCAGTAGGTTGAGGGAGGTGACCTTGTCCCTCTACCCAACTCTAGTGCAGCCACCTCTGAAGTGCTGTGTCCAGTTCTGGGTTCCTTAGTAGTGCAAGGGGGATGTGGAGTTCCTGGATCAGGTCCAGCAGAGGGCTATGGAGATGATGAAGGGACTGGAGAATCTCTCTTATGAGGAAGGGCTGAAAGAGCTGGGCCTGTTCAGCCTTGAGGAGAGGCAACTGAGAGGGGACCTCATAGATGTCAGTGGCTGAAGGGGGAGTGACAAGAGGTTGGAGCCAGGCTTCTCTCAGTGCTGCCAAGCAATAAGAGGCAATAGGCAGAAACTGAGGCATGGGAAGTTCCACCTGAATATGAGGAAGATTTTCTTTACTGTGCAGTGACCACACTGGACCAGATTCCCCAGAGAGGTTTTAGAGTCTCCCTCACTGGAGATAGTTCAGAACCATCTGGATGCAATCCTGTGCCATGTGCTCTGCGATGACCCTGCTGGAGCAGGGAGGTTGGACCAAATGACCCCCTTTGGTCTGCTCCAGCCTGACCCATTCTGTGATTCTGTGGCTAGCAGCAGGGCTTGAAGAACAATGGCAGCAAATGACCTTTGCCACTGTCATTTTGCATCACTGTCAGCGTGGTCCAGCTGAGGGGTGAGCTGAGGATGCTTCCCCATGGGATGCAGTAGAACAGGTGACTGCCACTGGAATTAAAACTGGGTCTGGAGATGGGGTTGAGTGTAGGTGATGTGGGATGAACCTTTTCCTCCAGTTTGCAGAGGGGAGCTGGGCCTATTGGCATGAGGTTTCGTTACCTTTTTCTCGGCACAGCTCGGCGCAGGAGAGCTTGCGAGGGACCTTCCGGCAGGAGATGGGCAAGCTGGAGCAGGAGGCAGCAGTGCTGAGGAGGGAACTGGCAAGCCTCAAGTCAGACCAGGAGGTGATGGGGAAGCACGTGGAGGGGATACTGGAGCAGCTGAAGAAAGTGCGGGCTGATGTGAGTCCCCGGTCCCCAGCCTGTTTGGCAGAAAGGCAGGCAAGGCTCCCTGCTCCAGGGTTGAGCTCTGTCCGCACTGTTCCAGGTGGAAGCGCAGTTCCCGGTGTGGATCAGTAGGTTCCTGTCACAGTCCCAGCAGGATGGTGTAGCTGCCTTCATCCTCCAGCGGGAAGACTTGCAAGCAGAGCTCCAGGCTCTGGAGCACAAGATCCTTGCGAAAGTCCTGGAGGACCGGAGGCTGTCAGCACGGGATGCTCAGGCTGGTATTGGAGTGGCTCTGCGGCAAGGAGGGACTGCAGGAGTGACAGAGGAGGTGAGTACTGGCCTGAGCCCCAGGGACTCAGGTGTGGGGTTGGGGACTGTGCCCTACTTTGTGTGTGCAAGGCATGTGTGCCCAGCAGAGGCATTGGGACAGCCCCCACAGCTGGGATATTTATTCTGGGCTCACAGGATGCAAGAGCACCCTTGAAACTCCTTCTCTACCACTCCCTTCTCAGTTTGTGCCTGCTCTGTGCTCTGACAGGGGTTGCAAGTGGAAATACCTGCAGCCCTGCAAGGCTCTTACTATCTTAAAATCCAAGCTTCTTCTGCTCATGCGTCCTTCACTCAGAATGTGGGACAGGTGCCAAGAAGGCTTCCATGGGCGGAGCATCTTGCTTATCCCCATTCTTTAGCAGCACTGCTGAGTTGTTTGGTGCAGAGCATTTCAGCAGAATGACACCAAGGGGAAAAAATGAGCCTGCTTGCTTTGGAAAGAGTTGCTGGCAATTCCCTGTGAAGGTAGTGGAGGGAGGGATCAAGCTGGGATTAGCAGTCCCCGTGGTCTGTGCAAGCTTCGTGCACTCTGTAAAGTTTAGACCCAAAGTGGTGCTGCAGGGTCCTAGCTCCTTAGGCTGGGTTTAGATAGATGTTCCAGCCATTTCCTTTTCTGGATGGGGGGAGCTCCCATCAATCCTGTGGGACAGGGTAGGAGGGACTAGCAGAGGATTCTGGGTGTTCTGTCAGGTTGTGTCTAGTGGTACCTCTTCTCCCTCTGGGCCAGCCCCTCTTGAGGACAGGCAAGTGCAGCATGCCTGGGTGCTGCCCCTTCACTGCTCAGCTCCTCTGTCCTGGAGTATTTTTAGCAACCTCTAATGAGGCTTCCCAGCCAAATGCATGTCCTCTCATTTTTGCCATGATGATTCATCCCCTAGCTGTTCTATCCCCCGGCTGTTTTGTGGGAAGGTCTTGCACCCTCTGTCCCTGCAGGGGCAGGCGGGTGGGGGGCAGGATGCCTGCCCCAGTTTGTTACCTTCCTGAGCCCTCTGCTCCTGCTGCAGCAAGTGCATCTCATCGTGGGCCAGGCCCTGAAGCGCTACAGCGAGGACCGTGTGGGGATGGTTGACTATGCCCTCGAGTCAGCAGGTAGGTGGTTGGGACAAGCCAGCTGTCCTGGGGAGGTGACCACAGGGGCTGGCATGCAGCTCACCTGCTGCCATCCCCTCTCGTGCCAGGGGCCAGTGTCATCAACACTCGCTGCTCAGAGACCTACGAGACACGGACAGCGCTGCTGAGCTTGTTTGGCATCCCCCTGTGGTACCACTCGCAGTCCCCCCGTGTCATCCTGCAGGTGGGCAGGGCTGGGCTGAGTTCTGAATTGGGAGGATTGGGCTGGTTCTCATGGGGGGTTTTACTGGGCTTTGACTGTTGCTCCAAGCCAGCAGGCAGGCTGGTGGGAGAAAGATGACTCTGATGGTGGTAACATTGCTGGTGTCTCACTTCCATGATCGTAGCCAGACGTCAACCCTGGGAACTGCTGGGCATTTCGTGGCTCCCAGGGCTTTGCTGTCATCCGCCTCTCTGGCATTATCCGCCCCACGGCTGTGACGCTGGAGCACATCCCAAGAGCCCTGTCACCGCAGGGGACCATCCCCAGTGCCCCCAAGGATTTTGCTGTCTATGTGAGTGCCCTTGCCCAGAGCTGAGGTCAGGGTGGGGACACACAGTGGGAGGGCACTGGAAGGGATGGCTAACAAACTTCCTCTCTGGCTGTGGGGTGCTTCTTCTTATCCTGAAGAAGAGGAAGAAGCAATACTGGTGGAGAGATGGGCAACACCAGGTTTCAGAAAGAGTTTAGGGGGGACACAGGGGCAAAGGGGCTTGAGTAGGTGTAACTTTTGGTCTTCCCTCCCTTCATCCTTCCCTCCTGGTCCCTGTTCCCATTTGTCTATTTTGACCTGGAAGAGCAGGAGCGGGGACCAAGCATGCTTGTGTCTCCCTCTCCCTCTTCTGCCCTGGATGTGTGCATGACCTCTGGTCTCCCTCTCTGATGATCCCTGGTTCTCCCTTTCTGCCTCCCTGCCCTTCCATAGGGCTTAAAAGAAGAAGGAGAGGAGGAGGGCCTTCTCCTTGGACAGTTCACCTACAACCACAATGGCGACCCCATCCAAACATTTTACTTGGAGGTAAATGCTTTGCCCCTGGAGCACTTGACCCCTGAGAAGAAAATGGGACCTCTGGGGTCTCTGAGCCTTAGAGAGCCCTCAAGTTCTCAAGATTTTACTTTTCCCTCCTCCCCAAGGGTGACTCCATGGGCACATACCAGCTGGTGGAGCTCCGGGTGCTGAGCAATTGGGGCCACCCCGAATACACCTGCATCTACCGCTTCCGTGTGCACGGGGAGCCGGCGCACTGACCCCCGGCCCTGTGCGGGATGAGGATGCTGCCGGGCTGACAGCAGGAGGGGATGCGTCTGGTTCACTGCTTTGCACCTAGAAATCCTGGCATGTGCCAGCAGCCGCCCCAGGAAGCTGCTCCCCTGGGGGGAGGAGAAGAGCATTGATGTTGAAGAGTTGGTGTTGAAGGGGTGAGGCTTTCACTCTTCCAGGGACCGTGGTGGTGAGGCAAGAGCATCCCACGTGGGTCCTAGCGCAGCCGGGCTTGTTTTCAGTGCATATGGGACATTTTAACTTTTTAAGCTAACTTTGTATCGGGTTTGCGCTGCCCCTCTTCCCTGTTGTCCCACTCCTTTGTAGCATGGCCAGGGCTTGGGAAAGGGGTGTGTCATTTTGTGATGTGCTTCATGCGGGCTTGGGTGCAGGAGACGGGTGTGTGGGACCATGGTGCCTGACACGGTGTGCCAGAGTAGGTGGGAGCCACCCGTTGTGGCCACCAAGTCCCCTCCGCACAGGGTCACTTCTCTTGCCTTGGTGTTGGTTTGGGTAAAGCCCTCCAATGCTGGGCTGGCAGAAAGGAAATAAGACAGTATTAATGAAGTATTAACATAAAACTAATGGTTTGGAGCAGCAGGAGGAGAGGAGTGTGGCACATGTTGGTGGCAGAGCCCACCTTGGTGCTGCCATCCATCCACTCAAGCTCTCCTGCTGTCCGTAGCTGAGTTGGGTCTTGGCAATGCTGTTGGCCTCCCTGGCTGGCTGCCTCCCCAGTGTTAAGCTTGATGATGCTTTTGAAAATTCCTGTTGCCTGCTTTTCCTTTGGGGTTCTCTTTTTTTTTTTTTTTAAGAAGAGTGGGGAGGGGAGCTATTTTCCAGTTGGGGTGTTGGGGTTGGTTTTTTTGTGGGGCTGGGGGGGTTTGTAGTAATAACAGGGAAAAGATTTTTTCCATGCAATTTGTACTTAACCAGAGAATGTTACATGGTGCCACTTGGATGAGTGGCTTAGATGTGGAGAGGGCTAGAGCTTTGTTTAGTAGAATAGCACACACAGTAGGATAAGCTAGAATAAGATGAGCAGAGCTGTTTAGAATACGGGCCTCATGTTGTTGGTAGCTTGGTAGCTGGACTTGGAAGCTGGGGTTCTCTGTGCACTGCTGCTGGTGGGGTGCTGGAGGCATTCCTGCCCTCCTTGCTCTGGATGTGCTCTGAGACTGCAATGTGTGGCTGTGGCCTCTTGCCCATGGCTGCATCTGTGTATACTTGACTGTTAGCAGCGAGTGGGAGCTGCTGCCCCAGGGCTCTGCAGGGCTCTTGGGCGGGGACAGGGCAATCACCAGGGCTTGCAGGTGTCAGCATGCAGAGCCACCCCCCACCTGCAGGGCTCCCTCAGGTCCTCGATGGCAGATGGGTGGTGCAGGCTGACCTGCTTTCTCTTGGAAGGGCTCCCTTTTCCTCCTACCTCTCCTCACTGGCATTGCGCTGTTCTCTGAGCCCTGGCTGTGGGAGGACTGGGCTGGAGCAGGAGGTGGAGTGCTGCCTGCAGTGGGCATGTAAATCTTACCTGTACTGATGGGATGGGTGGAGCACAGCAGGGGTTTGCAGGAAGACTGGGAACTTCCCCAGTCTGAGGGGTGCTAGGGCCATCTGTCCCCTCCACCTCCTGGCTGCCTGCATCACACAGTTTGGCTTATGTTCTTGGATGGTGTTAACAGCTTCCAGTTTTGTGCTGTGTTTCATTCAAAGAAAAGCTAAAGGGCTCATGGTCAGTGTTTCAGCCCTGTCCAGTGCTGGTATTGTCCTTCCCCTGACACCATGAGAGCACCATGTATTGATTCCCATCTCTGGTGGTCTCTGCTTGAAGCACTGTATGAATAGAGGAGGAGGTGGGGCTGAAGAAGTGTCTCCTTTCAGCATGCCCTGATGGGCATCAGGCAGAGCTTCTGAGCCTTGACTCTCTCTGTGCCAGCCTGGGAAGGTTGAGGATGGTGGCAGCACGTCCCTTCTGAAGGGGTCTCCTTGCTCCAAACAGGGGAAGTGAGCCCAGAGGGCACAGTCCTATCTCCAAAAGGCTAAAATTACCCTGTGGAGCCTCTTGCAGAGCTGGGAGGCCCTGCTGCAGGGAGAAAGCCGACCTGGAGCCAGAGCCAGGGACTATAAATTCTCTCCTATATTGAGCGTAGTCTTAATTCTTGGCATCCACAGCCAAAGTTATTTTAAACTTGTCTACAGCTGCCCGCTTGCCTTGGAGTCATGTCCATGAGTGCACTGAGCACATGGAGCTGTGCTTTTATGAATGTCTAGGCCTGTTCTGGGCTCAGCAGATCAGCTCCTGTATTTATTTGAATCATAAAGAAAGAGCAGAGATGAAGCTCTTCCTTTTTCTCACCTTTGTCTGGCTGCTGGAGCAAGATCTGTAACTATGACTCTGGGAAGACCCCTTCTCTTAGTTCCTTCTGGCTCCCTGGTCTCTGGCTTGGACTGTAAGGACAGACAAGGTCTTTGCCTGAGAAAAAAAATGATTTTGTGGTAAATCAGGTATGTTGGTGAGAGGCAGGAAAGGTGACCTCTTCCCCTGAAAATGGAGTTATAGTGGGATCCCTGCCCCTTCCACGTGGGTGTTAACTGCTGTATCTGGGTTAGGGAGCATTTGGCTTTACAGTTCAAGCTTGTCCTGTCCTTTGGACACGAAAATCTTTGCTGTTCTAAGTAAAACTCCCTGGAGCCACCAGTGAGAGCTCATGCTGGGGCTTCATGCTCTTTTTTCAATGGTTTTAGAGACCTCACCATTCCATCTGTGTGAGGATCCGAACATATGCTGAGGCTACATGTGGGTTTTCAGCCCCCAAATTCAGCATCAATGCTGGGCTGCAGCCCGAGCACCTGTGCTGAGTGCCCAGAGCCACTGGCTCTTGAGATTGCAGCTTGCAGCATTTCTGCAGCACTTCCCAGAGCTGCAAAAGAAGAGGGCACAGAAAACTGCTGCTTCAGCATGTGTTTCTCTGCCCAGGGGTATTTAATCCCAGAGCTGATGCCTAAGATGAGCCTGGTGAGGCAGGAGAAATGCAGAACAGCTGTGGGAGCAGATTTCTCTTTATTTACTTCATTTCCCTCCTCTATTCTCCCTCCTTCTCAGTTTGCCCTACACACGTGTTATGAATTAGCCCTGCAGAAACAGATGGTTACAGACAGGAGTTTATGTTTGATGCTGTAGCCTGTTGCAAATGCTGCACTGTTTTGTTCCTTTTATTTTTTAATCAACAGATTGTAATTTATGCCTATGCAAGAAAAGAAAAAGACCAAGACATAAATTATATCAAAACTGCCCAGAGTGGTTTGGATGTTTTGTAACTGAATTTTCTGTTGGGAATGATGCACAGCTACTAGATAAACAAAGCTATTCTTGGACCTCTTCTATGTAGTTTTATGGAAAATCCTTATTTTCCAGCCTGATGTCCTAAACTCTTAAGGCCAGTTAACAAAGTTATCACCTTGTCATTGAGCAGGCTTGAGGATGCAAAAACTACTTGAAACAATGCTGAAAACAAGACTTCCTCCTAAAAACTCCAGTTACTTGAGACTAAAAACTTCTGCCAGGCTTAAGTCTGTGATCATGGCTGTCCTCATTCTGCAGTCACCTCCCAAGCCTTCCCATCCTCTGCCTTACCATGAGCAGAGCCCAGCTTGGCCCCAAGGAGCAGCAAGTGAGGCTGGGGTAGCAGGGACAAAGCCTGACACAAAGCTCAGTTCAGGGTATCTGCATGCTTCTCTTTCCCTTCACAGGGGCTGTTAACTACTCATCAGCTACACAGTAAGCAGAAAGGAAATAAGTTAATTTTCCTTAGCATGAGGAAGTTAACTTAGTGCATAAAAAAGGCTGAAAAATGGGAAATTGAACTGGCTTGAGGAGTTCAAGGTCACAACCATGTCTGCTTAACCTGGGCTTAGAGGAAGGGTTATTAAGGCATGGTTAAGGAATACCCATGCAGCTCCTTGCTGAAGAGCACACTAGGGCCAGGCTTGCTCTCTTCTGGCCCTGGACCAGCCCTCTGGAGGAGGAGAATTTTGTGTGGGCCTCAGCTTTGGCTACCACAGCTCAACGCTTTCCTATGAAAGGGCTGTGCAGAGCAGAAGCTGCCTTTGTGAACCTCTGAGAACAACCAAGGAGACAAAAAGGCTCCTTGCAAACCCTGCAGAGTCCCACTGCATTTGCAGAAACAGGTGAGATGCACATCTCAGGGAGCACAGTATGCAGACACTGCAAGTGCTGTGCTAATGCTGCATCCTCTAGCAGAGTTTCTGGGGCTGGCCCCAAGTCCTTTGCTAGAGCTGCTCTTCACACCCACACACACATCTCTCACACTGCGCCCATGTTCTCGCTTTACCACTCTTGACACCAAGGTGCACCTCATTTTGACCAGAGTAAAAGCTGTCAGGGATGTGCAGAGGCTCAGCAGCACCTCTCCTGTGCTGTGCCATGCCCTGCCCTGCTCTCACTATGAGCACAGCCTCTTGTAACCAGCAAAGGAACCTGGTGCCAGGCAAACCTGCTTCCTCTGGATTTCAGGCTGGTTTTCTAGACAGACAAAAACCAAGACACACTTTAACTTGGAACAAACTTTTTTAAAATTTATTTTATAGATCACACCAGCCTGAGTGATCTGTAAATGCTGGTCACAAAAGAGAGATCACACCACCTCCTTTGCACAAATTGAAGTGAACCTTCTTTCAGTCTCGGTAGTCTCCTTCATTTGGAGCGCAAGGAATGGAGAAAGAGAAAACCGCCTGGAGCTCCCTGCTCCCCTCAGAAGCAGAGGGCAGTAAAATCAGATGCAGTTTGATGCTGCTACAGGGCCAGAAGACAAACAAGCCTCGTGCCCTGCTTAGCCACACCTCACACCCCCTCACAATGCGGGTGCTATTAGTGTTGTAGCCGCCTATAGTTCCTCCCTCGCCAGGAGAGTGCTGGTATTTAGGCACATAGCTTGGAAAAGGACTGTCTGACCTCCCCCTTCCACCCACTGCAGTCTCTAAGGCAAAGGACCCCTGTCTCCAGACCACGTTTCTTGCCTCTCCCGTGCCGCTTAATGCTCTTGGAGTGCTGGTGTTGGCAGCGGGAGATGCGCTCTGCCACTCAGCCGGCCTGGAAGCCTACCCCAAGTCACGAGGTGAACTGGAGTAACTCCACACAGGTGACACAGAGCGAGGAACAGGAACAACCCGCTAAGGAGGGACAGAAACTTTGCAGTCTCTAATTAAAATTAAAAGTCCTTCATTGGAGGAGGAAGCCCTCAGAGAAACTGAGCCTGACCGCGCCTGCTGGGGAGAGCCATGATTTGCTGAGGATGCCACCTCCTCTTCAAAATGCTGCCACACTCCCAGAGCTCACCACAAGCTGGCAGAGGATAATTCCTCTCCTCACCGGAGCCAAGCAAGGAGGGAGGGTTAGAAGAAAAGAGATTAAAATAAGCAGGGAATCATCACTTGAAAAACTCATTAAATGGTTAAAAAACCATTCCAACAGTAATTTGTAAACTGTCCTTCCAAGGCCGCCTTGGAAAAGCCAGAATTTCTCATTAAGAAAAATAAAATCTTAAAAAAAAATTCAGTGAAAGTCAGAAAAATTACCACATACTTCCAACCTTGAAAGCACTTTTATAAATTTGGTACCAATTTGTCACTGCCCTCTTTGGCCAAGAGGGGGGAAGACAAATCCTACCTCTGCCATGGCAAAGTTTGGCCAGTGAGTTCCAAAAAGGTTTTGGAAAGCTCGGAGTAAACAAAATCAAGGGGAGGTCATGCTAGCCTGGTGTCTCTGTTCCAAAGGTATCCTGCCACCTGTGACCTCTGTCCGTCGAGGTGAGAAGGCTTTCTCTGGCTCAAGGGACGGACTGAGTGCTCCTGCACTGTTCTTAATACTGTCAGTGGAGCTGCTGCAGCCTTGAGAGGCGGGTTAGATTTGCTCCAATGTGCACTGAACAAACACTAGGAAAAGCAGCATGATGGGAAGGGGAACAGGGTGGGTAAATGTCTGCCCATTTAACTCTGTCACTAGTTAAAATTTTAAGTGCTATCAACATTATTTGAGGATATTGAGCATAGGATCCCTGAACATAACATCAACAACTGCTTTCCAATTTGTTTCCCTCTTAGATCTCCAACTAAGGAACTTTTTCACCATCTCCTTCAAACTTCAGTCATTACAACATTAAATGAAATCCACTTAGAAGTAGTTTAAGAGGGAGGGAATCCAAAACATATTTGGCACAAGGCCACAGTGGTGATGAAACAATGCTCCGTGGAGCCATCCCAAACAACCTGTTTTAACCTTTGCAAGTCTGAAATTTCAGGCATCTGATAACCCCTGGATCTGAGACAGCAATTAGGGGAGAGCAGCAAGTCCTGTGGACAGAAAGGGGTGAGGGAGGAGGGAGGCAACTAACTGGCTCTTTGCAGCTCTATCCAGACTCCCCTCTCATCTTCATGCACACAAAATATAATAAAAACTAATAAGAATAAAAACTAAGCCCATGATGTACAAAAATGTGTCGACAGGGGGAGGAGGAAGGTGTCAGTTACTCAGTTCTCTGTCTTATCACCTTCATTAGCTTATAAATTATGCTCCTCTCCATTGCTTCCTGCAGGGAGGAGGGATGATTCTTCTGCAGCCAATCAGCTGGGATGGGTTTTGGTTTACGCTGCTCTGGATCTTTTGGATAACAAATGAAGGGAAGGGGAGGAATTCCTCAGAGAGAGCAGAAATAAGAAATTCAGCAGCCACTGGCAGGAGTCACACAGGCTCCCTGAGATTTCACTTTATGGCGCTGACCCCCACGTCGACGGCCTCCTCCTCCGACTTTTGACTGAAAAACAAGACTGACTTTAGTGCAAAGCAACCCCTCAGTTGGGATATCAACACAGCAGGAATTCCGATGGATTACACACACATTCAGACAGTGGCAGGGCAGTTTTGACTGATCAGCTTTCAGGAAGGAGATAAGGCAGGAGGGAGACAGACACACTGTGAGGGAAGGAGGAGAGACAGATGTACCAAGGAGTTTTGCCCTTCAAGCTGTGAAGGCTTTTATTTCCCAAGTTTCTAAATGCTTCACTCCCATGAGAGCCAGCAGGTGCCATGAGGTTCAGCATACAGGAAATCAAGGCCTCAGGCTCCCCTGACTTTGTGCAGAATTGAAGGAGAGCCCCCCTCCCCCTCCCATGGCTCTCAGGCTCACCTGACTCTTTTCCCAACCTCAGCAAACCCACTGTTTCTCTTTGAGAGCAGCCAAATACCTTATTGCCCTCACGGATGTGGGGCTCTTCATCCAGTGCAGGCTGAGGGGACGCAGCAAGGAGAGAGAGGAAGACGTAAGCAAGAACAAAAGCAACCCAGAGTCTCAGGGGAGGCATGAAACAAAGAGCAAGCTGGGACCACTACTTAAAACCACAGTGATGCTACAAAAAGACAAGGACGAGATGGAAGACTGGTGTGAAGCCCCAGGCATATGCAGAGGGAGAGAACCCCTGCCAGGGGGCCCCCTTTGATGAGCAGTCTGGCTCAAGAAGGTGAGATTTGACCATGGCAACTAATAAAGCTAGAATTAAAAAAGGGAACACCCTGTCATTTGACAGAGTCGGTTCCTGAATCCCTCACTTCCTGAGGAAATACCCTACAAGGAGAAGACTTTTCTTATATCAGTAATAAGGCTCCCAAAGCCTGCAGTAGAGAATTGAGTTTCTATTCCTTTCAGGCCAGAAAAACCAGATATCCTCCATGGACAAGCTGAACTGAGAAGTCCTAACTAACAAAACAACCTGGATAAATTTCTCTAAAGAGAAATTTAAAGACTTTCCTTCTTCTTGGATGTCCTCACCCTTATTTTTTGACGGGGCAGACAACCTGTGCCTAATACTTAGGTTGCAATTTCTCTAGTGTAGGGATATGGGATATTCCACCTCTCATTCAGACAAAGACTCGTCCTGTGACTGGTTGTTAGATGTTGCACTAGTTCAGCTACTGGGTATATAGAGACACTTCTTCACTGTGCACACGGTCAAAGTAATGAAACTGGTTGCCAAGGGAGGTTGTGCAGTCTTCCTCCTTGGGAGGTTTTTAAGACATGACTGGATAAAACCCTAAGCAACCTGGTCTGACCTCACAGCTAATCCTGTTTAGAGCAGGAGTTTAGACTAGACACTTCCTGACGTCCAACCTGAATTGTCCCAGTACCCTAAGTCTGCTGGAAGGTCAGCCATGGAGTCATCCAGTCATCAGAGAATTACGATTCCTGCTGTGAGACTACTTATACTTCTATTTGTTTCTAAGGCCAGGTGAGTTCGAGGTATGAGGGGATAACAATTGTGCTTTGAGTGCCCTTCCTCCAACAGGTGAAACCAGGACACAAACAGCTAGGACAGACATGGTATTTTCCTCACTTACCAGTGGTTGCAGGGCAGTAGGTGTCAGTGGTGCTGCAGCTGTTGAGGGGGCCTCATCCCCAGCTGCTGGGCCTCCAGCTGCTGTCCCAGCTGCAGGAACACCATCCTCTCGTTTCGTAACAGCTCCCTTCTTCGTTGACTGCATCTTGATCTGCTGTGGCTTGGAGTTCATTGGTGAGTTATTGGTGGTCTGGAGTAGCTGCAAATTGCAAAGGGAGAAGCCAAACCCAGCATTAAAATAGCCAGGCTGATCTGGTAAGGCTCAATGCTGCTTTTTTCAACAAAAAGCCTCAGGAGAATTTGTAAAAAAAAACCGTAAGGAGAAGAATGCAGCAACAGCTATTGAAAGAAACCTAGAACTTTGATCATCCACCCATGGAAAGGGCCACTTGGCTGAGGTGACACTCTAACCTCCACAACATGACTCAAACAGACCAGCTACAAGATGTCAGAGAGAGATTGAGCCTTAAGAACCAGCAGCATATGGCTCAGCCCCTCCCTTTACATTCCCTCATTCACACTGCCTAAAGACCCACCACATGACAAAGCACATCCAGGGTCAGGGCTGATGCTTGTGGTTGAAGCACAGTTTTCCAGAGCTATGTGGATTCTCCTGCTGGCTCCTCAGTGTAAGGAGGAGCTAATGGGCAAAAGCAAGTGGGACTCGGCAGCCTTTACCTTAGTGATGGTACCCACAGCTTTGGTTCGGCCTTCCCGGAAGACGAGCCGCTGGTCTATGTGTAAATATTCCGGGGTTTTGATGAAGCGGAAGTGCACCGTGGCTTTGTCCCCTGTCCGTAGGCAATCCTTGTCCATACTGAGAATTGTGGCCGTCTGACGGATGCTGCCACAATGCACTGTGAAGGTAAAGCACAAAGGCTTTCAGTTCCATTAGTGGAATGAGCTTCAGAGACACATCTGAGACAGCTCCTCACCCTACAGCAAAGACCTACGCAGCTGCCTTTGTTCCATCCCCAAAAAGAACATGCACATAAGCTAGAACAGCTGCCTTCAAATCGTGCTGTCCTGAAGCACCCTCAACAGAATCCTATACATTAAACAGCCGGGCTACACGGCAGGACCCAAAATGAGTCTTTCCATCAGCATTTGAAAGTGGAGAATCTTTGCATCACGGAAATATAGCACAGGCAGGCTCCAAGTACACTTGAGGGCACACATCTCCTTTTCTCCTTTTTACCTTGTAGCCTCCCCAACTCTCCTCTGTTAGCTCCCTTCCCTCTCTTCCACAATGCTGGGAAAGGCCAAACCAGGAACTACGGCATATATTCAGGTTGGCAGAGACATCATGAGCATAATTATCTTAAGCTAGATGTGATACCAACTGCTACCACTGGGAAACAAAGACAAGCCAACATTGACACACGTACCCATGGCCTGATATCGTGGGCTGATGGTGGTGGGGTGATGGAGCACCAGAATCTCTGCTTCAAATTCCCACGATGCTTGTGGATTCAGGCGGGGTGACACCATTACCATGCCCTTCCGGATGGAAGAACGCTTGATCTGAAAAGCAGAGCCACAAAAAAGCCTTAGTATGATTCTCCAGAGAAGAAATCTGCTGCTCTGGCTGATAGTATCTGTGAAATCCCTTAGGATTCTGCTGGATGCAATCTCATGCCCAGCAAAAGGCAAAGCAAGAGGTTCGTAGCTGTATGTTATGTATAGGATATTATGTAAAGGTTGCAAAAATCAGACTCAGCTGAAGTTTATAAGAAGCTTTAGACTGGGAATGCTGGACACTTGACACTCACTGATCCTTTAAAAGCAAAACATACATCCTGGTTGCACATTATCCAAGAAAATGATCTCTCCAAAATCATGGTGTCTGTTAATATAACATAAACCTGAACCATACATGAAGTATGGTGTAACTTAAACTACATCCCCTTAAAATCAGTACAGTTTCTATTGACAGAACCTTTTGAAGAGGAGTCATATCAAATTTTGCTGATTTTTAAATCCCAAATCATGCAGCTGGTCCCACAAGCCAAGAGGAATAGTGTAAATATGCTGTCCAGGCTACTAATGCAATTCCAGCACAAAAGGAGACTTCTCTTGCAATGCCTCCACTTTCTTAGATATCTCCAACATCATTATCTAGTGGCATTGCTATCCCCTGGCAGCTCCTAGGAGGAAAAAGCAGGATGTGGAACCACAGAGGTTCTATAGGATTCCATTCCACTGCAAAATGATGCAGCTGAAACAGCTGTTTGTAGAAACAGCCTTACTGCACCTGAACTCCGAGAACACTCAAAAATTAAGAGGCCAGTTCCTGTTCTGGGGGTCTAGAGCAGATCATCTCACCTTCTTCAAGGCAAAGGAGGCAGTCTGGCCTCCCCGCACCTCCTTGACGGGCATCCTCTTGCGGTGGATGGACTTGACAGCAATAGGGAGGAAATTGCCAAGGGGATCTGGCCCCAGCAGCAGGGTGTCATTTAGCTTGATTAGGCCTCTCAGTGTTGTCCCAGAGACAACTGTTCCTACACCCTATGCCAAAAAAGAAAAAGAATAATAATTGTGGTTACTCTACCAGGCTAGCAGAAGAGCTCTAGAACTCTCCCCTCTAGAGATGATACCTTCTTCAGCCTCAAAGAGGGAACAAAATATTCTTCCAAATACCAGGCCCCTTACCGGGACAGAGTAAGTATCGTCTATCTGGAATTCTGCTGGCTCTTCTTCCCTGTAACTGGTCCGTGGAGACAAGAGATTAAGAAACATCTTCAGCAAATCTAGATTCTCCCCGGTAACATTGGAAATCTGGAAAATTGGGCACATCCTGTAATGGAAAATTGATTAAAATGGAGTTAGCTCACCTTCCTACCTGGCTTTTCACATGTAGGGAGACATCCAAAATCTTGGGACTAATTCAATACACAGTGCTAGGAAGGGAGAGCCTGGCAAGCAGTCAGATGCACAACACCCCACGTTTGAAAACCTGCAACATTGCCTCTGCCTTCCAATGACAATTGGGAAAAGGTGTAAGGTTCTGAATGAAGGACTGAAGGAAGGACAAATGCCCTGCTGTCTCCTGCAGACTGCCCAGAAGCAGCCTCTCATTTCTGCCTCCGAGAGGGGAACGCAAGCAGGTCAACCTCAAAATCAACACACTCTTATGGAATCAACACACCACATGGCAGATGCAACCTTCACACATCTAGACAATGGGACTCTCTGAATCTCCTTGCCCAGTCTCCACATAGGATTTAAAGAGATATGATTCTCCTCTACTCCCGTTACCTCTCTGAGCTGAAGTTGGAGGCTGTTACAATGACATCATCCTTGCTCTGAACCAGCACGGGAATCTTCCTGCACCCTGGGGACTTCAGCAGTCGCTGTAACAGCTTCAGGGTTTCTTAAAGGGTGAAACGAATATTGTTAGGGCAGCATCTCCCGTCTTTGCAAATCACTTTTGTGGGGTCTCTCCCCGAAGGGAGACAGGTGCTCTGGCCACAGATAAGACAGGAGAAATGGCTAAAGGGAAGACTGTGAGTTTGCTGCAGCCCTGGTAGGACTTAGGAGCCATTCCATCTTCCATTTCATGCCAGCTAGCCTGCTGCCAAGTGCCGTCACACATGAACAGACAGACAAGTTTGCAATGCTGTGAAGTAGACATTTCATAGCTGTCTGTTAGTAGCTTTAAGCAGTTATAATGTATTTCCTCTTTCTAGAAAGAATTTTTCATAGTGAATTAATTGAAAATCAGGACTCAATATTTGAGAATATGTGAAGTGGAAATCAATTTTGACCAAGCAAACCTCAATACATTTTCCCTGGCAGTCAACTTGCTGTAGGAGGCTGGAGAAGCATGAAAGAGGTAAAGATTATCATCACAGACTAAGACAATGTGGGTAGACCATATTCAGAAATCAGTGTTTTGGGACAAATCTCAGATCTCCCAATTTTCAGCTTTTGCTCTTTTTAACTTATTTTCTAAGCCTCGTATCCAGCAGCCAGCAGGGGCATTACCTGATGCACTAGCATCAACCTCCTACAAAGTGCCTGACAATAAATGAAAAAACAGAAAAGGGTACCAAGAGCTTAAAAGAGCAAATCATTTATGTTCTACAATTTTCACCCAATTAGGTGGGTTTTTGCAAACAAATGATTGCCTATGGGAAAGTAATGTTTTGGATACAGAAACACAAACATCTAATCAGGCCATCTGCTCTTCACAGATACACTTGAGTCAAATCTTGAGTCTATTTACTTTAAACAGAGCATGTCACAGGAGTAGCTTCTCCCAAGAGCAGCTCTTCTCTCCTCACGCTGAGCCAAAGGTTCTCCTTCCTTCCCAGTTACTATCTTATGGTCAAGTCTTACATTTATTTGCCAAACATCTAATATAGAGATATACAGATTATCTTCTGATCACATGCATCAATTTGCCTGGAACATATTTAGGATTTTTATAGTAATGAACTGAACTACAGACAGTAGCAGGAGCATTCAATTCCTTGATTCTTAGGACTGATTATCAAAAGAACCCATTGCTCCAATTAACCACAGCATGTTTCTGAAGGTGTGAGAAATGCTTAAAGAGAAATTTAGAAGTGAGAATAGGTCACAGCCTGAAAAAACATCATGCATGGGTTAATGGGACACTGCTGGGGTTAGAGGTGCTGCTTTAAGTCTGTTGAGAAAAAAATTACTAGCCTATGCTACTTATTGCCATCCCTGCTTGTGTCCAGTCCTGCCTCCCATCCTGCTACCACAGCCTACATAGCTACTTTAAACCATGATTTATTAAGTGCTGGTTGATTGCTCAGACAAGAGGAAGGAGCTGCTGTACTTATGCCAGCATACCTGAGAAGTGCCCAGGTGAGCAGGAGGTAACAAGCAGCTGCCCCTTCACTAACAGCAAGTCCAATCACAGCTTAAGACCACACTCAAACTGGGGGCAGGGAGGAAAGCAGCTTTCAAGAGAACTTCCAGACTTATTCTCCAGGTTTAGATACCCAGAGAAAGCAATGCCCAAACCCCAGCTGTACGCTGCTCTTCTTAGAGCTCAGTTAAGCAAAACCTTGTAGCAAACACTTTTGGACTGCTCAGCTGAGTCCCCAGCATGGGTAATTCTTACATGGTGAGTGTAAGTCAACCATCTGCAAAATGAGCAAGGGAAAAGGACAGATTTCTGGAAGGTGTTTAGGATGCAGTCAGAACCAGATTAAGCAGTTTTCTTCCAGCAGTAATTTCTGAACTGAAGCCGAGGACAGCAACACATACAGAGGTAAGAAATAGCCCTGGAGAGAGCCTGTAACACTCACCTTGCAGGATGTTGGCAGGGCACATGTCAATCTTGGTCACCACAACAAAGACAGGAACGTTAAGTGCAAGTGCCAGGCCTAAGTGCTCCTTGGTCATTCCAACAATTCCAGCGTTACTCCCAACCTACACCAGGGATATAAAATACAGGGATGTCAATGCTCCTTCTGCAGTAAGCTGGATTACAGAGAAGGTCTTGTGTCAGACATGCAGCAGACTGTGATTAAGTTGTAGATGCACCACTGGGGCCATATGACCAGACCCAGCTCATCTCAGACGTTGTTGGACACCGGCAGTGGATTGAGTAATTTCTTCCCAGTTTTAGCAAGAAATCTTTCCATTTTCAAGAATCATAAACCTTGGGCCTGTGTAGGACTGACAGTCCTGGGGTACTTGCCTCACAGTACAGGACAGAGAGGCACAGAGGCGTCTGCTCTCCTGTACTGTCAGATGCTGCCTCCCTCCAAAACCCCACAGGCACTTTGCAGCAGGAAAGAAGTCAAGGCTGTTAAAGCTGTGAACAGCCCCACTCCAGCTGGTATGGTCCATCTCTTGCTACCTACCATAAGCATGCAGAAGTCAGGCAAGTGGCCGGTCATGCCAAAGACGGTGGTTTTCAGGTATTTTTCGTGACCAGCCAGGTCAATGAAAGTAATGACCTTGGTGGATTTCTCACAGATCTTTGTCCATTCCAAGCTGCCTCCGTGGCTGTCGGGCTTGTTCACCACGTTGCCCTCGCTGTCAAAGCCCAGAATGTCATTGCCCACGCTGCTGGTGCGGCCTGACTCAATCTCGTGCTTGTGGCGGAAGAGCTTTTGTCGAGCAAAGCCCCGACCATTGTCTAACTCGCCATGAGTCAAGACACCCAGCAAGGTGCTCTTCCCTGCATCCACATTGCCAACTACTGCTACCCTGCAGGGGAAAGGAAAAAGGAGCCTGGTAAAATATGGTACCTGGAGAAATGAACAAGTGATCAAAAAACCCCAAACTCCTGCAAATAACTGGCTTTTGCTCCCTATCCTTCAAAAAGAGATTAAAAGCTGTTACAGCTTCACAAGCAGAGCAGAGATTCTTTTACAGTTACTAACTAACAGTGGAGATCCCAGACTCTGGGGACTGGGATGTGGAAGACTGTGGAAACATGTCACTGGTGCCCAGAACATAGTCAACTGAACCTGAGGTTGCTTGATGCCACGGAGTGTCTCTATTCCAACTCCTTGTCTCTGCAATCCAACATAAACACTGTGTCAATTCAAAAGGAAGACTAAATCCCAACTTGGTCTAGAACACCTCTGTCTTTCTCACATTTCTCATGTTGCAAAAGCACCAAGTGCTAAGTAGAGCACAAAAATTAAAATCGTTGTTCCCAGAAAAAGATAAGCTAAAAAAAAAAAAAGTGAAATATTTTAGGAGAAAGCCATGTCCTACAGCAAGCTCCTTCTTTGACTCTGATCAATGTGGCTGTTATGGCTGCTGGCAAATGCTGGAAATCTTCTCCATCCAGGTCTGGGCAGACTCTCAAGTCATGTTATGTAAGCCAGAATAAGTCCATTAAAAGGTGACTTGGATCATCACAGTCTTGGAACAGAACTGGATCCTTTATCAAAAGCAGTGTGCATATATACACATACTTACAGCCACACAGGCACATGTGACTCGCCTCTGGCAACCCAGCATACAAAAGATGCCCCCAGCTGTGAGGCTGTCACCCAGAGACCGACAGCCCTCTGCTAAACACAAGCAAATTTCCACCAACAGTTTGCTCACAAAAGAGACGGCAGCAACAACAAAAAGGCAATTTCATCAGCAAGGAGTGGTCAAGCTTGACTCCCTTTGCTGGGTAGCTCCAACACCCAGACTCGAAGCGGCGTTGCTGGCTCAGCACCACGCACTGCTCACACGATAAAAATGCAGCTGAGCTGCTGACTAACCCTGTCTCCACCCGGCTCCTCACCTGACCTCCAGGAAGTCGTTGTCACCCACACGTTTCCGAACCAGGTAGTCGCGCACCTTGCCCCCGGCCTCCTGGTGCTCCCTCAGGAGGATCACGTCTGCCTCGATCTGCTCTGCCATGCTCTTCAACGTGGCATAGGACGCCTCCATGTCTGCCTCGCTCAGCCCGTACTCAGTCCCGTCTGGTGTGGTGTTGAGGAGACAAAGAGCAGTCAGTGAGCACCACCTTGCAACAGGCAGCAGCAATGTCATCCTGCCTGGCACCTTCATAACCGTGGGGGTTTGTACATGGACTGGAGATATCAGCCATGGACACAGAACAAACACACTTGGCCCAAAATAAAAAGGGATGGTCTTCACTCTAAGTCTTAAAAGACACCAGAAAAGCACCATCTTTCATCAACTTCTTTTCATGAAGGAGTTTTCTTCACATTTTTTACAAGCGAATATGTAGGATTGGCAAGAAAGACACATTTCTGTCTAATTCCCTTACTTCACCTGCTGAAGGTACTCTGTGTCCTTAAAGTATCTCCTCTCACATTGCAAGAAAAGGTAAAGCATTAACAAAAGGAAAGCTCTGAGTGAAGCATCACCACAATTGACCAGTAAACGTGGGATCACTGTAAACAATCAGCTTATTTCGTAAAACCACACTCCAAATACACATTTTCTGCAAGTCTGACCTGCACAGCAATTTCTTTAGACCCTACGTCCTCCAGTTAAAACAATGTTTTTGGCATGTTTCACTGCCTTCATCCTAGCACTTGAAAGAAATGCTGACAGCACATGAGACCAGGAAAAAAAAAAAAGAGGCACTGCTTCCTCTGAGAAGCTCACCCTAGCAAAAGAGCTGACAGCTAGAGCATGCCAGTGGGAACTATTTAGACAGGGTCAAGGCCACCACTGTCTCTTTCCCAATCCAGGTGCTGTGAAGGTGCACAGATTTGTCCCCAGAATCTCCTCTGTGGGTAAAAAATGCCCACGAAACAACAAACAAAGGTGGAGAGCCACACTGCACCTGGATGACCAAAGTTATTGCCATGTGTACATGTTCATATGCATGGCTGACTCATCGGCTGGTAAGCAGGAACTGCAGTTTGCATGAACTTATCAGCATTTTAATTACTAACCAGCTCTCAAACTAGCAGAGTTACTGGGCAATTTCCAACCTTGCTCATAAGCTGTTTGAGACTGAGGAAAACTAAAATGAGCCTTAGGTTATAGGAGAGGAACAAGAAGTAGGGGACAGGAGAGGGCAAGACCCAAGGGAGAAAGGGAAAGGTCACTACTGGTGAACTAATAATCTTCCTGTGGCAGTCTTCAATTGCTTCTCAGTCAGCTGAGTTGGATATCTGGGATGGTCAAAATCACAGATGCTGAAAGGGAATGAGAAGGAGCGATAGTGGCAGAGATACCAAAATCCCTTCTCTGTTGAAAATATCCCCATCTTCCTCGACTAAGCTGCAACCCAAAATGAAGTCAGAAGTTTAACCTCGTATTTTAAGAAACAAACACCTACTTCTAAGTAAATCATTGCAACAACCACAAGTTAACACTCGCACAAGGTATCCTAGAAGAGAAAGCAGGTACTAGCCTGACTATATCTCCACTGCAGATGTGCTTATCCCAAACACCAAGGATACAGACTACATGTGGGAAGCTTGCTTGGAGGCAAGAGTGTAATCCTTGTGATACTGGCTGCATGAACACTGGCCATCTAATTCTGGTTTTTCCTCTATGCTGGCTGCTTCACAAAATTCCAAGAAAACCCAAAAAGCACACAGTTCTGAGGTTACACATCTCTCTCCCTCCAGTATTTCAGCCAACCCTGTCAGGATTTCATATTCTTCCTCAAACACAGCAAATGTCTGATCATGACAACTTCATACTCAGTAGATATCCAGTATACTTGAAACATGCCTTTCGCCTTATGATAACCATAGACAATTATATTTATATTTAGGAATTTCAATTTCAAGGCAAAGGCATGCTCAATATTATTTTACCAGCACCAGATGCAAATATTCAAACTGTCAAAAAGAACAAAAATGTAATCCATGCTAACTGCTAAAATCTGCAAAGGCAAATGACTGCAGTCACACGCAAATTAACGTGACAATAAAGGTCTCATGCTGAGCAAAGGAAAACCTTCCCCTCCACAGCAGACAGATAGTAACACAGAAAATCAGCAGCATATATTTTGGCTATGTGAAGTATTTATAACACATTCCTGTGGGGTAAAAATATGCTATTTCCAATGGAGCAGTGAACAAAATCAGATAGAACAAGACCTTCACAGACATTGAGGACATCTGTACTAAAGCTGTTACTGTAATTTTAGATTCTTTGTCTTTTCCCGGTATGCTCAGACAAGATGCTCCTTATTTCAAAAAAAGAACTTGCATGATTTTATAAAAAAAGAGGTTTAGCTCCACTACATGAGACAGTTGTTGGCAGGAATAAAAGAAAAGAATTTGTCCACGTATTCGGCCATATTTTATGGACATTTGCAAGTTATTCTCGAAAAGTAAGCATTACCTTCAGCAGCAGTCTAGTTAGATTAACCAAGTTTTATCTTTTAATTTTAATATTTTCTTTGTTGTTTTGCTGGGGAAGCTATACTCACCTGATCCTTGTCCAATGACATAGATGGTCTCCCCACATCCCTCATCAATCCTCTCTGACATCTGCTGGAGCAAACTGTCATATTGCTCTGAAGTTGGACTCACCATCACCAGCTGAAAAACAAGATTGAATATCCATTTGCAGATGTCAGGCAATTTCAAAACCAGCTTCAGTTACAAGCACAATCAATCTATGTGCTTCATTGAAAGAGAAGACCTCTTTTTCCAGGACTGCTTTATGGTGGTTTTATGTTTTAAACCAGTTTTGCTGACAGCTATTTCCTTGTGTCACCACACAAAGTTGTTTGTCTGAGCTCAGAGTTCATTTATGCAGGAAAATACACTTCAAAGCAAGTAAGAATACCAAGCATCTCATTTTGATGTGACCAATGTTTAAAAGCCACATTTAAATGAACACTCCAGTATGTTTTCATTCAAGGAAAACAGAAAGGGGAGCAGATATTTTCTCCACCGAAATTCCTCAGCTGGGTACTCCACAGTCTCTGCTGCAAAGAGTGCTGCTGCTCCCCTGAAACATGACTGGACAGCCAGAGAAAGCCAACCACACCTCACTGTAGAGAACACCTGAGCACCAAAATCCAGAGGATCATTTAAGTCTTTCACATATTTGATGTCTCCTTCTGTTTTCTGAGGGGGCAGAATGAAAGGAGAGAACACAAAGCATTATTTTCGAATTTTAAATACTTTACACTACAGTGCTGAGGGGCAGACATGCAAAGCAATTTGTATAAGCATATCTGGAGGTTTCAGCAGTGGAGAGATGCACTTTTGGAGGCCAGCAGCTGTGCTACCAACAAACTTTGATTGCAGCTATTGCAATAATCAAACTTCCTTTGCCCTTCCCTGCAGGAACACCAAGAGAATGAAAAAATAAAGCAGAAAATGTGGACAAGAGAGTGTGCTTCAGGAATGATTTTTCCTAAATGGTACAGCACCATTTCTGGCAGAAACCTGCACTGCTCGTACAGTACAGCTGAGGACATTTCCACAGAGCTGCCACAAAGGTGGCATGGCAGTGACAGACCAAGGAGACCTCCATCAGCCACTCCACCTGGCTGCCTCCACGGTTACATATCTATTGGTGGCTGAGCATCCCAGCACAGTAGCCTGATAGCTGTAGCAACTGAGACACACCTTTGTGTGAAAAAGGCACTTTTAGTAACAGTTATTAAAGGCTGACACCCACCAAGGGCCCTATGGGTAGGCACACCTGTGCCAACACTCAGTGACATCCACAGTGGGCCCTACATACACATCCTAAAATCACACCCAGAAAGAAGCACTTCCCTTCACTATGCACTGAGACTGAAAGCTGTGCTAAATTAGATGTTTGCCTAAAACATACGGTTTAGAGCAGTTGACAATAACATCCTCAAGTCTGCCCAATACTCTCTAATACAACCCGATTTGCTTAGCAAAGCTAACACAATGTGTTTTCAAGGAGAAACTACCTTTACCACTACTATTACTACCACTATTACACACTTATGAAGACCTTTTTTGGAAATCTAGAACGTAAAGGAACCCAATCCCCCACAAATAACATTTAAGCAGCTTTCAAAACCATTGTGATGCACACTGGAACAAGGAAGCACAGACAGCAGGTGCTGGTTAGAAGGTTTAAGGCTGCCAAAGCAACTTTTTCCACAGATGTTAAGGGTCCCAGAGAGCAGGGATGTGTCTGCAAGGGCCAAACAGCTACAAGAGATACAATCACCTTCACGTGCCCCTTTTGGCACGTGCCCTACCTAAGCCTTTCAACTATTTGGCATGGTCTGCAAAGGGTACCAAAGCACTCTGCTCTGCAAGGTCACAGTCTTTTATGCTATAAAAGAATGAGTTTTGCTTTTATTAGTTTTTCTTTCAGTTCTGTTTTCCTTTCAGTTTCATTTTCTTCCTGAGGGAAACCACTGGATGCAAATGCATTGAGAGTGAAATCAGCAACGGTTGAGAGGCTCAATCCAGGCAGGAATGGAAAGCTGTGTCTTGATATGTACAGCTCATTTTGCCCTGCAAGTACTTTCTTGGTCTTGGTCACAGCAGACAACCTCCCTCTTTAGGCCAGTACACCAACACAAGCCAGGGACTCAGGAAGATCTATTAAACAGGCTGTAACACACACAAAGATCAGTAAAATAGCAGGGGCCACCAGTGCTGGGCACACTAACTTCAATTTCTTCAAGCCTCATCACCAGCTTTGTTCTTCTGAGTCCAGGTGCTTCAGCAGTGTGAGCAGGCAGGATGTTGTAACAAGTACCAAGGCACTCAGGAGCTCACTGTGCTCTTTCCTCACATTGTCATGCAGGAGGGCCTCAAACAGCACAGGCTCACTCACATCAGCTCACAATACAGTTCCCCATCACTGCTGCTTTCACTGCCACGAAAAGGTGCTCATGAAGGGTGTTCCAGTGGCAGACCACCTCCAGAATTTACTCCAGTGCCGATGAAGCTTACAGCTCATGACACAGTAGGGCACCAAGAGAAGTATCTGTAGATAAAATAGCAGCTTTCACGATCACATCTTGCAATGCCACTCAGCATTTCTGACAACCATTTCAGTAGTCGCAGCCCCAGCCAGTTGTGCAGTTTCCTGGGTCACTGCAAGACTTGACGTGCTGTCTTTGAAGATCTCTTTAGCTTCCTGGATGGAGAGAACCTGCTCTCTGCCATCTCCTTGGTCAAAGAGAAGCTCTCCATTTTGACTCCTCTGCTTTTTTTTGCTTTTCACCTTTGAGCAACCCCTCCATGCCTGCACTACAAATGCATGTTTTTAAGAGGTTTTCACAAAGTCAAAAACGTTCCCTTTTGTTCATTTCACTTTGTCAGGTGCTGAGCAGTTATCAGTAGCAGCCATGTGGGTCTAGTAACCTCAGGTTTCCTATGGGGCAAAAAAGTAACAAGCAGTTATTGTTTTATTCTTAAGACAACAGAAGGAAACATCTCTCACAAGTTCAAAATGCCACCTCTCAAGTTCCTTCCCAATCTCTGCGGAGAGGTGGCTTTGCCTGCCTCCATGAGGCACACAAACTCTAAATATTAGAGGCAAACCAAACACTATGTGGTACTTAGTGATGCTCTTTATTGGAAAAACAGAGCCTGACATTTTGCATGGCTGGAAAGCCACCATCAACCATCGAGAAGCTGGGGGAAGGGCACCTTCTGAAATGCCATATTTTGTTTTCTATACCCTCTAGACATACATTGTTCAGGTGCTATTATGTTCTGTTGTCAATGTAGATCTAATATAAGCATCAGCTTCACTAATAGCCTTGTGTGCTATGGTTTTTGATCTGAAAGTTGATTACTGCTGCAGTGTACTGGCACTGAAGGGAAAACAAATACCCATTAAGATCAACATGATAATGAATTTGTGCTGATGAATGGAACTGTTTCCCTGACCAGCTGACAAGGTGCACTTGATAACAGAATCCCAAAGTGTTCCTCTCTAAAAAGAGCTCACCTTACACACAGGGAAAGGACCGGGAGAAAAGTATTAATGCAGCCAGGGGGTGGGTCAGAAGGACCACGACAGAACTAGCAACTATCAAACAAACTGGTTGCAGTGGGAGTCCCCATTTTAAGCAGGGATTGGAGTGGAACAATTCAACTGGGAGGACAGAAAAGATGGGGGTAGGGGAGGTTGGAGAGGTGCATGTTAGCTCCTGCATTCTCACTGTATGGGACTGTGTTTTGAGCAGACAGTGGGAGATTAACTTGGAAAGATGGAGCAGAGCTCACAGTTTTAGCTCTCATCCAAGATGGGGATGAATGAAAAATCCAGGGAAAAGCAGGTACACAATGCTGTCTGGAAAAGAAAATTGTAATAAAGGTCAAAAAAATGCTTACCTACTACCTCCACAGCACCCGCAGATTTCTAGGAATGGAAGACAGACTGACACCACAAAAGGGAGTTTGTGGGAGAAAAGCACTTTTCTCTCTTTGCCGGAGTTTTGAACAGGTTCCTGGCTGTCAAGAATCAGTGATGCAGTCCTTGGCCCTCTTCCACAGCAGTCACGTCCAAGACAAAGCACAGATCAATACTGGCATCCTGTATAAAAATCTTGTCCAGCTCATTAAGGCACGATCAATAGATACTACAGGTTTGATTTCCGTTCTTTACTATCTTACAAGACATCTTTGTAACATTCATATTAATACAGTACCACATTGTAAAATAGCCATTAAAAAAAAAAGTTTCCGTGTCCACAGACACAATTACTCTTTCCTCTTCTCTGTGCTTAGAGAGCAATAAAGTCAAGGACTCTGGAACAAATTAAGCTGGAAGCATGAAGAGGAGGGACGACAGAAAACTTGGAGGAAACACCAGCTATGCTGACTTCTGGATCACATAATTACGAGTGGACAGAATAAAGTTTTTAGGAGACTCTTTAGTGTGGAAGATAGCACCACAGTACACCAAACCCATGGCAGAAATAGGTATAGAGTTAATGAGACCGGCCAATTAGGAAAAAAAAAATAGAAGACGGTGACAGACGGCAGCTAATGTAGTCTGTGACAGGCTCTGGAACACACATATTACTACAATGTACCTTCGAACTGGTGCTTACAGAAATAAGACCTCCACACAGTTTTGTCACTGGAATCCTAGAAAAGAGCTGCACAAAGGCGAACAAGCCTTTTCTGCGTTGACTGAACCCTATTTGCAAGAGCAAGGCACCTTTCTCACTGGGCTCTTGTGCTCGAAAGTTACAAGCTCTGACCTCCTCTTAAGATTGTGGAGACAGTCCCAGGAACTAGTGCAACTGGCAGCAGAGATAACTAGAGCCCCAGCGCGGAGGGCAAACGTCAGCGGGACGTTGCAGCAGCTGACAGCTCCAAACCCTGCGTTTCCTGAGGATGCTACACCGGTTGTGGGCTGGCGTTCCCCCCGGGCAGCCAAGCCGGGAAGGCGCAGGGCGGAGCAGGCTACCAGCACCCTCCTGTCCCGGCCGGGGTACGGGACAACTTCACTACGCCTCTCCCGGCCGCCTCCACACGGCACCGCTGGCTCTGCCGCCCGCCCAGGTGATGCTGTGGCCGGGGGAGCGCTCAGGGGAGCCTCCCGTCCCGGCGGAAGCAGGCGGGCCGCAGCCTCTCGCTCTCCAGAGGGACGGGCAGCGGTCAGGTTCGGCACGGCCGGCCGGCACGGAGGAGAGCAGCGGGGGCCCGGCGGGGTGATGGCGTTCGCCGCCGCCCGCCCCCCCGCAGGGCCTACCTTACTGGTGAGGTCGATCTCGGGCTCGCCGTTGAGCGCCTCGCCGTCCTCGCCGTCGAAGGCTGAGCGGAGGGGACAGGCGGCCGCCGCCACTCGAGGCCGTCCGCCCGGGGAGCCGGGCTCCGGGGCGAACATACAGGCCGGCACCGGGGACCCCCCAGGAACCGGGGATCTGCTCCGCTCCGCCGCCGCCATCTTCCCTTCCCTGCCCGGCTCTCCGCCCCGGCACCGCCCCCGGGCCCGCCAAGGCGGCGCCCGCCAATCACCGGCGGCGCAGCGGCTAAATTTGCATGTTACCATGGCGACAGTGGGTGGAGCAGTGGTTATTCATGAGGAGGCCACGCCCCGTCGAAGCGCGCGAAGCCAATGGGAGAAGCACTGCCAGCTCGGCTTGTTTTCTACACATACACACACACAACAGAGCCCGCTCGACGTGTCCGGGGCCGGCCGTCCAATAGGAGAGCTGGGATTCGTGACAAACATCCCTGGCGGCCAATCGAATAAGGGAACTCAAACGCCTGGGTGGGACTAAGTGCTGCAATAGAGCCCGCCCTGGTGGGTGGGCATTCTCTCGGGCTAGCCAATGAGAAGGAGGGGATTTTTCACTGATAGTTGTGTCAGCCAATGGAACAGGGTGGGAGCGCGCCTGGCGTCCCTGCAGTCCCCGGGACTTGCTGTCCCGGCCCGTCTTGCCGCCAGCTCCCGGGGTTCGTAAAGGACCCCGCCGTCCCTCCCGGCCCGGGCTCCCGACAGAAAACTCCTACGCCTGCTCGCCATGAGAGCTCAGAGTTTTCAGACCGCCGGCGGGGGCCGCCAGGCAGGACGCCAGCGCCACGGAGGAAACCCTTCTGGCTGAGTGGCTCTGCGGACTGGCAGGTGACTCCTGCAGAGCGGCG
>CM031879.1:49367575-49590957 GCA_018697195.1 Certhia americana | reverse complement strand
GGCTCTCCTCCCGGCACCGCCCCCCGGGCCCGCCAAGCGCGCCCGCCATCACCGGCGTGCGCAGCGGCTAAATTTGCATGTTACCATTGCGAATGGGTTGAGCAGTGGTTTATTCATGAGTAGGCACACGCCCCGTCGAAGCGCGCGAAGCCATGGATAAGCACTGCAGCTGGCTTGTTTCCTAACATACACACACCAACAGAGCGCCGCTCGACGTGTTCCCCCGGGCCGGGCCGTGCCAATAGAGTAGAGCTGGGATTTCGTGACAAACATCCCTGGCCGCCAATCGAATAAGGGAACTCAAACGCCTGGTGGGACTAACTCTGCAATAGAGCCCGCCCTGGTGCAGTGGGCAATTCTCTCGTGCTTTTAAAAGAGCCAAATGAGATATGGATTTTTCACTGATAGTTGTGTCCAGCCAATGGAACGGTGGAGCGCGCCTGTCGTCCCCTGCATTCCGCGGACCTGCTGTCCCTGCCCGTCTTGCCGCCGCTCCCGTCGTTCGCAAAGGACCCCGCGCCCATCCCGGACCCGGGCTCCCGACAGAAAACTCTACGGCCTTCTCGCCATGAAGCTCCAGAGTTTCAGACCGCCTGCGGTGGCCGCCAGGCAGGACTCCAGCCGCCAAGAAACCCTTCTGCTGAGTGGCTCTGCCGGACTGCATCTCTTGACCTTCCTGCAGAGCGGCGGGACAAAGCCGCCTTCCATCTTCTCGCGCCTGCACACGCACGCTTTGCGGGCCCGGACACACGAAGCCGGGGGAGGTTTTTACGTTTGTTTATTCAGAGGCGGGCGGTGATACCTGGCTTTCGCTCGCGTCCCCTTCTGGTTTTAAAAACGCTGACGTCAGATGGTCGGGGCCGACGTCGGCGCGTGCGGGGGGGCGGGTGGGTTGGGGGTGCTTCCGCGCGCGTGTGTGCGCTGCGTGCGTGCGCGTCGCGAGAGCGGCGCTAGCGGGGCCCTCGGCGCTCGCGTGCTCCGGCGGGGGCCGGGGCGGCCCAGGGGCCGAGCGGGCGTGAGGAGGAGGAAGAGGTAGGAGGTAGGAGAGGAGGAGGAGGGGGGACCCGACCCGACCCGACCCGACCGGCCCCTCCGACCCTCCTGAGGGGAAGGGCGGGCACCTCGGCCCGGCAGCGAGCCCCGAAGGGCTGGGTGGGGGTTAGACGGGGGCTCTCTCCTCAGCGCGGTGGGCTGCGGGGGTCGCTGGGCCTTGGTTGTGGGAAGCGGCTCCCGCCTGGGTTGTTGTTGTTGTTGTTGTTGTTGTTTTGGTGGTGGTGGTTGTGAGGGAGTAGGGTGGCGAGGGGCGGGGTGGAAAGGTGCGAGGCAGGCCGTGGGGCTGGTCCCGCCTGCCCTGCCCTCGCTCCCAAGGGTTTTTGTGGTGCCTCTGGTTGCTAACGGAGACTTGCCTTTGTCGGAGCGCAGGGTGACCTGTGAGGAGGAATCGCCTTCCCCGCAGCCTGGACTTGAGTTTCCCGAGGGCCTAGCAAGAAGGGGTTTCCTTTCCCGAGCTGTTGGCATCTTCCTGCCAGGATTCAGTCGTTCCCGAAGGAATGGAGGAATGCAGCTGATAAGTGCTTAACCACCCTGTACTCCTATAGGCAGTACCGGGCGCTGGCTTCATCTTCCCTTTGGCACTTTGCGGGTGGGCCTCTCCCTATTACCGGGTCTGGGTACCTTTTTTAGTGGCACTGTAGACCAAAGGAGATGGAAGAAAAGGAGCGATGTGATAAATTCCAGCCGGTACCTTGACACTAATGAGGATCATATATTTTGACATTTAATTTTTTTTTTTTTTTTTCTGTGGAGGGGAGGGAAATACTACATTTTATGGGGTATGGGAGGAGGGAGGTTGCAGATCTTCATGTGGTTTTTAAAACCAGCTGTCCGAGGCAATTATTGAATAAACCGAAGCATAAGAGGAGGATTTGCAAGCTGGAAGCAGTGCCAGCCCGCAAAAGAAAGGGGCAGTGGGCTGCTGTTGTGACTGTGGAGGCAGAAACTTCAGCCTCCTTCATTTTTCACCGCCTACTCCCCATCCACCCATCGAGAAAATGAGTTGTGTGCCATGGAAAGGTGACAAGACCAAATCGGAATCACCGGAGCCATCCCAGCTACCACCACAACATATTTACCACGAGAAGCAACGTCGGGAGCTGTGTGCCCTCCATGCCCTCAACAATGTCTTCCAGGACAGCAACGCCTTCACTAGGGAAACCCTGCAGGAGATTTTCCAGAGGTAGGATGCTCTCTGTACTGGCATTAGCTTCCCCTTGTCCCCTGATGATTGGAGGAATTTTGGAGCATAAATTGGGGAGAAGTAGAAAGAAAATAAGGAATTCAGACTGTGCCACTGCTTTGAACTGAATGTATCTTGGTTTTTTAACCCCAGCTTTTTTTTTTTTTTTTTTTTTTTTTTCCCCTTTCTTTCTTCCTTTTTTTTTTCCTTTTTTTTTTTTTTTTTTTTTTTTTTTTTCTTCCCCTCTCTTTCCTCCATGTGGAAATTCCTTCCTATTTTATTTGTTTCTTAACTTATCCTGGCTGCCAGTTTTGGGTCCAAGGGCTTTATTGCAGATGCTGTCATGAGGTTGGAGTGCTGTTTTCCTCTCTGTTCACCTTAATGCCTCTTCCACGTGTCTTCCATATTTTTGTCCCTGCCTTGTGTAGATAAATTACGTAGATGTTAATAATGGATTTGGGGATTGCCTTGGGAGAACGAAGGTGGCAGGAATGACTAATGGGTCATCATAAAAACTTACTGACTTAGTACTGTGACACTTTGAAGTTTTTTAGAAATTAGGAGTTTTTCCAAATGAGTGACCCCTTATTCAAGAGGTTCAATGAAGTTCTTCAGATATTGTGGGCTTTTTTTTTTCCATTCAGCAAGACTCTCTGTACTCTTTCAAACTGGATTTAATTTCAGTAGCTGGATGCCTGTTTCCTGTGGCGTTGCTAAACGTTTCCCAGGAGCTTCATATAATTAATAAAGTGGGTTTGAGTTTTACAGGGATGAATATAAATTATTAATGTGGCCTGTGCAATAGCTCATCTTCTGTTCAGTGTTTATTTTATGGTGTTTTAATGCTTTATGGAAATTCTCCTGTGTGAGCCTTTGTAAGTTTTGGTGACCCACCACTGATGAAGCTAAGTGATGATATAGGAAAAGGGCTCTTCTCTAAAACTCAACCTGCAGATGTTGTAAATGTCATGTAAATGGTTAAAGGGTATGCTTAAATATCTGTTACCAGCATTTGCCAGCATCTTGTGTTTGTGACAGGTCGGAGATCCCACATCATGGCAGCACGTGCTGTGGGATGAGACAGTCATGGTGCCCTGTGCTGATGAGCAGGGAGCTGTTGCTGTCCTGAAAACTGGCAAATTTATGAAGCTGGTGCTTGACTCATCGAACTCATGCCTGTCTTTGGCAAAAGAATGTGCTGAAGGACAATACCAAGTATCAGATTGAAATGCTGTTTATTATAGGATTGTAGATAAAACTCCTGCTGGTGGAGTGGAGCTGGTCCATGGCAGGCTCAAGGCACTCTTTGTCCAGTGTAAACACACTGTGGTTTTGTTCCAGAGCAGCAATTGTCAGAATCTTAATCACAGCTGGATTTCTCTTGGCCTGAAGCAAACAAAGGCAGTTCATGTGGTAGAAGGAGTGTGATGATCTAATTAGTTGGCTTTCATTGCATTTGGTGAGACAGAATTAGTGTGCAGCATGAAACCTCTCAGAAAAATACTGGATATTAATCTTGTTGGACCTCTTTCCCTAGAAGGGAGAGTTTGTCTTTCATTCCAACCTGGAGCTGTTCCATCCTAATATTCAGATCAAGATGCAAAGATTGATTCAGCCTCATGGTAGTATGGAAATACACATGGATATTCCTCTATATAAGCTATCCATAAGAACTGCCACTGTCTCTCTGTTTCTGTTGGGCTACTTTGACTTGCCTTTAAGAAGTGTGAGTTTAGTTGCCATTTATATATCACTTGTCTTTTCCTGTGTCTACTCACGTTCTGTGTATAGATAAAGAACTGATGAATATTTTTAATAACCTGCAAAAATGTTGAGATCTGATTTTTAAACCTGGTGTTTAAAAATCACAAAGGCAACAATCACAAATAAACTTAAGCTCTCTAGCTTTTACCACATTCCTTGGAGAATGATTGAACCACATTGCTTAATCATTAGCTTCCCTTTTGCTGCATCCTATTGTGTAAAGCCAGGATAGTCTGATAATTATCATCTCAAGCATATGCCAAAGCTTAGTCTGGGCACCCCTTTGATTTTATAGTCTGTCCCTCTTCTTTCCTCTAAAACAAGAAAGACCTTTTGGATGTTCCTCTGGCTTTTGTTGCAGGAAGTATGATTGCATGTTCCAAGTGTTGCATGGAGATACAAACAAAATCTCTTCGCTTCACTGGAGTCTGCATATCGAGACCTGATTAGGAAAGACAACTGCATGCAGGAATCTTGGAGCCCCTTGTGTTAAGACAACATGTTAATGAAAGTTTCTGATGTAGAAAGATCAGGAGGATTATTCCCTGGATTTCTGTCCAGCTTTTTCAGTCTGCCTCAGCTTAGTGGCTAGATAAAAAAAAACAAAACAACAATTTAATTCCTTGCCTAGTCAGAATCCTTCAGCTGATGATTGTGGAGTCTGCTTAGGTATGTGTGGGTTACAGTGTTGAGGTGGTTCTTGGGGCAAGTTTGCTCACAGGTGCCAGGTTTTTGTTGCCTGTGCTGGTCACCTCATTCCTTTTCTGGGCCTCTGGAAGTTATGTGAAGGAACAAAGATAAGTGTGTTCTTTCAGCACTAGAATAAATTTGTCTCTGGAAAATGCTGCCATGAGAGGGTGTGTAAGTTTTTCCTTGCTCACTGGCGCTCAGAAGAGTTGGTAGGTTGAAGCAATGATCTTGAGGAATTAGCCATATCCAAGTGATATTGCTTTATGGAGATGCTGGAAGAGCTGTGACAAGCTGCAGGTTCTGTCTCTGTGCTCAGTAAAATACACCCCCATGGTGGGTATTAGCAGCTTTTCCTCTTACCATTGTGGACTCCTCTCCCTCCTGTAGTTAATACGCTTTCCAGACTTCTGCTGCAGACTGCTTCACTGCAGAAGAGCTCACAGCTGAAGACAAAGGCTACCTGTCTGTAGCCTCTCCAGACTTGGTTGCTCTGAAACTCCCTACTCAGTCCACTGCTTTCTTCTTGTCTAAAGCCTTAGGCTGTCAAGGTGTCACTGAAAACTGGGAAATAAACTCTCCACAGCTGGTTAGGTAAGAAAGCTGAGATTACTTTATTGAGTGTGTTGGGTGCCTGGGAATCGCTCCACCTAACACATGCACCAAGCAGTCTACCAGTCATATAACCACACCAGGTTATATACATGAAACCAGTATATATTCATTGCATTTCTATTACAAATGCATTATATTCCTGAAGACATGCATATATGTTAATTATTTCCATGTATTTATTTGGATACCAGGAGGGGTCTTTTGAGGGTCTTTGGCGGTCATTTGGGAACATCCCATTCCCCAAATTTTCTGTTTGTGATTCTTGATCCTCTAATGAATCTTTTCACCTTGAGAATATCTGAAGTATGTTGTCAGGTCACGATGTGCTTCTCTTATCATTCTTTGCCCTGGCCCTCTATCTTTGTTCTCAAACCTAAGACATCTGCTAGTACATCTTAATCACTGGTATAGGTAAATAAGGAAGTGCTAGCTGGTACAAGACTATTAGTCACAGATGTAGGGAGTTAACACAAAGCTACATCAGTCTGGCATTTGTACAAAGTACTATATGGTACAAAATGAAGCATGAATACACATACAGGGATCAAACACTATTGTGCTAAAGTTAAGAATTTTCAAACATCTTCTGCCACTGCTGCATGGACGCCTTTATAAAGAAGTATAATTTGTTGGGTGACAAGGACGGGAATGCAAAATGGCTGAGGGATTTTCAGTGGCTGAAATATGGCTGTAGAATATCCAGTGTGCCAAAGGCTGAGTGAAAAACATGCAGGAATATTAGGAGTTTTGGGGATGGAGTTGACAGGAGGAGGCAGATAGAATACAGATGTTTGGATGATATGAAATCCAAAATTTGCGCTAGCAGAATTAATGGAGTCATTATAAATGGAAAGAGCAACTCATCACAACAGAGCTCATCTGAGGCTTGACTTTCTTTGGATTGGCATTATGTGACTTTGTTGTTCTCTGCTCCCACTTTCCCTCGTGCTTGATTTTCCTGCTGTCATCTTCATAACAGTACATCCTGTTGTTTCCTCTCCTTACAAAATTTCTTTGGTGGATGGGGAGAAACATAAAACCATAAAAGTGGCTAACAGGCTTTTTTGTCACACTTCTCCATGTTATGTCTCACATCCGTTATCTGAACTCATGCAAAGGCCATTGTATATTTTGGCATGTAACCTCATAGCAGCCCACAGCTTCCTCACAAGAGGAGGTGGAGATACAGGCATTGATCTCTCTGGTGACCAGTAACAGGACCTGAAGGAATGGCATGAAGGAAGCAGTGTCAGGAGGTGTAGGCTGGATATTAAGAAAAGGTTCTTCACCCAGAGGGTAGTTGGGCACTGGAACAGGCTCCCCAGGGAAGTGGTCACAGCACCAAGCCTGACAGAGTTCCAAGAGGCATTTTGACAATGCTGTCAAGCACATGGTGTGATCCTTGGGGCTGTCCTGTCTGGGACCAGGAGTTGGACTCCATGTGGTTCCCATCCAACTCAGGATATTCTGTGATTATATGAATGTGATGGACTGTGGTTCAGCATTTTTAGATGGTGTAGCAATGCAAGTGATGTCTAATCAAACTTTCAGGTCAAAGCTGAAGAGCTTTGTTCGCATCAGGATTAGCTGTTAAGTTACCTACAGCAACGGATATTTTCTTATCATCTAGCAACACCAACACTTTAGAAAGATCCCAAACCCAAGTATCTTCACAGTGTCTGAATACTTCTTTCATTTACCAGTGGAGAAGGAAGAACAACAACCTTTCCTGCAGCCAACCTCCCCTGCCTCTTTTTCTAATCCAGTCTTCAAGACTGGTGTTGACAGTTGAACTCTTGAAGTTGTAATAGGCGTTGTCCTAAATACATCCAAATTGGCATTTACTCCAACTGTAAATTGAGGAAAAATCATAACTGAAGCATTATTCAGAAGTACCAGTTCAAGGGGTCAGGGAGAAAGAGCTTTGTGATTGATTTCTTTCACATCCAAGGCAGGATTTTTGGAGGCTTTGTACATCAAAGTTAATGCATAACTTAGTTCCCTCAGTCCATTTGATGAGGGATAAGGGGAGATGGAATAGTTTGTGTTTGAGCACAAAACCCCTGAAAACGGACTTCCAGTTATACAGCAAGTAGTCCCTTTCCAGTTGTGGAATGCAGGTTCAGCAAACATCTGCTAGAGCAGTCTCCTTTTCTGTTTGCAGGCTGTCTCCCAACACCATGGTGACCCCCCACAAGAAGAGCATGCTGGGGAATGGGAACTATGATGTGAACGTGATTATGGCAGCACTTCAGACCAAAGGCTACGAGGCAGTTTGGTGGGATAAGCGCAGGTACTGAGAATTTTTGTAATTCTGGAGGTGGCTGCTGTTTGTAAAAATGAGAAAGAGATTGAAGTGAAAGCGTCAGAACATAATCTGGTTGATGTCTTGTGTTCTGCACTCTCAGGGATGTTAACGCCATTGCCCTGTCTAATGTGATGGGCTTCATCATGAACCTGCCCTCCAGCCTTTGCTGGGGCCCCTTGAAACTCCCCCTCAAGCGACAGCACTGGATCTGTGTCCGGGAGGTGGGAGGCACCTACTACAACCTCGACTCCAAGCTCAAGGTGCCCGAGTGGATTGGAGGTGAAAGTGAGCTCAGGTAGGATTTCCTCTCATCTTTCCCTGTTGGAGGTAAGAAGTCTGTCCTTAAACAGTTGGCAATTGAAACATGTATGGCTGACCTTCTTTAGTAAAAATTTTTGAGTAATAAGGTTCTTCTGCCTTCACTTGGATTTATGCCCCATTTGTGCAAAGCTAGGGAAATGGTTTGGCAGTGGTACTTCTTGCTCTGGCAGTGACAAAGGTAGAGGCCACCTCGTATTAGCGGGTGACACCTGCAACATGATGTGCTGTGCCCTGCTCCCTCCTGGAACCTGATAGTATAAACATTATTGGCCACTTCAGTAACAGTCTGTCTGTTTCCAACAAAAAGGCTTTCCAAACTAAAAGTGCAGCCTTATCCCTGACAGCAGTAAGAGCTATTTGTTAGGAATCACTTCTCCTATGTAAGCATTTACTGCCCTTCCGGCTCGGCTCCCCTGCCCTCTTTGATCTTAACACAAGATGGTCATTGTAAATACTTTGTAAAGTTTCACCTGCTCTTGATTGCTGTTTAGCTTCCATTCTGTCATGCTGTAAATCCTACTAGCAGCTTTGCTGCCTCGATTAGACTTGTTCTGAGGTAGGGATTGCACATGTGCAGTGTTTGCAGAGCCAGCCATGCCACAGAAGTTTGGGTGAATTTCTGGTGAAGTGATTCTCTTATGAAACTACTGTGCAGAGGTTCTGGTGGATTTTGTCCAAGGCGTATTGTTCTTCAGTAATAGATAAGGGCTTTCTCTACTGGGAGTTCTGGGAATCTGGACCAAAAAATATTGGAGAAAATGTTGATTCTTCATGTTGATTGGAAGTAATCCAAGTTTGGTATTAGAAAAAGCTTAGGTGCAGAAAGGGGCTAAATGGTCAAATGACCAAGTGGAACTCTTCTGCTAAGGACATGGCTATGATGAGATGTTCTTTCTTTACAAGAAAAAGATTTTTCCCAGATTTGCTGGAATTATTTTAAGTTAAGGTGGAATTCTTGATCTTGGAAATATGAAGAAACTAAACTTGGTTTTAATTCTGTTTTTCTTACCTTGGAAAGTAAGAAAGTGGCATCTGTATAGACTGATCTCTGCTGAGATTAAGATAATGTCTATCTGATTCTGAGAATTTTCTGGGTAGAGATGGTTGAATCTATTGGGGCAAATTTAATATTTGTTTGTGGGTTCTTTCTGTTGTAAAATAACTAAAGACAGTGGGGTTTCCCCCATTTCTTGTCACATCTGAATAGCTAGTTGCATTTAGTTGTTGTTGCAGATGACGAAGTTCTACATTCAGTAGCACTTGTTTCTATTTCTCTTTGTGATAGGAAATTTTTGAAACACCAGCTGAGAGGAAAGAACTGTGAACTCCTATTGGTGGTGCCAGAGGAGGTGGAAGCACATCAGACCTGGAGAGCTGACGTGTGACCTGGGCCAACTCTGTCCTCCCAATACAGTTCTTCCCCTTCACTGACCTCCTGATGTCCTTAAACCTGGATAATGGGTGCCCCAACTCTTGTCTGGAATTTCCTTTGTTAGGCTCTTCTCTTCCTTCCTTGGTGCAATAGGGCAATGGCACAGGACATTGGGGGTGGTGGGTGGGGAAGAACTGAGGGCAGAGCAGAGGAAACTGGAAGACAATCACTTTAATTGCAAGGTGGGTGAGCTGCAGTGCCCTTTGGCCAGCTGGAAGGCATTGCACTCTTGAAAAACTGGGCCGGGGGAAAGAGTGCCTGGAAACCCTGGGCCTCCATTCCCCCTTGTGGCTGCGTGTGGTGGGATGCTGCTCCCTCCAGGGCTTGTCAGGAAGGAGCAGGGGCTGAGCACGCTGCCACCTCTTTACAGTTCTCTCCCTCCAAAACAAATTGTTGTGAAGACATTTGCAATTCCTAAGGGTCTCTCAGGACACTCAAAACACTAGGAATGGTACGGTGCTCAGCATGACCCTCTGCTTCTTAGGGCTGGTTTGTGCCAGGAATTAGGAAACAATAATAAAACCAGTGTCATCTTCCAAGAAATTCTTCGGGTAGCTAGAGGATTCTTCCCCAGGGTCTCCAAGGATTTATGTATGTGGTGAGCGGTTGTTTGGCAGTGTGTGTCTGGCTAAGGTGACATGGAAACAGCAAGCACAGGCCGACTGAGGAGTATCAAGTTTCTGGACTGGAGAAAGGCCACAGTCTGCTTGGGTTTCTTCGTGCTATGGTGGGGTTTCTTTTACTATTTTTTGACAGTTATTTTGGTTTTCTGCATGGTCACCCAGTAGTTTAGGGGCTCCCTGGAGAGAGGAATAAAGCTGAAGAGGTTTTCAAAGAAATTAATTCCCTTTTATTTTCCTCTCTCCAGAAGTCTAGACCACAGTCACGGATGTGAAATGAAAGAGGTCAAGTTATAAAATAAAAATGGGCTGAGGAGGGAAGCCATTATAGCAGTCAGTTTTGCCCTTTTACTGCTACCATCTGCTGGTGTGGGAGCTGCAGAGGGTCCACCAGAACTTTCAGGCATTGGAGATACCCTGGCTTGGTAGTTGAACCAACCTCTCCTTTAGCATTGGCCAACAAACATTCCATTAATGGGTGAATTGCTTTTTCCTGCCTTCGATGGGGAACAGAGACTAGACACAGAGATACGACGAGGAATCTCCACTGGCTGTTTCCCAGTCACCCAGGAAAGCTGTAGCTCAGCCATGCCTTCCATGGCAGGAAGAGGAAATGCTGAATTTGGAACTGACTTCGTTGTGTTTAGTGCTTCCTGGCTGAGCTGCTGTTTCCTTCAATCTTTACACGTCTTGGTTGAACAGCAACCTCTGGGACATGATGGAGCTCGAAGGATCCTGTTCCATCATGCAGGAAACTCTCATTACTGATGTTTGAGCTGGTGAAAGGAGGGATTGTAATGACCTTTTCTCAGTTCTCTTCAGAGCTCTACAAAGGCATGAGCAGGTGCTCGAACCTGAGAGACCACCAAAGTGGCACCATCCCAACAGAGAACAGAGGCCACATGACGACAGGACGATGGTGTTTGCTGACCCCCGGGCATCTGGCAAACACTTTGCAGTCCTTTGAGCACAGCTCCCCACAGTCAAGGGCAAATGGCTCTTACGTTTTAAGAAGTCCTATTTCGTAACACATTCCAATGACCAATACCAGCTGGCAGAGTTTTTAAACACTTTCCAGGCAGGATGTTCAGCCTGCAGGCATTCTGCTCCTGACTTGAAGCCATTTCTTCAAGAGGGGAAAATATAAATCTCAACAGCAACATTTTCTATGCTGATTGAAGTTGCACTTTGGAGAAAAACCCTGTTTGCATGGAAACTGCAAGCCAACGGATCAGTGCACAATATGCAAAGATGTTTTAAAGTACTTTGGGGCTGCTTTCCTCTCCTTGTATGTCAGCTGCCTTCCCAGGGGAGAAACAGTGTGATCCAGCTGCTCAGGTAAAGGGAAAGTGTATGATCACATCCCCGTGGGAGGTGAGGCTGCTGTGCCCGAGGGTGGGTGAGCTGGTCCAGTCCCACTGCTCGGGAGAGGGGAAGCCCCTCTTTGTTTTCTTGCTTGTTTGGTTTTGTTAGAGCCTTGTCTTGGGTTTGTTTACAGAGATGTATTTTGTTTAACCAAATATTAAAAATGGAAAAAAAAAAGTTTCCATATAAATGTCCTATCACTTCTGTATGTTCAATTGAATTGTTCTGTAACAAAGTATGTAAAGGATAAATAAATTTTTTTTCTTTGGTTATAAAACCACCACGTTTCTGTGAATTAAGATCCTTGAATGGTGGACACGGGTGCTGAGGATCACCTCCCAGAGAATTCCCTTAAGCCATGCAAGGCTTCCCCACCCCTCTCTCTGAAGGTGACAAAGCCACGTTGGTCCCTTCTGCACTGCCAGGCTGTGCATGACATGGAGAAATCCCTACCCAGAAATCCCCCAGCAGCTCTGAAAGAACTGAGCCTCCCTCAGGGACATCTATTAAAACCACACTGCTCAGGTTGGATTTATTTAATATTCCATACAAAAAAATACGCAGCTGATGTCTGTTCTACTTTATGAGGCAGAGAATCTGCGTGGATGTGATCGTCTCAAACCTGGCCTGCTGCTCCCTCGGTTCTCACACACACACAGCTGCAGTGAAAGTGTTTCTGCAGATGCATCTTCCCAAAGAGTATTTTCCATGGGGTATTGATTGCCACCGGCACCCCTCCTTCCTCTGCTGGGAAAGTCACGCTTCCTGCCACCACTGTCCTTCAGCTCCAAATCAGGCAGGAAAGCATTTGCTGTGTCTGACTGCTGCTTTTCAAAGCCTGACCTGTGCCCCAGGGTGTTTTGTGGGGGCAAGAAGCTGGCAGAGGAGCTCCCCTGGTCCAAGTCTATAACTGGTTATGGCATAGTGATTGAATAAAAGGAAATACTCATGATTTCTAAAGGCGAGGGGGATGCAGACAGGAGCCATCATCAGGTCCAGAGGGGGGCTTCCCTCCCTTGTTATGAACAGGTCAATGTCCCAAAGGAGAACCAAAAATAAAAAGAAAAAATGCCCTGGCCCAACAAATCAACAGTTCAATATATCATAATCGCAAGGTCTTCTCACTTGATATGAATCCAACTCAGCTTCCACAAATCAGATTTTTCCAGACAGCGGAGGCAGGGCCCCTGGCATTCCCCCTGAGAGCCCCGTGTTGGGTCCGAGGAGGATCTGGAAAGAAAACAATTGGTTGAGGGGTTTCAAGGATACAAGATGCCTTGCCATGCTGTCACCCCTCCCACAGGTATTGGTGGCACTTTGCAGCTCCAGTCCCACTCCTGCTGCAAGAGCCAAGGTCGGTGCCCAACCACAGCTCCTGTTTCAGCCCCTCACTGCATATTTCACCTGGTGAAAGCCAGGTTGTGCTTGCCAGGGCTTGCGGCCAGCCTGACACTGGGAATCAGCAGGATTGTCCAATTAGAACATCCAGACAGAGAATCTGGTGGGATGAGTGAGGCCACAGCATACAACAGACTGCACCCTTCTCCCCAGGCTCCCCCAGCAGCTGCTCACAGCGGGAGGGGCAGGCACTCCAGACCAACTCTGCAGGGCCAGGAGACAGGGCTGGCCCTTCCCGCCTCACCTGTCGCTGCTGCAGCTGCTGCTGTTGCTCCATCTGCAGTTTTTCAGTTTCAAAGACGACAGGAAGAACCAGAATCATGAAGGAGGTGGTCCCAATCCACAGAGCTGCCCTAGAGAATCTATCAAAGAGAAGGAACCCTAGGAATCAGTTCTTACTGGCACAATCCCGCGTTTGCCTTCCGTGCCTCAACCTTAAGACTGCCTCCCACTCCAACCCCGAGCGTCGGGGTGTCACCTTTTCCCCGCCCTTCCCAAGCCGCCCATATACAAAAGACCGTGGTTCTGCCGCCCCGCACTGCGCTACCAGCGGCCAAAGGCACGGTGAAAGCCGGCGGAGCCTCCCCGCGCCCCCGCTCTGCCCGCCGGGCCCGCTCCGAGGGGCTCCGGCACGGCCCGCCGCCCCCTCACCTGTACATCTTCTGCGCTACCGTCAGCGACAGGTCGAACGTGGCCCCGGCCGCCGATCGGACGCTCTCGGGGAACATCTCCGTGAGCCCCCACAGCCGCTCCGCCAGCGTCTCGTCCAGCTGCGGGCGGCACCACCATGTCAGGCCCCGCCGCACGGCCCTGCGCGCCCCGCGGGGTCACCGCGCCCGCCCGGCCTTCCCCGTCGCGTGCCCCGATACCTCCTCGTCGTCCTCTTCCTCCTCGTCGAGCTCGTCCTCCAGCTCCTCGGCCTTGCCCGCGCCGCCCTTGGGCAGCAGCTCCTCCGGGGACAGGGACGCCGCGGCCGCCATCGCCAGCAGACAGGACGGAAGGAGCGGCGGCCAGAGCGCCGCCGGAAGCGCGGCGGCTCTGCCGCACCCAGCCCGGCCGAGGCAGCGACCCCTGGCGGCCGGGAGGAGCACCGGCCGGCCGCCCCCGCCCCGGCCCCCGCAGCGCGGCGAGACGCGTTACAAACACCCTCAGAACCGGGTTTGAATTGCAAGGTTTTATGTAAAATATTCAAAAATCTCGAGAATGAGCAGCTCCAGCATCCTGCTCGCCCAAGGCAGACGGTGAGGCTTATAGAAGCACCCGCGGGCTCCCCCGGGGAGTGGGCAGAGAAGGCGAGGAGGAGCCCTCATGGAGACGGATCTTTTCCACCACCTGTAGTTCAGCTGCCTTAGAGAAGAGGGTACCTATGCTGGGCTGAGGTCAGAAAACGTAGCAAGGTAAAGTGCTCTGAGGAAAATCGTGTTAAATAACAGTGCTGTGGTGCCAAACCAGCCATTAGCAGTACCCATGGCACCACACAACGCTGGAGGCATCTCGGCACCCGTGGTCCCGTGAAACCAAGTACCTCTAGACATGTACCAACATGGCTGGGAGGCCCAAGCCAGCTCCAGCATCCTGTGGGCCAAGACCCAGAACCAGCCTGGCCACATTTTGTTCACTTCTTCCTCCGGCTGTGCTGCTTCAGCTCCTCCAGCTCCTTTTCCATGAGGTGGGACTCAGCAGTGGTCTCAGAGAGCTGGAACGCACAGCAAACGACAACAGGAGTGAGTTAAAACCTCATGAGGCTTCTCCAACTTCACAACAGAGATTTACAGCCACAAGCCTGGTCCTGCAGGAGGGAATTTGTTCCTGTTGAGCAAGGGGGAAGCTGCTATGTTATGCTTCACTGAGATCGCCTGGAAAACCTGGAGAGCAGCTAGTGCTTCTGCTAAGTGTTCCAGCCACAGAAGCCATTTTCCAGTTTTAAAACATGTGAAGAGTAAGGAAAGACAATACTTTGTTTAGAGTGACATAAAGGCTAAATCACTTATAACTGAGATGTGTGTTCTACTTCACTGAATGTCTCTCCAGATTTTAAGCATGAAAGCTGTGATCTCTGGGTAAGGTTGAATTTCAGTTTATTTACTGGAAATTCTTTCATCCACAGTTTTACACATAGGATAGATGTCACACCCCTCATAACAGCAGATGGAAGCTTTAATCTTCTGTGACCAGAAACAGTGACTGTAAACTCAGTTTCATAGTTAGAGCAGGCAGGAGTTGGGCAAAGGCTCACCATGTCCAGCAGAATGTCCACTTTCAGCCGAAGTAGGTTGTTTTCTTCCTCTAGCTGCTGGTTTCGTTTGCGCAAGCGCTGCAGTTCCCTGCGATCCCCCACAAAGCTTCCTGATTCTTGGAGGAAAGAAGGAGGTCAAAATACAGATTGTCAGCCAGCTGTGGCTACTTCAGACCCGAGCAAGCTGAGCTGTACTCTACCTGAAACCCAGTGGCCATTTTCGAACTTCAGGCTCTGGCCAGCAAGGTTCATTGTGGGAGTGCCATATTCCAGGCCCAGCTCAACCTCACGGGTGGATCTATCCAGCTGCAGGGAGAAGATGACACTCAGACTTCCACAGAATTCCAGAGCCACCCCTTGCTCTCCCATTTCTTAGTGACTGGCATTCCAGTGGAAGATGCTGGTCCAAATGGCCCTGGAGCCTGGCACCCTACTTTGGTCATGTACTGCAGCAGAAGACTGGCTTCTCTCACTGCCATCCCTGCACCTACTCCCACCCACACACTCATCTCCCTGCACTTGGAGACCACTGGTGAGAAGTTTTCAGTGACACACTTCTGGACTGCATGTGGGGTAATGATGATTCTTCCCTGAGCTATTCCATTTCTAGCTTCATGTATAGTCGCCTGTGATCAAGAATGGTGCTGCACTGCAGGAAGAAAGCAGCTGAGTTGGAACAACAGAATATACTGAGTAGGAAAGAACCCATAAGGCTCACTGAATCCAGCTCCTCATCCTGCTCAGAACCATCCCCAAGAGCTGCACCATGTGCCTGAGAGCGTAGTCTAAACATTTTCTGAATTGTCAGGCCTAGTGATGTGACCACTGCCCTGGGAAGTCTGTTCCAGCGCCCAACCACCCTGTGGGTGATGAACTTTTTCTTGCCCCAGAAGCAGCTGGGAGCTCTTGTAAGGATTATGGCACTCACAGCTGGAGCCACCCCTCCCTGCCACCAAGGCAGCGCTCCTGCAGCAAACCGCAGGGGCTGGGACTCACCAGGTGCAGGTTGGACAGAGAGGCCCATTTCCTGGGGGGGGTCTTCTTCGGGCTGAAGGAGTTCCCAAAGAGAGGCATCGCACGCTGCTAGCCAGGCTTTCAGCGGGCTCCTGAAGGAGCAGGAGAGACACAAGGGGCCTGAGGCCGTGGAGTGAAAGACACAAGGGGCCTGAGGCCGCTTTCCCCAGGCAGAGCCCCGCTGCTGTCAGGCCAAGATGGCGATTTTGGGGGGGATGGAGGGGTGGGGTGGGCACTGTCCTGGCCGCCTCCCCGCCACCGGGCAGCACCGGCCCTCCACGGGCACGTCCCTCGCACCTCCACCGCCACGTGACCGAGGCGGGCGGGGGGACAGAGGACAGGCGGTGCGACAGAGGACAGGCGGTGCGAGGTGTCACCTCCCTCCCCCCGGCCCTCCCCGCCCCGGGCCCGGCACCTCGGGGAGGGGGCACGGGCCGTACCACCCTACGGGCACGCCGAGGAGCTGGAAAGGGAGCCCCGCGGGGCGCTATTCCCCGCACGGGTCACCACCGGCATGCTCCTTTGTTCTGTTTTCCCTGCCGGCTCCTCACTGGCGAAAGCGGCGGGTTCGGTAAGAGCGGAGCCGATGAAGAACGCCCCTCCCGCGCTGCAGTGGTAGGGTCAGCCCCGCGGTGCGGGGGCGGTTGGGCCGGGCTGTTCCATCGAGCTTCGCCTTAATTCCGGGGGGGGCCCGCACCTCTCCGTCGGGCCACGCCCGGTGCCGGCGCTCGCCGTCCGCCGCCGGTGGGATCCGCCGCGTGTCCCGGGAGCGGTTTGCGGCCGCCGCGTTGCCGTGGCGACGGGATCCGCGGCTCCGCTCCGCCTCCCGTGGTGGAGGGAGACGGGGGCGGAGTGCCGGCAAGCGGGCTTGGAGAGAGGGGGTTCTGCTCACGGGCTGCGCCGGACTAGTGCCGTGCTGGCCGCGCTTTCGCTAACACCTTCCCTAAAACCGGCTGGAAGAGTTGTTGCAATTGGTTTTGGTGGGAATTGTTTGTTTATATTTTTAGATAAATAACTAAACGCCATTAGGCAGAGAACCCTTCCTTGCTTGGGAACGTGGGAGAAGAAGTGGAGGAGGTCTGGCGTCCTGGATGCACGGGTTGAGGGGATGATGGGTGAGGAGCTGGAGTGAGAAGAATCGTACAGAATCACAGAATCAGTTAGGTTGGAAGAGATCTCTGAGATCATCAAGTCCTGTCTTTGACTGAACACCACCATGTGAACGTGACTGTGACACTAAGTGCCATGTCCAGTCTTCTCAAACACCTCCAGGGATGGTGACTCCACAGCAGCAGCTCCTCACACGCCGTCCTTTGAAGCAGTCCCAGCATCCTGATTTCCTGTGCACATTGCGAAGTCCTCCCTTTCAGCACATGATGGAATAAATTTAGATTCATTGTGTTACTTGCTGGCTTGTATTCCATGGGAGGTGGCAGTGGCAGTTGGTTTGGATATTTTGAATGAATGGCATGGGTATGTAACACATATCACCAGCACTTTCTATGTTACAGAGGCAAAATGCCACTCCTAAACTATGTTAGAATAGCAGTCTGGAGTTACTTGCTTCATTGTTAAAAAAGTTTATGTTGAAGACTTCCTGGGGCTTTCCTGAAAAATTTTCAATTAATAAGATAATAAAGATGCTGATTTTAGTTAAAAGGGAACAATAAAGATAAGGGGGGGGGGGGAGGAAGGGGGCAGGCAGATAAAAGAAGGAGAAAAGGAGAATCACCAACATTTTGATTTGGTTTGTACATGTATTAGTACTCCAGGAAAAAAGAAATTATCTAACAGTCTTTTCACTCCCAGAGTGCTTAACTGGCACCCTGCCTTAAGTGAACCAGAAAATTGCTCGCTTGGAATGAGAATTGGAAAACTAGCACAGTTAAAGCTGCTGACTTGAGACAAGAAAAATCTCTGATGTTTCAGTATCTTTTGGTAGTCCAGTTAACCAATATCTGGTTCTTGCAGGACACACACTATAAAAACTGTTGCCTTTTGACCCACTACATCAGAGTCTGTGCACTGGAAAGCAGTGATTTTTGCAACAAGAGACGGGATTATAATGGAGTGTGTGAGGGGGAAGTCAACACCCTTAAAAGTAGAATAAAAACTCACTGTTCAGAGCAAGGTCTTTGTGAAGTAGTTGTGGCTTCTATCACCATTTAATACCTATACGTGTATGCATATATTGGGTAAGAAAGATAAAAGGAAGGTCCAGATAAATGAGGGCAAGAACTTCGGAAGAAAAACCGAGAGCATGTAGAATAAAAATTTTGAAATGAGAAAATAAAGGAATCTCACCTGAGTGCTTTTAAGAGCCAAATACAGGCTAGTGAGGGACTGAGCTCAATTTGATTGGGGTGTTTCTTTCAGTAACGTTCACCTTCCTACAAAAAACCTGTATGTTTCAGCACAGTTGTTGCTTGAGGTTTCCTTGTGCTGAGCAGGATAAGTATTGGAGAAACACACTGATTATTGTAAAACTAAACTGTCTCATGCATCTGGAGTCTCAGAGTGATTTTCTTACCCACTCTCTCTGTGGAGCAGAGACTTGGAAAAAACCGGGCAGCCCTTCCCCACTGCCTTGGCATGTGAGGTGAATGCTTCCTTCTATGCCTGGTTGCTGTGCCCACGGTGGATAATACCTGTGCGAACGGTCTCCCAGTTGGTAGGGCTTGTCAACAAGACAGAAAGCTTCCCCTGGAGACTTAAGAGAAGGAGGTTCAGTGTCTTGATTTCTGCTGTGATTTGCTTCAGGAATCTTTCTTCTTCTGCGTGGTTTGACAAAATTTCATTTCTCGTCAGACTCCATTTCCTTGAAAAATGCTGTGGAATTTCCTCACTGCACCAACCTCCCAGGGTATTTTGGCAGCAGCTTTTCGTCATTGTTTCTCCACCTACATCAGGTAGATACCGAGACCAGAACTGACTGTTGCTGTTTCTAGCATTGTCTCTCAGTACATTGCAAATACATACATATATATATTTATATATAGTTTGACATATGATTTTCAGCTATGCTAAAAGCATTATGGTGTAGTAGTGTGCATCCTTCTGTTCCTGTCACTCTGTGGGGAAAAGAACACTTAGCACACACTCCTTCTCCCAGGACAATAACTACAGAGATCATTTAGGAACTGCAAAAGCCCATTAAATGATGAAGAACCTGTATGTTACAGGCCACTGTAAGGAAGCTGCCTATGTTCCCAGGAAGACATCTTGGAGAACACCGGTGGAAGGCTGAGAGATTGACAGGATGAAGATAGGGCTGTAGCACATGGCAGTGTGGAAATTTTGGAATAGACCCAAGCTGTTCTTGGTAGCCTAATTTGGAGCATCTTCTTCAGCTTTTTTGGCTCAAAAGTGATAGAGAATCTATAGCTTAGATGTTCTCAGAGCTGCTTTAAAAAAATTCCATAGTGTTTCTCTTGCTTTTTTTCATGTATGCTGCAGGATTATTATTGTTCTCTGTTATATCAATAATTAAAGGGAAACCCCACTGACAGGTGAATTCAGGAGACTTACTCTAGGCTTACTCTGATGTCAAAGAGAGTATTTTAGTAATTGTATTCAAAGTTGCTACATTGCCTGGTTGTTACCAATAGGTAAGGTTTTATAAAGTCTTACCCATCGGTAACACCTGGTGGGCTAAATGATACTGAGTTTAAAACCTATAAACTAAAACTTTTTTGGCATACTGAAATTAATTCCCTTCCCAATTAAATTTTCCAGCAGTGAGGTAAATCTTGTTGCCTCAGTGCTGTGCAGCTAATGATGTCCCTTCTTTTAAAATCCTAGATGTTAAATACCTCACCTATATTTTGTTGACAAAGCCGACTTTTCTTTTTCTCTGTTTCTTTATTTCATTGTAGCTAACTCAATCGATAAAAGAACAGCCGTTTCACTGCTTTGTAAAGAAATGTGCTTTTCCTCCCGCTTAAGTGTCACAGATTCCACCACCAGGAGGCCCTCATTCCAGTGCTTATAGCTAGGCAAAGAAAACACAAGGAGAGTGGAGAAACCCATCTGCACAACAGTAATCTGAAATTAATACTTATCCTATAAATTGAGATTTTCAGAGTACTGTGCAGGCATCTATTAAACAATTACTGCAAGTATCCCAATATCCAACTATCATGGATGCCATGAGTTTTGGAGATAATGGAGAGTCTGTCACAGATGGTGCCCTTCATTGAACAGCTGAGTGATAGCCAGGAAAGTTCATGCCTCTGTCTTCTGGATGGATCTTAGTAACCCAAGAAATAATAAAATGCAGTAAAGCACGGATTATATTTCTCATCCCTCATGTGTGCTATCTATCACCCAACAAATATGCCTTCACCTACTTTGCCTCTGCTTTCTCCCTTTTAGTTACTTACTTATTCACAGGTTCTTAAGTCTCTTTCCCTTTTCACAGCTGGCTTTTATAGTGTCCTAAAAGTTCTAAATATCTGCATTAACACTCTTTCTGATTGTTCTGTTTTGCTAACCAGATGTTTTTATTCTTACTTTTTCACCAAATCATGTACTTCTTCCCTACTGGCTGTTCAAAGTTGCAGTCGTTACTTTGGCTGAAATGTAGAACTTTGTTATTCAAAAGAACACTGTGTTCATGATCTCTTGACTAAAAAGTATATAGAGTTGTCATTCTTTTTTCCTTAAACCATATTTATTTTTCTTTTCACTGTTGACTCAAGCCCTGTGTACCTGCTTCTGTGCTTGTTTCCCATGGTCATGTTTCAGAACCAATGAGTCTAAGACACAGTTTTGCAATGTAATTTCAGAATGGAAGATGGGTGAGAATAGTTTTGCTCCTGTCAGGAAATGCAGCTCCTGGAAGCTGTATGTTACCCTCAGTTGCAATCTGAGCTACCTCCTGTCTTTCAAACTCAGTTCCTGACCTCCTTCCCTGAATTCACACATATGTACAACGTTTACATTTATGTACATTGGCCTGTCTAATATGTACTAACAGGGAAAACATGTATCCTCTGCTCTAAGAAGCATGAAAAGGGTAAATGGAGCCATGCATGAAATACGCAAAGTTCCCAGGCCTCTGAGGAGGTTTTCCAATCATTGCTCACCACTCTGGCCACACTGTTCACTTGAAAGAGTTTACACAAATACACAGGCAATTGAGCCACTCACATGCTTCCTGACAGTTTGCCACGAGGCTGTCCTTGGTGACTGGGAGGCCAAAGGTACAGAGAACATGCACAGTGAAACACACAGCAGTGAAAGCTTGTGTTGCACTTTGTTTCACTCTGTTCCTATTACCTGGCTACTCTTTGCTTGCTTCTTCTACATCTGTATTTCATTCTTTTCCTTGTCTCTTACTTTCACAGTCATCTGTTTCCATGGCTCACTTAAGATGTCCTTTACAGGAAATGATGAAATTTAAGCCTCCAGTCTGTGCATTCCTGATGAGGATTCAGGGAAAGGGAATACCAGGGAAAGGGACTCAAGCATCTTTCTGTATGGGCTGGTGTTTAGTGCTGTTGTAATCCTTCACCATGGGCAGCTGCTGGAGACAAGATGTGTGGCCTTTGCACTGTTTATACGGGAGAGCAAACAGGGCCTGCATTCTAAATTTTCTTCCAAGGTGATTTCATCTCAGGCCTCAGAAGAGCATCAGCTGTGCTTTGCCTGTACAAACAAGCACATCTTTGTATATTCTGTGAAGCTCAGTGTGTATAGGTGTATCCCACCTATGAAGGTGGGAGAGAGGTGCTATGTATTCTTTCCTCTTCCATTTTCTTTCACCATTCCTTCTATACCTTCACTTAGGTACACAATCATCTCCAAGAAGCTACACTGTCTGCTACTATTCCCAGTTGGAAGCAAAAAGAATCAAGATGAAAAAACTTCTGTCACCAAAGGCAGATTCATAAGAACACTGAGGTAAACATTTTCCCTAGACCATACTAATCAAAATAAGAATTTTGTACCCAACCTGGGTGATCTTTTTTCCCCCCCAGGAAGCCTTGATCTATAGGTCTAACTCTACACCAGTTCTTTGTGTTAGAAAGATATGCCTGTGGATGGCCTCTTATCAAATGCAAAAATTGGAAGTAGTGTGGTCTTTGGATGATGTGGAGTCTGCAACAACATGACAATGGACTGTGTGGCCCAGAAAGTCCTTTTGGGAATCTGCTGCCAGCTCATATGCAGATGAAATTGCTTTTCAGGCTTTTGAGGAATGCAGATGACAGCTCACCAATGCTCCACACTACTCCAGGATGCCAATTTAGAACCCATTCCTATGAGACCTGTGAAAGCCGGGTACAGTAGTACTTACAGCAATAAATGGGAAATCTGGTTTGGGTTTCCTGTCCTGATTCTGTGTTGTTCCCTGGCGTAACAAGGGATGCAAATATGAGACATATTAGGACTAGGCAGAAGGTGATCTTGGTTGGTCAACAACTGCCATACAAGTAGCTGCACAGTGTCAAGTGTGTTCAACAGCACTAAAACTCATTGGGTCACAAGGGAAAGTGAATCCTGAAAGTAGGAATTTTGAATTTGCATTAAATGCCCAAGTAAAATGAGCCATAATGGAGGGCGCTCTCTCTCTCTCTGCATAAACTGAAAATAAAACATAAACTAAGTCTTGGATTCTAAGCTTAGGAACTGTGTTTTTCATTCTGCTTTCCTTCCCCAGATTCCTTCAAGATGACAAGTATTCAGAGAGACTGGTAAGATGGGTAGGAATGCAGGATAAAAATATATTCACAAATATGTGCGGCCAGCAAGTGGATGTGTCACAGAAGCTCAAGCTTTCATTAAAAGTATTCATTGCTCTTAAGGAAACTTTCTTGTCTGACCATCCAGAAGCCACTCTGTCAGCCTCACTGGGACTGAAGCCCTTTCTCAGTGGGCAGCTCCAGTGACCCACCAGGTGCCTCGCTTGACTTCCTACACCCCCCACACTCCCACAGTCAGACCAGCTTTCCTTACTGGCTCGAGCCGGGACTTCCCTTAGCAGAGTCTCAGACATCTGGATCTTTAAAATAATTTAACCATGGTGCATCAAAAAAATCACAGCTCGAGCTGGGTGCCTCTGAAAAGGGACCTCAAAGAAAGCCCTGGGTTTTTATTCCCTCCCAGTCTGTGTGTGACAAAGTCCTGGCTCTTCCTGCTGAGTCCTCGTCTCGTCTCAGTGTCCAGTCACCAGGCTGTGCCACGGCCCCGTGCTCTTTGTTGTGCAAAGGGCCAGTGCCAGTTCCTGGCCTCTTGCCAGGGGCTCTCACCACCCAGAGCCCAGCCTGTGGCTGACACTGCAGCTGCACACCGAGCCACCTGCACTAAATGTGTTCCTCCACACCCTTCTTCTTGTTAACTGAATGACTGAAACATCCATCCATTTGTGTTTGTTGGATTTCGGGCTTGGTTTTTTTGGATCAACTTGTCAGATGGATGACATGGATTGTGAGTTGTTCTGTAACCATACAGAAAGACTTTCTTGAAGTCCTTGACAGATGTTCTGTCACCCTAATTTCAAACACAAGCCCAAAAGCACCTTTTGCACTTCCTCTGCTGTTCAGGGATTCTTATTTGCTGTATGTCATCATTCCCCAGGCAACACTCACTGCCTGCATTGTACTCGCTAGCCAAGACCCAAGGTACAGCAAACATTTCCTTTAGAAAAGAAATTAGGGAAGAATGTGGTACAGGGAAAATTATACTTAACTTTGACTTACGCACTGAGTGTGTAAATATTGTAAAGAATATCACATTTTTAATGGGAGAGAAAGCTTGTCATATTTAGAAACTGGTTCCCAGCTCACACATCTATGTAATTTGATTCATTTTGGAAATAAAAGCAAATGAAAATGTGAGTGTCTGAAGATTTAAATCTTGTCACTCTGAAAGAAAGAGAAATTGTTTTCATGGGTCAGCAGACAGGCTGCTCTCACAATTCATTCATTCATTCATCTACAGTTGAAGTAATGCGCTACTTCAGTTCCAAGATTAAACAACTGTTAGTGATAACTTGTTGCCAGGGATCATGTCAGGATGTCAAGCCTGGTGTTGAACACCATGAAAGCTTGTAATCGAAATCAGGACAGGTGAGCCAGTGTGCAGTGGACTGCAAAAAAGAATAATCTGCTAGTAAAAAATGGGGATTGCAGTATCCAAAACAAACGTCCTAATTTGATATTTAGTTACCTAGGCAAGTAGTGACACTTTCCAAAACGCTCCATAATAAGCATTTCTTGTGCAGTCAGTGGGAACTGCAGGTGCCTACCACTAAAATTTTACTGCTTAATTATGAGCCCCTGATTTAATTCCTGGCTTGATATCTTGAGACCTGAATAATCTGGATGATGTAGATCTGTTTCTGAAAAAAGAAAACCAGCATGACCACTGTAGCTGGGTAGAGAGTAGCAAATTACTTTGAAATGTCTAACAGAAAACCATGGGAATTTGGACATGTTTTTTGTTAGTGTTTTAGGAAAAAAGGAAAATGCTTATTTGTCACACACAAAAAAGGAAAAGTTCTATGTACAGGGAGCAAAGAGAGTAAGGGAGAAGGAAAAAAAGCAAGGGAAGCATATTTGGACAAAGCAGCATGGAAGAAAATTAAAGGAATGGTAGTGGTAAATGCACACAGGCTGCATTGAATCAGAAGCTGGGAACACTGAACTGGATACAGAAGCCTGTGAGGATATTCAAAGCTGTTGTTGATAGAGTCAAACATTTATTTCATGACAAATGCTTCTGAACTAAACTAGATTATAAAAAACGATGCCTATACTGTTATACACTTTGTGATTTTCCTGTATTGTACATTGAAGCAGGGAGGGGAGATGGGGTGAGAAGGAATAGGTGATCAGTCACAAGTCTGTCTGCTCTGTTAAAATCCAGAGCTCTTGAAAACAAGCTGGCAGGAGAACAAGCTATTAGAATATGAAATTAGGTATAGTCAACATTTTCTTTTATATTTACTTATGCTGCCAGTGACTTCTCTCAGCATAACACGCAATTTACTCAGTTTTCAACTTGCTGAATTCTACATATTTTTGTAATGAAAATTTGTGCTGCCACATGTCTGTCAACAAGTGGAAGCAAAATCTTTGGCTTCTCTTGACCAAGCTGAATTGAGTTTGGTTTAGTTTTTCTTTTAATAGTCACTATTAGAGCAATAGAGCAATGCTGATGGAATCCAGATCACTTTTTTTTTTTTTTTGGAATCCCTGTCTTTGCTTATGTTTATCATCCCAGTGATACTGCCATGCTGCCAGCCACATTTCTCCCGCCACAGAAAGGACATTGCCATTACAGCGTGTTAGAAAAAGCCGTTTAACTGGTGCTGCTTTGTCACCGTGGAGTGGGAAGGGGGAAACATATTTTACTAAGGAATTATGCAGGGAGTGGAATTTGAAGAAATTAGTTTGCTTATAAAGTCGTCTTAGAAAAATACAGTGACCATGTGATGTTACTGTCATTTTCTATCCAGGCCAGCAGACTGAAACACACAAGTGTGTTGTGATTTGTTAATTTTGTGAGAGCAGTTTATGGAGTCAATAAATCTTGAAGGAAGAAACATTCCAAACTCATTTCTGTTGGAGACAGCTGACTTGGCTGTGAGCTCTATGGAATAATTCCATCAGTTGCTTTTTACTAGATAAGGGCATTCCCTGGTGTCATAGCTATTTTGCAAGACTACAATTGCCTTCTATGACTCTGAAATTTCTCCTGCCATTTCAGCAGGAGAGGATGCTTTTATTCCTTTTCCCATGACTGCAATGTGGTGCTGCTAGCACTAGTGCTGCTGTATTTTGCCCTAGAGACAGCTATGGTTCACTTGGGGATGGGCCAGACTTTTTAAAGGGAATGCATGAGAATTAAGGCATTAATCCTAACAATATGATGAATTTTTCCTGCCCTTCATTTCTGTTGAAGGAACTGAGACATGGACAAGCTTCTAGCAAGTACCATCCTCATCAAACAAGCAAATCTTTAAAGTCCAACCAAGTAAAATAACACACAGTGACTTTTCCAGGTATATAACAGGGAATAAAAAGTTAAACACTATTTGTTTTACCGAGAATTTTCAGGCTTGTTGTTGTGAAGGCCTTTACTATGCTATAATATGTGCTCCCCATACGTGAATCAGAAGAGTGTGTACACACAGATGTGTATGTGTTTGTCAATCTCAGACAGCTGGAACCCATCAAAGTTGCTTGTGGGGGGGGGTGGGGGGGGGGGGGGGGGGGGGTGGGGTGTGAGTGTGTGCTCCTTTGTGTGCCTAAGTAGTACACATAGCTTCCTAGATTTTGGATTCACTGACACGTGTTAAGCACAGGGAATCTGGACTGATAATATTTAGTATTTCAGACCTCCACACCCAAGATGCAAAGCTTGGAAAGGATAAGAAGGAAAGCATTTGGAAGGAGTCTCAACATATGTTTGAAATTAGAGGACTAAAAATAGCACCTCATCCTAGGGAGGTGACACAGTGTTTGGAGAAGGATTGGACATGATGTCATAGATTGAGTTAATTTTTCTCTCTCCTGCTGACATAGCTGATTTGTTGTACCCACATACACCTGGTAATACAAAAAAACCTAAAACAAACAAACAAAAAAATCCTAAGGGCAATTGCTCATGTAAAGGCAGCGTGGAAGTGAGATTGCTTTGCACATTTTAACATTGCTTTTTTATCAGTGTTTCTCACAGATTCTGCCCCTAAGCCAGTAAGGTCCCTATCAGTCACCACTTAAACCCTTTTGTCTTTCTGGGAAGAAGGGTGAGAGGATATTACTCTTTCTTTGGAAGCAGGTCCTCCATCCTTTCAAATATAATTGAATTCCCCCTAAAGCAATACTCAGGAATGTCCTTCACCCAGACAATTCAGAATCCTGAGCTGATCTGCGGATGCTTTTACTTTAGAAAACATTCTTCAAGACGACTCAATCATTTCTAGAAAATACCTGGGATGAAGATTGTTGTCTTCAGCTTCTTATCTCTAGGTTGCTTTTGCTGCATCAGCAGCATACGATAGCTGAGGCTGGGGAACTGTGGCTGGTCAGTTAGGAACATCTCATGGCTGCAGTTCAATAGTGAATACAATTTTGAAATCAAATATTTAAGTGTCTTATGACTTCCTTCTTTTTTGATGCTCTTTGCCCTAAGAACAGAAGTCATGTGTGAACTCTGGTGTCAGAAACTCTGACCTATTCCTCTATCTTGGATTGCCTGACTGTTAAAGCAGGAAGTGCTGCCTTAATCCAGTGGAAGAACAATAGTGGAGGACAGAGAAAATAGGAAGAAAGACTGCAGTAGAAAGTACTGGGGTATACTGAACCCCAGTGGGAGTTGTTATTGAGTAGGAGTTATGCACCTGCACAGAGATTTAGAAACGCAGATATGTCATTTATAATCACCAATTCAGCAAAAACATGAGAAGGAGAGATTAACAGCTTTTTATTTCAGACATGGGCAGAGAAGTGTTTAATAAAGAACTCACTTCCAGTAAGGCTGGTAAAGAAACCATGGTAATCCAAGGAAAGGAAAACAATGGACTAAAAAAGAATAATCAGGCTAATGAATCTCTGAAGTTTAAAGGTCTGAGATTGAAGAAATTATTAGCTGGACCATTACTGAAAATTAAGGCTCTATTGTAGCAAAATCAAGGAAACAGTGTTTTTAAGCCAATCATAATTCCTGAGACCTTTAAATATTATTCTACTGTAAAAATAACTGTATGATGATGCACTCAATGCCTTTTCAAGTTTTGAGGTTTGAAAAACAAACTGCTTATGATCTGTTGTGGGCAATAGCCTGGCAAACATATGGAATATAAATGGAGCAAGATTGGGGTTTTTATCTGTGGTTTACATACAAACTCAATTGGAAGCAGCAGGCAAAGCCAAGAGTAGAAAATTGGCCAAGGAAGAGCATTTTCAGTTCTGCTGCATGGTTTCTTTAAAAGGAAAACTGATAGCAACTGAGAGGCTAAGTTAGAAAACCTGGGCTTTTCCAAACTGATAAGGAATGTGGAAAGACTGATAAATTTATTAAGTTTTATTTATTTATTTTTATTTATTATGTTTTTCAAGCAGAGGTTCTTCAAAATTTGGTAGGTTTTTAAAAATGAAGAAATGGATCAAACACCAGTGCTGAATTTCTTCCAAATGCAAATTGAAAAATGTTTTTCCTGTAATACATCATTCTTTGATGTGACCACTGAAATCTGCCATGACCTAGACATTTAGAATTTTCTATCAGCTTAATACATTCTTCTTTCTGAAGACAGCTTAAATACATTCTTCTTTCTGAATCATGCTAATGAAAATGTTGTCCTGAGTACTAAACAGAGCAGTGTACTCAAAGTCACTATTCACCCTGCTTGACAACAGAAGCACTCAGCTTCTTTGAGCTGGAATGCATTAAAGGGGAGAAGAAGACATTCAATGAATTATGCTTTATTCAGCTGTAACACTGAAAACTCTGCTGTCCTATGTTTGGTGCATAAAGCTGCTTTGCTTCATGTCTTTTTCAGACTGATTTTCAGTGCTCATGTGTGAATAAGTTAAAGAAGCATTGACTCTTTTGGTCGTAACAGTTAAGACAGTATTTGTAGCACTTCCAACTTTGTTTGCATTAGGAGTCAGAATCTCCTTGGGAAGAATATAAACACAGAGTCCTGTGTTCTGCAGCATTGAAATATTTTCTTAACTCCCTTTCCCATGAGTTATTGCAGTTAAATCAAGTTTTCTGACTCAGCTTCCTGCAAAAAATCCTTGTTGCTTCTCCCTTATTTTTTTTTATTATGCACCAATGTGTTCAGCAGCTGCCAGTTAAATTCTACCCCCTGTATTTGCATTCAGTCCCAGAGAAGTCCCTTTGTCTACAGGAACGGTGACAGTCCACCACATGGCAAAACTGATCCAAAGACATGCTCAGGCACTCTTTCCCTGTCTCTCTCCCTCATCTCTCAGCTGCCTCATTCCATCTTTCCTTTTTTACTGTTCAGATAGGCATCAGAGGGGATACAAATAGGAGAAAAGCAAATCATAATGCCTTGCTGGGTTAAAGCTAAGCTCAGGCTCACTCTAAGAGCTGGAACTTGAGGTGTTAGGGCACTGTAGGAGCCTGGCCATGCTCTACTCTGATCAGGCCCCTGGTGCCAGGGACTGGCCTTGTGATGTACTTCATTCCCTTGGGGAATGGATTCCCATTTAATCTGTGAGCAGAGGATTAGTCAATTCTTCTGGTTTACTTAGTGAAATGAAGATATTCACCCATGGACTTTAACCAGGGCTGTGACTGAGCCTTGATTCAAATGCAAGCTTGTCAGAGGCATTGTCACCAAATCTGAAATCTGCTAACAGTTACATATCAAATAAATTTTATTATTGCTTTCTTCATCATACTTTTATCTGATCTTGGAGGTAATTCAAATGAACAAAGATATATGCAATTGCAATTACTACTCCCACTTAGCTACATATGTGGGCAGCCTTATTTCATAATTAGTCTGTTACTTCTGTTTATCATCAAGTTAATATTAAGCTGAAGCAGAACAAGGTGCACTTATTCCAGAACAAAAATTTATGTATGAGGAGTTAGTCAAGAGCAGTTATTTTGGAATTTGCAGCAGCTGTTTAGAAAGCTCTCACAGTTTAAAAAAAGACCTGCACTTCCCAAAGTATACATTTCATGATTCAGAGTAATATATTTTACCAACTGCATTTAGTTTTTTTTCAATAGCGATTAAAATAGAGATTTTTTTTTTTTTTGTAGAGACAGATAAACTGTAAAAGGTTGCAGCACTAGTTGCTCAAGCAGAAAGAAATGTTAAAAATTAAAAAGCTGCTTTAAAAAGATATATTTCAAAAAATATCTGTTAGCATAGGTTAGATATGTGCTCAAAGGGTTAGCGTAGCATTTCGGGGTTGTGGTTAGGGTTAGGTCTAGGATTGAGAGAGTAAAAGAGCCTACATCTCCAGGAATACTGGGGCTGGAAAAGGCATGGCAAGGTGGTCCTGGCAGGGCCCCAGAACTGCTGCATCTACACCCAGCAGCACCACAGAACATCTGATTTTATGGTATGCAGTGCCTATTATGAATTTTACTTTTTCTTTTTTTTTTTTTTTTTTCTCTTTGCTACCTCCAAATCCAGCTCCAGGTCAGCTTTTCTTTGACTGATCACTGGTGAGTTGTTCACAGCCATCAGGCCAGCCATGCCAAGCCCATGCCTTTCTTGCCTGTTACCTTTATATCCCTATATTCCTCAGCAAATCTCATGGCCCCACTTCTCGAAGCTTCAGCTATTGCTCCAGGCCTGCATTTCTCTGCACTGCATTGTTGTGCTAGTCATAAGTCTCTTTTTCTACACAGAATAACTGTTTGTTACTCTTATTTATATAAAATGATGGTTGTACCATACACAGATAAACAGACATAAAACAAATTAGCCACAGATCTGGTTAATTATGGAAACTGCTGTCACAGGTAACCAGGGAAAAAATACAGAAGGGTAGAGAGAAGTTCAAACAAAGCAAACCTGACAAATCTCATTCCCGAGGCCCTGCACATTCAGTACAAAGCTTATTGCAAATTACTGAGAATGGGAATACCGTATGCCAGGGCTGCATGTTTCAGCCCCAAAGGTCATGAGCAGGTAAGAGTAAGCTGCACACACTACCACATAATCCATTATGTTCGGGCATTTTTTTCTCTTTTGGGGTAGCAAAAGGCATGCAAAAATTAGAGTCTCAGTTACCTGAGCTTTTAAAAATAGGAGTTAGTTCAAATATTGCATATTTTTTACAGATAAAATTGCATGGCATAGTGAAGGATAGATAGCAAGGGTAATGGCAAGGATAAGCAAGCACTGAAATTCTTTTCATTGAAGTTCTTGCTCAAAAGATAGAAGAAAGTCTACTGCCTTCCCAGCCAAATGAACATCTGACTCTGCTTTGAGGTAGATAATCTCTTGATGTCCCTTTCAGCCTATTGTTCTCTATTACTAGTCTATTTTTTATCTTATATAAAAAATTCCTTGTGCATTCTCAAAATGGACAGTTTTTCTTATCTCCTTCGTCTTTTTGATAGTCACATGTATTATACTGATGTGTGCCTCCATAAATCCTCTAATTCAGTTTAGGTTTTGCCAAGTTTGAAAGTGGCCTTGATTTTTCGAGTTTGCTTCTTTTTTCTTTTTTTTTTTTCCTAATTTTATCCTGTCATTCTTAATTATATATATCAAGAATTTCCAATTTCACAATCACCTGTAAAAATGGTGACTCTTGTGGGCCTTGAACTGCTACCACTTACTGTGTTTGTATAGTTGACATACAGATTATTTATTTCTCACTTAGAAAAACACCCATTCCTGAATTATCTGTTTGGTGTTTTGCTATCACTGTTATTTTCCAGTCACATACAATCTCTTGTGTTCCTGACTTGACCTGACATCTCTTTAATACCAAGCGGCACAGCCCTCTTAATTCATCACTTCCTCCACAGCTGCAATGCTGAACCATGGTCTGGACAGGACATCTTGAGAGATAGAAAGGAGATCTCTAGTCCTATAACATATCCTTAGTGATTAACTCAAAATAAATTACAGGTAGAAAAATCTATGTCTTTAATGCAGGATCACTCGCAGTACTGTAGTGTTGAGTACTTTGGTCAAGGCTTAGCCAAAGGATCTCAAGACTGTGATGGAGACATAACTCAGTCTTCCAGTATCATCTCTATTCTTTCCAGTAATTCCATTTTAACAATAGAGCTCTCCTGTTACTTCAGTCTGAATTATGAAGCTTGGCTGATCTGATATTTTGCCAGTCCTACCCTGAGACCCATTGTATGCACAGAGCTTTTGTAGTTCATCTTAGCTCTGATCTCTTAGTTCAGAGACAGAAAACAAAACCCCAACAACAACAAAACCCATCATGATTCCCCTATTGCAACCATGGATGAAGTTTGTGAGGATGGGAAAAAAAAACACAAAACAGCTGGATACTTAGTATTTTATGGTAATAGTTTGACTTGGTTCTTGTCCAAACAGGTACAAGATCTCAAGTGAGAGGAAATGCATGTAACAGTGGTGTGTCTCATTCCAGTACATCCCTCAGGGATGGAGAGGCATAGGTCAGCAGCAGAATTTGTAAAATGGAAGAAGACTGAGGGATGCCTCTACTCACTTGGGCCAGTGTCTAACAAGATGGGCTCTGTGGGGTTATTGTACAACACCAGCTGAAATCTGAATGAGCAATTAATGATCACACAATGTTTTTAAGTTGTAGAATGTAATTTACTGCCCAAAGTAGCTCTTTGGAGTGAGAAATGGTCTTAAGATTCTGTGCATTCATTGACCTTTCTGAGAACCATTTTACAAACTAAAAGGATAATGAAGGGAAGGTTGTTTACAGAGTGAGGTATTATCTGCTACAGAGCTGATCAGCAGTACCAGAAGGGTCACCCTCTGCATGTGCATTCTATTCTAGAATAAAAGCATGCTTTGTGAAGGAATTCGCCTTTAAAGGGCTGTCTGCCTAAGTGCTCTTCTGGAATAGCTCTTGCGGAATTAATGCGTTTTTCAAAAGCTGTGCCAGCCGCTTCCTCTGTATAGACAAAGCCTTGGGCTCCCAGCATTGGGCTTTTGGTACCTATAGAAATTGCTTGATGTTTCGACTGGGGACCCTGCAAGCACTCCTGTGGTGTGCCAATGACGGCACAGGGCCATGGGTTTTGTTGCTTGGTTTCCTGACTTGGCTAAGAAATGGTTTGGAAAAGATGCCCTTAACCTCCCACGGGCAGAGGGTGGGGAAGTTTTCACAAGCCCCTTGAAACAGGCTGAGCTGCTGCTCCAATCCCTTCTGCCATTCCAAGCCCACAGCAGGGACAGCCAGGAACTCCTCCTGCTCGCAGGAGATCTGATATCTCCTTGACATGCAGTCCCGTACTAACTGTGCTACCAGAGGCGAGCTAAAACGGGCGATTGCTTTCCAAATACTGTCTCCAAGAAGCCTGCAGATGTCTCGTAGAAGTGTTCATATCCTAAAAAGCACCTTTTCCATCCTTTTAAAATGGCAGATTAAGTCATGTGTATGACTCAGACTCATTTTCTTGTCCTGTGACTCCAGGCAAGTCACTTCTCTTCCAGCTCTGACAGCTTTTGGCCATCCAATCCAAAAACGCCGTGTGTGCCTCGTTGAGGGAGCTGCGTGAGTGGCACCCTGGAAAAACAAAAGGCAGAGCTGCCTCGAACTAAATGCCTTCCAAACCAACGCGGTTTTAACTAAGCCTGCTTTTCCCAGCTGTAGAGTAAGGGCAACGCGATATTCCTGGGAGACGGCGAGCACAGCAGCTGCCGAGCCGCAGGCGATGGAGGGACTGAAGGCGGCGATGGAGGCGTGAGGGAAAGCGCAGTGCCCGGGGCCCGTGCCCGCCCTCATGGCGCCCGCCCGGGCCCGCCCCGAGCCGCCGGCGGGAAGGCGGCGGGGCTGTGCCCTCAGGAGGAGGAAGGCGGGCGGCCGTGGCGAGCTCGGAGCCTTCGGCCCGGGTACTGCACCCACCCTCTCCCGCGGAGCTGCCCGGGCATGAGCTGGGGATTTAATTACTATTCTAATTTTGATGGGGAATTACGGTGCTCCGCGGGGGGAGGGAGATTGAGCGGTTCCTCGCCCTTTGGGAACAGAAGTGTACATCTCATGAGGAGGCAGCTGGCAAAGAAGAGCCGAGTATTTAAATCCGTGTGTTGATGACGATTAAGCAGTTGTTTTCCTCTGAGTCAACAGATGTAAGGTGCCGCCGTGCAGCCCTTTGGGGCAGGTCGGATCACCCCTTGCCCCCGAGCCAGGGAGCCGAGCTCTGCTGCCATTTTCTGCCAGCCCAATCCTGGGGGAATTGCAGGGATCGGGCCCCTGACACACCCGCAGGCTGGAAGGACACCGCGGTATCCAGGTCTTGCTCACCTAACCCTTGGGTACTTGAGGTGGCACAGGATTGTTGGTGATTTTTTAATGGATTTGGACTGTTGTCTCAGATTTTCACCCTTTTATCTGCTTCACTGCAGGCAGTGGTGACTGGAATCCTTCAGGTGTGCCAACACGCCAGCAGCAGGACAGCGCTCCACTGAGCAGGCGGATTTTTTTTTGTACCCTAAGCTTTTAATAGGGTGAGGTATCATTTCTCCATTTTCCCTTATAGCCTGCAGGAAGGCACAGGTCTGGGTCTGCCTCGTTTTTCTGCTGTGAGATGCCAATTGCCTAAGGATGGGGATAGGAAAACAATCCTGTAACCTGCTCAGTGGTGCTTGAAGTGCAGGATTATGTGCATTTTGTGAGGACATTTTTAATGAAGAAGGAGATTGAATATAGTTTTAATGCCTCTTGCACTACTTGTTGTTTTTTTTCTTTGGTATTTGAAGCTAGGGGATTTTTCACATCTCCCAAAGTATTTTTTAATTAGTGTTTTGCTGTAATTATGTGAAGGCGTGATTTGACACTTCATAATTGTCAGGGTTCTGAAACAGAAATTAAATATATCATGACACTATCAGAAATATCTGATTTCATAAGAATATTTCCAGTAAATACTAACAGAATAAGATAATTCTGAAATTCTGATATTCTGTTCCTTTCATTCTCAGCCTCTAGATAATGCAAGATTCTCACAAAAAAAAAAAATTAGTATCCATTTTGAAGCTGAAAAAAAGGCCTTTTGCAGATATTTAGCCTAAACTATTCCAACCTCTGCTAGACATAGCCCATCTTACAGTTTGTGGATTTTGTTAACAAATGAGCAAGTAAATATATGCACACATTTTGATGTGGTCTACAAAACTTTTGATCATCCATACATAGAACACCAAAGGTAAGCTCACAATTTAAGCAGAAGTAACTTAACCCATTTACAAAACCACAAAAATAATAGAATAGTTTGGTTATACGATCATATTTCTAAGGAACTACTTTGCATTCACTATTTTTGCATTCATAAAATTTAAGGGGATCACACTGCTTATTTAACCATGCTATCACTAAGTGCCTATCCCAGTTCTAGGCCTTGATTATAGGAAGTAAGATAGAGAGGGCAGTGAAGCTGTGCTGGAGTACAGACATGACAAGTTAACCATGAAAAAAGATGAAATGAGCTCTCTGGGTTTTTTTAATTTTTTTTTTTATTATTTTTTTATTTGCATAATAAAAGTTCCAGATTTTTACTGCCCTTCATTTGTTTCTTCCATGCAAGCATACTCCTTACAGCCATTACCTGCACATCTTCAGCATTTATTGGTCATTTTGAAGCTCAGCAAGAGCTTCAAAATAAATACAGCTTTAATAATCTGCCCTCAAGATACATCACTAAGGAGCTGTAGGCTTCTCAGCACTGTTTGTGGGTTTTCTGTCATATAAAGATGGAGAGGCTGAATTGTTGCATTGCCTTTTCATTACTCATTCTGTCTGCAGCTATGCTTTTTTTACAACAAAAACTATGACTTTTGTTAGAAAAACACAGACTGCCTTTAGCATTCTTACCAGAATAAATTCCACTAGTGATAATTCACTTTAAATGTTCCCACCTCCAAAAGTCATCTCTGACCCAAGATCCTCATAAGGGAATGAGATCTCTTTTCCTAATACCTATGAAGACCTTTCTAGCCTAACTGGTTCATCTGAGTGTAAAGCCATAGATTTTCTCCTTTTGGCCTGATAGGTCAGATAATAAAGAGTTGGAAGCAGAATCCAAATTTAAATCAATTTATGATGTCATACTGACATGTTTCTGTAGTTCAAGGACTTCTTAAAAGTCCTTTTACAGACATTTACTCATTTATTGCCTCCCCATGACTGTCTTTGTTTACATTTCCCATTAGTGATCTGTACTTTATTGCGTGCTCTTTCATGATGAAGGCCATGGAGGATCAAGTAGTCCAAGAAGAACCAGGATACCAGGATGATGAGGTAAATTTATGATTGATTGAAAACTATATGCAGCAAACGTTTGAAGGTATTTTGGTAACTGTTATGAAACCCATGGAGGGACAGGAGCTCCCCCAAAACCATCAGGGAGTTCAATGCATTTAAAATTTTGTCCCAGTCTACTACCAAGAAAATCTCATTCCCCTAGTCCCTGTAAAGCCTGGCTCTTCAAGTAGTCTTCATTAACCTTTCAAAAGATGTGCACAGTTTTTAATGGGATTATCATTATTTCATCATATTTTACACTTGTATATTAAATGCAAGGGGACTCTCAGTTAATTTTCTGCTTCCAAGGAATGATCAGCAGCATGAAAAGAGTGAGAAACTATGGCAGAAAAGCTGCAGATGATGATGATGATAACACAAATTTTATTAGCACAGCAGAGGATTAATTGCCTGTGAAGGAACACTTTATGGAGAAGATGATAGGAAATGTGCAGGCCTTTTTGGCTCACTCTGGCTTTGCTTATTTCAGTTGTCCAAGAAGTTATGTATTATTTGTGAAAAATCAATAAATGTTTACAAATCTGAAACAGTTACGTAGTGAGATAGATGTAATAACAAGAAAAAGCAACATCTGGTTTTTTTCTGCTATTTTGTTTAGGAATCCTTTTTTCAGGATATTGACCTGCTGCAGAAGCATGGAATTGTAAGTATTAGCAATCACTTGATTGCACAGAATTGCCCCTCAAAAGCTACAGTAAGAGTGTTTCCAAAATTGTATGCACATTGATGCAAATAACTGAAATTCCTCCTTGCAATAAGTTCTAACTCAGTCAGTGGAGACAAATTTTGTCTTTGGTGATAAGACAGATTTTTAGAAAATTTCATTCACATCAGATTCCTAAATAAAGTGTCAAGATACTCAAAGTATTTAGCACCTAGCACTCTTGAAAAACCAACTGCTTGCTAATTTATTTGAAAACTGTGTGATAGATTATTTCCTGTTCCTGCCAATCTTTATAATTACTCCTGCATTTTTGGTGCCTGTGAAATTACACTGTGACAATTGTTACTATACTATTTTCAGCATGCTGGTGCAGGGGGTAGAGTAGGAGTGAGGAAAATATTAGCAGCTAGAGAAATAAGTGGTTCGTTTTCTTTATCAAATGTGAATTCCTATCATTGTTACCATCATCACATAAACATCACCTATTTATTTGAATTACAATTATTATATGTTTATCTAGAAGGCTGGCTCCAACAGGGTTGGAATCCTGTTACATTCAGAGTTATAGAAGCAGAATAAAAAGTTGGGTTTGCCTGAAGTAATGTGAGATTTAATAAAAGTGACTACAGACAGATAACTATGGGGAGGACATGTCACAATGACTCATCATTAGTCAGTGCTGTAGTTACTGGGCTGACCATGTCTGCAGTGCAATTGTTGGCAATTTTTTTTATTGGCAATTCACTGGCAGTTTTAAAGATAGTTCTGGAGAAGGATCACACGGTTGGGAGCTCAAACTATGGGGCAACATAGGAAAAATAAACAAATTATTGCTTAAAAAAATTAACAAGTTGATCAAAGAGGGTGACCTGAGCTGAAAGGGAACTGTACTACCCTGGCAGTATGAAACAAGGCGTGGCATTCACAGTATGATACAAAGGTATGAAAGTTTGAAAGCTCAGAATAATGACTTAGGCTGTTCTTCTGGGGTTGTAATGGTTTTCTGCTCCTTTCCATTATTTTTTTCTTTCTTCCAAATGGTTATTCCCACACCTCAGAGGAAGTTTTTGTTCTCAGCTGTGCCAGCTAAAAGCTTTGTGCAAACATATGATGACCCATATCTGTTAAATTCAATTACCTGAAGAAATAATTTTTGTGGATTTAGAATTTTTTTTCCAAGGAGCAGAGAGAAAAATATTTACTGGATCTGCCAGTGTGCCCAGAAAGAGAATCAGATTAGAACATTTGAGACTTTGGTTCAGTGATCAAAAGTGTTTGGTAAGATTTAAGGTGCTGTTACCCCTCAGCCTCTGCTGAGTATCACACACATATCACAGGATGAGAAATAACTTCCAAATAAACATGACTAATTTCTCACACAACCCCCCTCCCTTCTTATGGTCTATGTACCCACACACTCTAGATAAACAGATGATATGTCCAGTTCATAGTTTTTTCCAAAGAAAAATCTTGGTCAGAAATGGTAAATTGATGTATTATCCCACACCTTTCACATAGTATGTTTTCTTGTGAGTAATCTGTTCTTGCTTTTACATTTCCAGTGATGTCATAATCATAAAATGAGGTGAGGGAAGGCAAAATATGTCAGTAGGGTGCTGTCTGAAGTTGTGCTGTTCCCAATTTATGAAAAACTAGTAGCTCGCCCCATCCCAAAGTGTCAGTCAGATCTGCAGAATACATGTGGTTTAAACAGGGCATGCAGAAACAGCACAGCAGTTAGACTCAGCTACCAATGATCCTTGTCAATCAGCTATCCACCACCAGATTATCTGGTTTACAGATTATCTGTGCTAAGGGACCAAGGACAGCCTGAGTGTTATAGGATGTCCTAGGTCCACACGATCTGAAATAATTCTATACTGTTTCTTTACTATCAGCTTTGATCTAGAAAAACAGACACTGAAAGGGGAGAAGTGAATACCAAGACGCCTTTCTCTCAAAACCACCAGGAGCTGCTCTCTGCACCTCGATCCCTCACACCAACGTTACTCAAAATTTTGTTTTGCTGTTTCTTTCTTGGTGAAAACACATCATATCAATGGAAACTTTTGCAAAGGTTTACTTCACCTTTTAGCTGTTAACTGTCCTGAGTACTCACAAAAGGGACATTTCTTTGCAGAATGTAGCAGATATTAAAAAGCTGAAGGCAGTTGGGATTTGCACGATCAAAGGAATCCAGATGACCACAAGACGGGCACTGTGCAATGTGAAGGGACTCTCAGAGGCTAAAGTGGACAAGATTAAAGAAGCTGCAAACAAGCTTGTTGTAAGCCAGTCACTTTCCTGAGAGTTTGAACTTATGCTAGCCTCTCCGAAATGCTGTGCAACATTTCCCTTAGCGGATTTCCCACTGCATCATCAAAATAATTTTCAAAATTATTCTGCCTGTTACTCGAAGGCACAATACTTTATACCCGACAACAACCAGATGAATGCTGTGGTGCTTTTTATACCCAGCCCACGGGAATGAGGGGAAAAAGAAGATATTTATGTGGGATATTGCACTTTTAGCTTCAGGTTAAAGCTAAAATAAACCTCTCGCGTTCTCTTTGGCCTTCTCTAGGAACCAGGTTTCCTCACTGCCTTTGAGTACAGTGAAAAAAGGAAGATGGTATTTCATATTTCTACTGGCAGCCAGGAATTTGAGTAAGCTTATCTCTTATATCCTTCCTTCATTCAAATGTTCCCAATAATCATCTTAATTGTTTTTTTTTTAAATGAAACATGGAAATATAAAGGAATAAATAATCAGCTAGGACACATAGATCCCCTTGCATTTGGAGTTAGTGCTGGCTTAAAGAAGCCTACATCAATAAGCAAAACCAACTCCTTTTTGGAAGGGAAACTGGACTTTCTACAGTCACTGTAAATAACTAGTTAGCATCCAGAAATCTTGGAAGCTTAATTTTTTCACTTATCAAAATAATCTGCACATTTCAGGTCAAAATTACAATTCTTCAAGTCCTCCCTTGAGATATTTTAATGGAATGTTATTTTCAAATATTGTTTCCAATGTTATTTTCTCTCCTTTCTTTCCAGTAATAATTTCTATAGATCTTTCCCCTGCACACAAAAAGGGAGGTAAAGACAGAGTTAATTCTTTATGAATCAATGATCATTTAGTGCCTTGCACTTAATGCATCAAATGAGGGGTTTTATGGCAGAAATTACTTTCCTTAAAGTAGTAAAAATGATTTTTTTTTTTTACTTTCCTCTCGTGAAACTATAACTATATCATAATCCTCTCCCTTTCTGCAGTAAACTTCTGGGTGGTGGGATTGAAAGCATGGCAATCACTGAGGCCTTTGGAGGTGAGAGAATCACATTAAATGACTATTACCAAACAAAAAATTGCAACTTAATTTAGATTTTAATTCACCTTGGATTACTTCTATCAAATTTACCACATTGTAGTTACAAAGATGAGTATCTGCATGAGTACAAGAAGAAATAATCCACTTCTCGTAATGTTTTCCTATTTTTCCTCTTCATTTGCTTGCAGACTAAGTTTGAGCTGAGTAATCATTACTGGGCATGCTGATTCAGTACATCATAGCATTATTAAGACTATTACTAACATTACTGATGCAGTGGGTTCCTTTCCAATAACAAAATTGCCACAAAGGTATTTTAGTTATGCACACTTAAGGTACATTGCATTTTAGGTAAGATTTTGAAATTACAATTAAGCTACTGTAACAGTACACCTTATTAGCTGGTGCTTGACATTTCAGCAGTAAGAGTTCATAAAACACAGTACTCTTCCCTTTAGAAAAGATAAACTGGAGACTGATGTGATTTGGTAGAATGAGATGAAGAAAATTGTAAGCTTCTCCTTGATCATTTTACTGGAAATGAAACTGGGGTAGGTTAAAGGACTCAACCATTTCTTCCCTACCCAGCTCCCCACCCCCCATCACATTTCCACAGATGCCATGCGGTTTTAACTTCTATGCACAAGAGAATAAATGACTTCAGCAGTAAAGCACAATCAATTTAAAGCATTTCAGATTTTGCTTTTCATATAACACATTTCCTCTGCACAGAATATGATTTAGAAATTGAGGTTAAATAATTTTAAAAGGCAGAGATCAAGGTGAATTTTGTAAGTAAGAGTTTCTAACTGCAGTAATTCCAGAATCTGTCAAACTTGGAAAAAGAAACCCTGACTCCTTTTTTCCTTTTCTTTATTTAACAGAGTTCCGGACAGGCAAAACCCAGCTATCTCACACTCTCTGTGGTAGGTATAATACCTTAAAAGAGGGTGATGTTTCTTCTCAGTGAATCCATTCAATTAAAATCCAGAATTAAAAACAGAGAGACAAGTCAGAATCTTTTATTTCCACAAATACAGTGAAACAGACTTCGGTGACTCTTACCTCCATAAACTGTGTTTGAATAGAGAAGTCATAGAACTGGTTACTTTTGAATACTGCTCACATCCCTGAAAGTTTTGCCATAAGGAGAGCGAGGATAATAGGCTGTCTTTGATAAACCAGTGAGACACACCATCTGGAAAAGCAGAGCACAAATATGGGTCACATGGAGATGGGGCATTGCTCAGAAAAGGACAGATGCAAATTTTTTTTCTCAGCAGCTCTTTGACTGTCCTGGTATCAAGAGGTTTTGCTGAATATGACATTCTGAAAGGGCACTGAAAGGATACTACTGGCTGTCAGTGACTGGATAAACAGACTTTGGCAGTCACATTATTTGGGCAGTGCCAAAAACAGCAGGACTCTGATTTGCCAGAGATATCTCTCAATGTGTAAAGAGTAGTAAACAATAACTTATATAACTTTTAATGCTGCTGGAATTACCAGACACTGGGTAGGGAAATTCTCTTAAATGAACCCCCTATATTGTAAAGTGAAATACAGCATATTCTGGAAAATTAAGGCCTCTTCTGGTTAGTACAGTGTAATGGTCAGCAGTCATACCCTTTTGCATGAATGATTACAACTGGATTGAGTATTTTAGCTTATTCATTCCAAAGAGACTAAACCCATAATCAGCAACTATTTGCATATCAGGAAAAATTCATATCCAAAGAATTTTTGATCATATGAATTACAGCTGGAAAAAGCACCTACTAAGCAAATAGAATTAATTTGGGCAGAGGATTAAGAGGAGGGTTTGTGTGTAAGAACTTACTAATAATACCCTTAAAATATACAGATTTAGTGATGGTACTGAGTAAAACAGTTTTGACACCATTAATTAAGTCTTATCTGATCTGCAATTGAGAAAAGTGGCTTGAGCTTATTCTCAAGATGGCAGTAAGACAAGATACTCCTGATATTCACATTGATTAAAACTGACAGTTCTTTGTGATATGGATAAACAGTTCTATTTTATTTAAATAATAATAATAATAGATGGATTAAAAAAATATTTTTCCTGTTTATTTATTTTAATCTTCTATGATTCTTTGTAGTGACAGCTCAGCTGCCAGGACCAAATGGTTACACAGGTGGAAAGATTATCTTCATTGATACTGAAAACACTTTGTATCTTTTTGACTGTTAAAAGCTACAGGTGTGATGAACTGGAAAATTAGTTTATTTTATTATAAGGAAGTAGAAGGCTCCTGATAGCTTCATACATGTAAAACATTATGACCAGCAGGGAGATCCTGGAGTGCACAGTGTGTAGAGACCCACAAGGAAGTGAGTTTTTCTTCTGTCATTTGATGTAAGTCAACCTGGAAAAATTAGTTAGGAATTGGATTTTATTTCAGCTGGGTTGTTTTCGTTTGCTTGCTTTTTGTTTGTCTGGTTGGTTGCTTTTGGGGTTTTTGTTTTTTCTGAGATCTAGTAGGCCTCCTACAGGTTATAGCAGCTTTTCTATTCAAGATAAATTTATCTAAGTACTAACCACTATTTTTAACACTTCACATTTGCAGTAGACTGTGTATAAACAGGTTTTGCTCACAGCTAAATTCCTAGAGCACAGATATCCATATGTCAATCCCCCCGCCTCAAACCCTAAACACAAAACAATTACCATCGTGAGCCCTAAACTGTCTTTAGGGTACGTGGGACGGCCTGAAGACAAAAAGTCAGTCTTCTCTAGGACTAAAATAAATATTATTCTTTTTTTTCCCTCCCCGAACTCCTATTTTGGAGTGGAGTTTTATTATTTTCAGAGCACGCTGTGCACAAGGAGAAATCCTTAACTCTGACTAATGCCAGCCGACCAGACCGCCTGCGTGACATCGCTGATCGCTTCAATGTTGACCACGAGGCAGTGCTTGACAATGTGCTGTATGCACGTGCATACACCAGTAAGAACATTATTGCAACTGGCATGATATCTAAGGTTTTTTCTCTCATTTTAATACCATTAACTGCTACTCATTTGCTACCATTTTAACAGTTCTCAGTTTGTTAACAGCTCAACACACTGTGTCACAAGGTACCACTTTAAAACGTCAAGAAATTTTGAAATGGGACTTTTTTAAGAGTGCGATATAAGCATAAATAATATGATCAAAACATTTTCTGTGTGTCATTTAATTCAACATTAAATTAAAATGTATATATTGCTTTTCAGTTCTTAACACAGCAAAAAGTTGTCTTCATGCAGAGTGAAGATTTTCACAAAGAAATTTTGTGAGATGGGTGCGAGGTTGTTACTGGGCACTGGATTTAAAAGTGCTGGCAATGAAAATATAACCAGTGAAGACATTTAAAGTGGAATTTTAAAGTTCAGGCTTTTGTTCCTTCAGAGTTCCTGCTAGTCTTAATTTCTCTCGGCAACTCTGCTTCCCACTAGGTGAACATCAGATGGAATTGCTTGACTATGTAGCAGCCAAGTTCCATGAGGAAGCTGGTATCTTCAAGTTATTGGTACAAGATTTTTTTTTTTTCTGTATGCTTACTGTTTTCAGAATAAATGTTCCCGTTTTCTTGCACTATATTTACTTATCTAGCATGATTACAATGCAGATCATTGACTCCGTAATGGCACTTTTCCGTGTGGATTTCAGTGGTCGTGGAGAGTTGGCTGAACGACAACAGAAACTAGCTCAGATGTTGTCAAGGCTCCAAAAAATATCAGAAGGTACGGGAAACATTGCAAGATTTGGGAAAACATGGGCTGGAGTCACTACCAGTAGCTGTTGGTAGCACAACCACCTACCAGTCCAAGTGTATTATCAATCAGGCACTGGCCATGGGATCTTTCCTCACTTTACACCTCTGTCAGTTACCAAAAAGATCAAACTGATAATATATTATTTCAAGGTGACAGATTGATAAAACTTCTGGACTTTCCAACATTAGGAGTTTTTTCTAGAAATACTGTCAAGCCCTAAATGAGATAATAGGTTATAGAACTGAACAAATATTCAGTAAGGGTAATTGTCTTCCCCAAATTTCAACAGTCTAAATACAAAAGAGAAAAGAGGATGAAGGCATAGAGAAATAAAGATGCCATGACTCTTGCCACTCTCTTAGGACTTTGCAATGCTTTGAAGGATGATGACAGGATGAATAGAGTTCTTTCCCTTTGGAATGTCTCAGAAATGTTGATGAGGAATGAATAAATGCTTTTTTTCATGAAGTAAAGAAAAAAAAAGGCAAGCAGAGAAAAGGGAAGGAGAGGGAGCTGAGGGCAGGGAGCCAACAGAGAATACATGGGAACTGAGAAAGACTTGTTCACTAGAATTCTGAAAAGTGCTCATTTTTGGCATATTACAGATGAAGCCATGCAGGAGCAAATCTAGGCTGTGTCCTGATTAACTGCAGCCATCAATCATAAAGAATATTTTCTTCTCATTCATTTGAAATTTGAAGTGCTTCAACAGAAACCTTGCTTTTACCATGGATGAGAGAATATTTTGGAAGTCTGACTGGGTGAAATCTACCTTTGCAATGTTTTCTCTTGCAGAATATAATGTGGCTGTGTTTGTGACCAACCAGATGACAGCTGACCCAGGAGCAACTATGACGTAAGATACTTTTTCTCTCTCTTTTAAAAAAATTTCCTGTATTTTGTATTACTTGTTTAACAGAAATGAGAACTGAGATTGTAAGGACTGTAAGGATTGAAATGAAATTGGTCATTGTTCCCTGTGGTATTAGGAATCATCAGTAAATGACACCTGGAAGTTTCTCTCAGTTTTTGGAATGAGCTTTTTTATGTTTATCTGCTGCCTGGTATGGTGGTGTAACTTCACTTAAACAAAGAAAATGAGCTATAAAAAGTATTGGAAAAGCACCACATTTCCCTTTGGAACAGCTTATATGTGATATTTAAGGGGTGTATTTCTTGAGCCTCTTGAATTTAATGACCGGAAAATGATGCCAGCATTGAACATTCAAGCATCCTATTTTGAGACAAGTGTGCTAAAGTCAGGTTTCTAATGTATTTCCCTATTGATTATTCATTACTGAATCGAATAGGGCTCAGTCTGACAGTTAATCACAGCGTTAACCTCTGGAATTTGCACAGCAAATCACCACAATTTTCTTGCTAATTCAGCTTTCAGGCAGACCCAAAAAAGCCCATCGGGGGCCACATCCTTGCTCATGCTTCGACTACCAGGATCAGTTTGAGGAAAGGGAGAGGGGAGCTGCGTATTGCAAAGATCTACGACAGGTAAGACAGGTAAACCACCTCTCCCTCACGGGAGGGAAGGTGACAAAGTTCAAGGTATTGAAACTCTCTGGATGGTACATTGGGAGAAGATCAGAAAGGACAAACTAATTAACAGATTAAACAACTAATTAAAGTTGTCTTGCATACACTGCATACATTAAATAACATAATCTTTCATCATACATCCTACTAGATGCTCAGCTCTTAATGAAGACCATCAAATACTTTGGTAGGACTGGTGGTCCCTTGGCAGGAAAATTCTGAACGTGTTAAATTCCTAAGTTCTCCTGACAGGGTTAATTCCACATTTGCTGATCCTGATGATATTGATCATGTTCTACAGTTTGCACATAGGTATAAAGGCACTGATGTATTCCAGCACAGCATTTTGGAGACTACTTCACAACTGCATTTTACATGGAGAAACCCACAAGTTTCTTGTTTCTTTTTCTCCCAGCCCTGAGATGCCTGAAAATGAAGCCACATTTGCAATAACTGCCGGAGGGATTGGGGATGCCAAAGAATAGGTAAAAAAATGATCTTGATGTACAGCTCAAAAACAGATGGGTAATTGGGATGAAGATTAGTGAAAGGTCAACAACTACCTGGCTGCATTTGTAGTTTTTGGGAGCTATTTAAGATATTTTGGGAGAACACTGGGATGAACTTTGTACAGTTCAGTTTTACTGAACTAGAATTTGGTTCATTTAGGATTTTTGTTTTTCAATTGAACTTTTAGCACACAAAGATTTAAACAATTAGATTGTGAATTGTTATTAGAATCCTTTTCCTATATTTTGTGAAAATCAAACCTGTCCTTTCACATGGGAGTGAATATACTCTTTCTTAATTTATTTCAAAGAGAGTGTCTAAGTGGTAGAATTTAACAGTGTGAAATGCAACAGAACTGGAATAAACTCAGTTATAAAATTGACATATATAGATGGAAAAGGCAGTGGGAGGAACAACAGCTCAAGAACTTGATGAATTTTCATGCACTGTAGAGGAAAAGTAGTTTTAAGAATATATTTTTAAACATTTTTATCTTGACTAGATAATGTTTATGTTTTTATTTAGCATTTTCTACTTTTTGGACAGAATGTTTTAAACCTGTTCTTATTAAAGTTAAAAATAAAGAGTATGAATTAGAACAGAAGCCTGACTATGTTTGGAGTGCTTGAATTAAACTCTCCTCTCAAAAATCTCATTGATCTTTCATGAGAAAAATAATCTGTGTGCAACCCAAAACTTTAAAACCTTCCTTCTAGTTCTCGAAAGAAACAAACTTGATATAATTGACTTGTCGTTCTTCTAGTATAAGTAAGAATATTAAAGATTACTATTAAGTAATATTAAATATTGTGACTATTAAAAAGAATAAAACAAATCCAGTGGCTAGATAGGAGAGAGAGACTGGCACCAGCACTTATACCAAGGAAAAGGCACTTAAGATTTGGCTTGCTGAGGGAGCCAGCCAGCACAGGCACAACTCTGAGCTAGCCAGCGATGTAGGTCACAGGGGGCAAAAGAAGAAGCTGGGAATAAAGATGGAAACAGGGCATTGGGGGCCAAAATAACAATTCCTTTTGCAGTATCTCAAATGCTCATGGAATTGCTTGTTTTAAAATGAATTAAACAATACATGCATACACACACACATGGATATAATGGGGAAGCCTTACTTTGTCCTCTGGTAATTACAATGAGTCTAATTTTGGAATCTGGTCAAATAACTTGTCCTCACTGGCCAAAGAATTTTTTTTGTTTAGATTACCAAATGCATGTAAGATAACATTAAGTAAAAAGTCAGCAATGACCAGAAATTCATGAAAGAGAAGCCTGACATTTTAACCAGGCTTTTCCTTGTGAACAGACCTAGAGGGCTTGCCTTCCTTAAGTGGTTTCTTAACAGAGAGTTGATATTTTTCCTGAGGTAAAGCACTATTTTTCACCATAGAGGAAAGTCTAGAGAGCTGAAGGCTGGGAAGCTGGCTGATCTCAGAAAGTCAGGAATGGATCAGTCTTTGTCATTTAATGCAATGTCCAGTCCTTTGCGTGTGCCAGGCTTTCCCACACTAGGTATTTGCATCCAGTGGCCAAGTACACAGTGTGAGAGCGTGCAGTGTCACTTGACTCCCTGCCACCCACTTAAAAAGACCCAGGTTTCTTCCAGTATTTTATTTTAAGCACTCAGATTGCTTTTTGCTTTCTCACACGTCATACATACATACATATATATATATATAGCATGTGAAACTGAAATGGTAATTTGTGTGTCCTTCTAGGCTGTTATTTTTATCCAAGGGTCTGAAAGTAAAGGGGACTTGCTTTCCCTTCTGCCAGTATAACCAGTTTTTGATAACCCGACAGCCCAGAAAGCACTGCTGACAGCGATAACACGGTGTGGGACGGGGCTGGGCTCGGCTGGCGCAACCCAACCATCCATGGGACACGGCTCCATGTGCCAGGACACGGTGACTTTGCGATAGCACACACACAGCACAAAAGGATTCATGGTCTGCGCCACGTAATCGCCTCGTGAATTATTCTGTCCTTCAGCGAGGAGTTCCTGGCTTATCTGGGAATTCTCTCCCGGCCTGCCGGCTCTCAAGCGACAGCACACATCATGGCCGCTGGCACTCTGCTCCTGCCCCAGCGCCGTGCCGAGATCCCCCTGCTAATCTGACAGGGAATAACCTCGGCCCGCCGGAGCCGCCACAGAGGTCCAAAGGGCCGCTCCCGCCCCGTCGCCCAGCGTCCCGTTATTGTTCCGCCATTGTCGCACCATTGTGTCCTCAACCCCGCCGCCACCTCGGCGGAGCGCGTAGGCGACGGGCCGTATTCTCCAAACCCTCTGCGAAACCAGCGTAACCCTCCGGCCCGGCCCGGACGGTCCGCGTAAGAATGTTACGCCAAGCGCACCGGACTCTTCCCGCCCTACGCCAGCATCAGTTACGCACCTTGCGTACGCTGTGCACTTACGTAACGTGCGCCCCGGCCCAGGTGTTCCTTGCCCTGCAGAAGGGGTTACGTAGCGCCTTCCTTGCGCAGCTGACTTTGGGGAATAGCGTTACTCCTCCCCTCCGCTTTTCTCACGCGGGGCTCCGGCTCTTAAGTAAAGAGCGTTACGCACCTTTCGTAGCCCGCCTGCTACTGCACGGGGCGGTGTTTCGCCGGGCGCGCTTAGTGCGTAGTTGGGTTCCGTGAATAGGCGTAGGTGTTTCGGAGGGCCGCAGTTTGCGCAGCGCCGGGCCGCCCGTAACGTAAGCGGAGCGGGCCGGGGCGGCGGCGGCCATTTTGTGCCGGGAGCGCGGAGGAAGAAGACGCTGGTGTCTCCACACTGCCCGGGCCCTGGAGCCGACCGAGAGCCCCGCCGTTCCGGCCGCTGACGCCCAGCGGGTCTCGGACCCACTGACCACCTCTTCTCCTTTTGTGTCCCACCAAAGAGGCGAGGTGGCGCAAAGCGAGGCCTCCGAGGCGCAGCCGCCCCTGGCTGGACCCTCTCCCCGTACCCCCAGCCCCTCGCCGTCCCCACGGCCGGCGTTCCGCTGCCTCTCACCCACCCCTCCGGGGGCGATGAGAGGCTTCGGGGACCGGGGCCGCGACCGAGACCGCGGCGGGTAAGGGGGGGATCTGCAGGGCGGGGGGATCGGGGGGAGAAGCCGAACGCTTGCGTTGGGGGGCAGGGGGGAGGACGCGAGGTTGAGGGGTGTGTGTTGGAGTGGCGGTGTTGGGGGTGCCAAAATCCCATTTGGGGAGATGTTTCCCCCAGAGATTCTCCTGTGGGGGCGGGGGTAGTTGGAGACTTAGCTGTCCCCGAGGCGGGGTGTTGGGTTTTGAGCGTTTTGTGGGTTTTTAATTATTTTCTTTTATTTAGCTTTCCCACCGTTCATGCGTAGGTAATTCTGAGCCTTGCTTGCAATGTTAAGGCCTGCACCCACCCTGCCTCTTTAATTATTTTCTGCCAGCCCCCTTATTTACCCAGCGAGACCCGTGGCACCCTCCCCTCAAGCCACGAAGGTCTCGGTGGCCCTGGCTGGGCTGGTTGTCCTTCTGTCTGCCCTTCTGCTTGTCATTGCTCCTTCTGGATTTACTGGAAAGATGGCAGTGGGGGGAAGATCTCTCTCAGCTGCTCTCTCAGGCTTACCGTGATGGGAAATGGGATTGGAAACGCTGCCATGCGGGGGACTTGGGCACTCGGGAGGGTGAGCTCGGTGAACCGTGGTGCTGGACCACACTTGCCAAGCTTACACAGTGCTACAGAAACTGTTTGTGTGGTTCTGTGAAGGCCTAGTGCTTGATACTGTTGAATCTGTTATTTAAAGGAGGTTTGCTTTGCAGAAGGCTTTTGCGGGTTTAATTTGGTGTGATTTTTTTTTTTCCCCCCCCCCCACAATGACAGCAATAAATACAGTGGCGTTGTACTACTTAGCTAGATTGCGTCTCGAGGTTATTAAGGTTTGAAAGTAGTGAGGCATTCGTGGCAGGCCTTTTTAAAGAGAAAGTTAGAACTGGTTACTGAGAGTGGCATTTCCAGATCATGAGTAATTCTCAAGGATTAGCAAAAAAACATAAAATGTGGTTTCGGCTATATGGTGAGCTAGATCTCAATTAATGAGTCTTCTCTACATTTTTTTTTTCCTTTTTTCTTCTCCCCCACTTCCTTTTCCTCTTGTTTTTCCTTGCCACTGGGAGATAAAAGAATATTTTGCTATACATTGCAATGCGCGTGGACATTCAGTTTCTCGTTGTCCGTGGAGGGAGATAGTTGTATCATTGCTTTATCTTACACCCACATTTACCATTTTCTGCAATTAAAAGATACTTTCATTTCTTTTTTCACAGAGAGGAGGGTTCTGGTGTTTTTCTGCTAAGAGATTTCCAGCTCAGTTTAACACAAGGACATTGGAGTAAGCGCTTTGGCAAGTCTGAGATAGATCAGACCACAGCTGGTTTTGGAGTTTAGTGAGTGAGTTTGAGTATGCAGATTTATATACAGTTACTTAAAAGAACTCTGGCCAAAGCGTTGCCACAACACTTGGTGTGCCTTAAAATTAGTGTCATTTCATTTTCTGTAAAGTCTTTAATTATAGTGGATGCTTCTCTTTTAGGTCAGGGGTTTTGCAGGAGTAAAAGAAGTGCCTACATGCTTCTTTGTGGACATTTGCATGAGAAATCTCCTTTTTTTTTGCCTTTTGCATGTTATCCTGGAAGCTTTAATACATTAGAATTCAGTTTGTTGCATACATCCTTTTAAGGTGTGCAAATACTTGTAACCACCACCAACTATCTTACTTCATAAATATCCTGAAACTATGTGCCTTCTGTGTAGAATATATCATTTCTTCCCTGTGGATAGCTGTGGAGCAAGTATTCACAGTACCCAGCTGTTGCAGTGCCCAGTCTTGCCAGCAGCTCTGTCATATGTTTCCTTTTCTAAGGGAACTCATTGACCCTTTCAACCTCTGGTGCACTTGAGTGTGGTTATGGGTTTTGGAGGAACTGCTTGGGTACTGAAATTGTTGACATTTTGACCTCTGTTTAGCATGATTGGTAACAAACATCATCACTAAAGGTGAATGTCCCTGTAAATGAAAAAATGAAAATCTGTGCCATTTTTTTTCCTTTGTCCTGAAAGGAAACGTAATGCTTAAATGCATTTTTGAAGTTGTGTTTCACAGTGGTTTTCATTAGAGAAAACTTGATGACTGTGCAGGCTGTCTGGGGAATCTGCTAAACAACACAGATGAGAAAATAAGGCATATTTATAGAAAAGGGAAGAATCCTAATGCACAGCTGCAACACAGCAGACATGTTAAAACTAACTTAGCAGGTTTTAAGTTAAATTGTGTCTACTATACTTGGCATTTCCAACTCTTTAACTCCTTCCTGTTAGAATGTTGATTTGAGTTCTGTTTCTTTGGTCTCTTAGTCACTGTAATTTATAGTTTCCGTTGGGAAGTGATTTAAAGAATAAACGTACTCAATGTTTGAGCAGGTAGTCTTGTACTTCAGATAATTCAGATAATTAATTTTTTTCAGCTCTAGTTTGTTTTTTGGTAATTCTTCCACCCTCTCTTTTGTCCACATGTTACTCCTGTAAGAATGTTGCTTAGAGATTTTTGTTGCTTTCAGTTTATTTCATTACCGGGCCCATAAAATGATTTATTTATTTCATTCATGGTTTTTTTGTTTACTAGTGGACTAATGGATAAGGTGCAGACACTTTGGTTTTGCTGTCTAAAAGTTGTTTGAAATGGGCATTATCTCATCAATTCATGTTTTGCATAAAGCTGTACTTTTAGGACAAAAATGGACTTGATAGCATTCTGTAAAGTTCTTTCTGCTGAGTTTGTACAATACTGATGAAACTTCTGTAACTTTCGGGTTTTTGATGTGGTGTTTTAAAATACAATTTATGATATTTACAGTAAATAATCATTTCATGCCACTGGGTTTTTAGTTACTCTTATGGCTTACTGCCAGAAGCTCATGTTTTGGGTATTGCATTAGCCACTCATTACAGTTAGTTCTTACCTTCTGAAGTGTATATCATTAACTGGATAAGGAAAACTTAGAAAGAGAATAACTTATGAATTGTTCTGCTAGTTAGAATTTTTTTTGTGAACGTGAGTTTCTTACTCTCTTCAGCCTTCATCACAATGCATTTGAGAGAGGATATGATTTTTCCGAGTGGAAAAACCACTTTTTTTTCTTTTTTCCTGTTAGACTGTGTTTTAAAAATAAAGGGTTCTTGTAAAATTTGTTGATTACAAAATTACAGATGGACTTGCAGGCTTGGCTGGACTTGTTTACTTTCTGTTCCTAAGTCCACTGTTTTTCATCTGAGGCATACTTTTTGATAAAAAGGGAGAGAAGGTACAGAAGTGGAGATAGTGAGATAGCTGTTTAATGTAAAACTAATCTTGAGAGACAGAGAAGGGACTTGTGATCATCCTTTTTATGTAACTGTGTTTTAAGTGCACACTTAAGAGAAATGCCATAGGTGTACATGCAGCTTTGTCCTAGAGACAAGAGCTTTAAAGGGGTGATTTACAATAACATGATTTTAGGTTCACAACCAACCCAAAGCAGGTTTATGTTATTTCAACAAGTTTTACACCATCACAGTGATTGGAGGGACATGACTTGCTAGAATGTTGTGCTCATATATCAGCTTGGGGAAGACACAATAGAAAACGGTTAAGAAAATTCCAGAGTAATTCTAGAATAGTTTTTAAGTACTGGTAGTATTTTTTAAAATAACTAATATTCACATTCACAGGTTTGGAGCAAGTCGTGGAGGTCCTCTTCCTCCAAAGAAATTTGGTAATCCAGGGGAACGTTTACGTAAGAAAAAATGGGATTTAAATGAACTGCCCAAGTTCGAGAAGAATTTTTATGTGGAACATCCAGAAGTGGCCAGGCTTACTCCAGTAAGTGCTATGTTGTCTACAACAGAAAACGTCACAAGTTGAAAAACTTGTCCTAGGAAGTCTGGGACAGCATGTAAAATAGAGCTGTCTCTTCATTAAGCTTGTTTAGCTTGTGTACTCTGCTGGATATGGGTTATATTGCCTGTACTGTTTAATGTTAGCAAAGGATATGCTTCTCTTCATGTTTTTTTTTTGTATGAGATATTTTATACTCCCTAATTTGTAATGCATCTTCACAATGCTTGTCTGGTCTAGAGATTTGTCAGTGGAGACAAAACTTAGTTCCAGTACTGTAGAAGCCCTGGAAAAACCCTAAGATAATGAACTAAAAGTGACAGAAATACATGAAAAAGGTTTGAAAGTAGTATTTTGTCATAAGAGTAATTTGGGCTGAAAGAGGCCTTAGGGGACATCTCTAGTCTAATCTTCTGCTTAGAGCAGCACTAACTGTAGAACTGGAGCAGGTTGCTTAGTGCCTTGTCCTTTTGCATTTGAATATCCCCAGACATGAGGAGAATTTATAACCTCTCTGGGTGGCTGTCTCAGGGCTTAGTGGGATTTTGAATATCTTTGCTGTAGTGACCCATCAGGTAGTTGAAAGTAGCAGTTAAAGGTCGCTGTTAACCCAGTCTTTCCCAAACTAAACAAATCCAGTGCTCCCAGTATGTCTTCATATGGCCTGTACTGCAGCCTCCAGCTTTTCCCCATGCTTGGGTATGCCCTGTTAAAACAGCATCCTTCTCACACAGGGGGCTCAAAACCACTAGTACTCTATTCTGTGTTTACTCTGTAGATACAGTAAACATCCTTTCCTACCTAACTTGAGTCTATAGTCTTCTATTCTCTCCTGCAATGTATTTTTATAATTAGATATTAAGAGATTTTGTTCTTAACCTGAGGCAACAGATTAACAAAATATCATTATATGAATGCATAGACTTACACATCCTTATGTGAAGTATGCATATGGCATAAAGGAATTGCAGGGGGTTTTGGCTTCTTAAAGATACCACAACTTGAGCTACTGAACCATGGTTTGCATGATCTGCTGTAGCTGCCTTTGGCTTAGCCAGCTAAAAGGATTTTTTCACATTTTCCCTGGAAGTAATTTTCTTTTTTTACCTTCTAATTCAAGCTCAAGGGATTCTCAGAACTACTGAATCTGTTGCTTTGGGTAAAATGCATATTTGGTATTGATGTGCCTCTATTGATTTCTAATAAGCATTACAATAAAGTCATGAATTGTCGAAGCATGTTGCAAAGAGCAGTTGGACTTGCAAGATAGCCTAGACAAAACTAAAACACTTTTTCTAATCCTGAAATTGTGCTTATGTGGTTACACATTTCAGAAATGTGTAATTTTTGTAATATTTTGTAGCATTTCTGAAATGTGTAACCACATAAGCACAATTTCAGGATTAGAAAAAATTACAAAAAGTTCCTTAAAAATTGTGAGGTCCTAGGGTATCATTATGATGTTGTCAGAGCTTCTTTCATTCTCTGAAACAATTCCAAGCAACATGTGAGTTGCAAGTTATCCAGCAAGAACTCTGTGTTTATCTACCACTGGAATGTGTTAATTGAAGGAGACGGACTACCCTGCCTCCTGTTCATGGTATATTAGGGCCCATTTAGTTTGTTTAATTCTTAGTACTGTCACATAAAGCATGTTTCTTATTCTCTGTTTCTAATCACTTTTCAAGCTGTTGGTCATTTCTGGCTTCTAGAAAAAGTGTAATTCCTAAAAATATTCTGTTAACATAGCTTTCATTTAGAAGGGCTGGTTGTAAGAAGAGATTGGTATTTGTCCTTCTGGGCTGTATAGAGAGCTCATACCTGTGAATATCAGAGAAGCTGTACAATAACTCAGTTTTAAAATAAGGTCATTACAGAAGCTGTCTTTTCTAGATCTGTTTTAATTTAGTTCTCTAATAAAGCTGTTATCCAGAGATGGGAAGAGAGTTAGTAGTTAGAAACATGCACTTTAAGTCCCTGCTGATATTTGGCTTCCTTTTTTTTTTGCTCCTCCCCCTTTCTTTTTTCTACACAAATAGTATGAAGTTGAAGAACTGCGAAGGAAGAAGGAGATAACAATTCGGGGAATGGAGGGCTGCCCTAAGCCAGTGTTTGCCTTCCACCAGTGTAGCTTCCCACGTAAGTATCTTTGCCATTCTTTAAGATCATGAAGATTGCTCATGAAGAAAATACCTGAACAGATACTGGTTTTATTCTCTAAAAGTTTCTCAAAAGCCTCAGTTATCCTTTAAGAATTTTCTTTTTTTTTCCCTTAAATTCTGAAGAGTATGTGATGGATGCCTTGATGGACCAAAACTTCACAGAACCCACTCCGATTCAGTGCCAAGGCTTTCCACTAGCCCTCAGCGGTCGTGATATGGTGGGCATTGCACAGACTGGCTCTGGGAAGACACTAGCAGTGCGTATTCTTTCCTTTTATTTCTTCAGCTAGCTTGCCCTGGTCACCTGGCAGAAATTACCTGTGGGGTTTTTTTTTGGCCTTGCCAGTATTAGCAGGGGGATGATAAGGCTTTTAAAGCTTCTTGTGTTGCGTAATGGGGGGTCACTTGAGTTTCAGCTCAACTACAAGCCTGTTGTATTCACAGGTGTGTATTCTATGCGTCTCCCTGTTTGGGTGCTTAGTCAGTTCTCTTTGATCTATGCTTACATTGTGGTTTAAAAATAATAGGATGTTCTCTTCAGCATACTTGCTTTGTAAACTACACAGGTTAAAATAAAAAATGGTTAAATTTCAGCATATGCATTAATTTTGACTGCAGTGTTAATAAGGATTTTTATCCTTTATGAAAAACATTGGCCAAGGTAAAGATTACTCAGTTCTGCTAACTTAATGGTCCACATTTAAGTGAGCCTTCCTTTCAGAGCAGCCAATTTTTGTGCTCATACCAAAGTGGATGCAGTTAGTCAGCAGCTCTGAAAATCTTCCATTCTGCTGGATAAATGCAGGTATCTGGTTTTGCAGAATCACAATTTGTATATATTATAGAATGCTGTTTTCTTCTGTTTTAGTACTTGTTGCCTGCAATTGTTCACATCAACCACCAGCCATATTTGGAGAGAGGGGATGGCCCAATTGTAAGTGCTTGTTGATTCTCTTCCTTTTCATATGTATGGCATGACATTGTTAATGAGATGGTGCTTTATTTAATTGATGTATTAAAATGGTAGTTTTTCCTATCCTATTCCTATCAGAATAGGAATTTTTACTATCACAATGTGAGCATCCCACTCAGTTGAAATTCGGTTCAATTACTGATGTAGTCTAAAGATATTTAAATGTTTTAGCTAATAAAGAGCAGATGGTCCAACTCTGCTTATGGTTTTATGTTAGGGATGTGTATGCAGCTTGACTCTTCCTGAATCATTTCCTTTTGCAGTGTCTGGTTCTGGCACCTACTAGAGAGTTGGCCCAGCAAGTGCAGCAGGTGGCTGATGATTATGGCAAATGTTCAAGACTGAAGAGTACCTGCATATATGGGGGGGCACCCAAAGGTCCCCAGATCAGAGATTTAGAAAGAGGTAATTTTTAATATGGGTGCTTGCAGTTTCTGGAGGAAGTGGTATTGTAAAGTCGCTGTAAAAATAAAACTTCTCAAAACCTGTCTGGAAGGGGGTAAGAGTGAATAAGTGTCTCATTTTCCAGTTATAATGATAGTTCATGAGGTAGTTCTCTGCTGTATTGTGACTTGGATATTAGATTTTCTTTCTGTTTGCTCTTTGAACAGTCCACTTGTGAAAATCATCAGGGTGTAGAAAGGGGAAAAGAAAACTTCATAGAAAGAGAACAGATTATTTTAAGAAAATGGAATACCAGCATGTTTAAGGGATGGATTTTTCTTAAGGCAGATTTCAAGTTTTCTGCCTATGTTCATTCAAATAATCAAACTTTGTTTCTGAATATATAGAAACTTCTTTGGACAGCAGGAGCAGTGTGTGGTTTTGCTGTGGTCATGGGTTTTTTTTTTGTAGTTGGGTTTGGGTTTTTTTTAATTGTTCTTAAGCACTAAGCATTATGTACCCTGTAAGCAATCACTGTAACATGATAGTGCTCAAGTGGTCTGTAATTTCAAATGCAGGAATGTGCTGATGGCTTTCATCTTCACCAAATTAAAAAAATGTAATGGAATTACCTGAAAAGATGAAAGAATTCTTATCAAGGCAGACATACATACAGATCTATTCAAGAAATCAGAAAATTTAGCTTACCACTGCAGTTTGCAGGGTCCTTACTGCAGACTGCAGTGGTGGGATAAAGGCATGCAAGGTAGAATTCTGTGGGATATCTCTGTTCAAGAAAACATTACTTGTTTTCTTGTATCTATCTAACCAGCATCTTCAGTGGAAGAGTCCAAGGTTTCATGTAGAGTCCTTGGGAAGATCAGCTTGCTGGTTTTTTGCACACCTTTCTGGAGTGCCGTAATATAGATATTCTGCTTAAGAAAATCTTTTTCATGCCTCTTCTTCCTGAAACTTACCTCCTGTGGACATTGCTGTGACACTGAAATACTCACCTGTAAAATTTGGGAATTGATGGAAACCAGGTCCTCCTTTTAAGGAATGTGTAAATTGCCCAACCTGGTGTTAGTTAGGAATATTTGAACTCTCTTCTTATCCCCACAAATATTGGTAGGATGGTTGTTTCTCACTGCCAGTGAGTAATTGCTCAGTATTAAAGCCCATGCTTTGGCTTTATATATTAAAAAAAAAGTGAAAGTAATTTACTCCATACAGCAAGAGGAACACTTCATGTTTGAAAATGGCATTTCTAGACTGTGTAATTCTGGGTGGAGGGGGTTTAGGCTTGAGTAGAAGCTTACTTCATTTCTGATTTTTGGACAACTCTTCACAGGTGTTCTCTGGCAGTAACCTTTTAGTTTCTGTACTGCATTTATTATTCTAATGGCGCTGTAACTGTAATTTCAGAATGGAAAAAATATTAAATGGAACTAGGGCTTCTACTGAAGTGACTCAGTCTTGGGTACGAATGAGGGTGGTGCTTTTTTTTTAAAATAATTTTGCTCTGGAAGGTGATTCATTCTGACTAAAAATACCAGTTGACATTCAAATGAAGAGCCTTACTCTTTCTCCTTATTCTCTTCTGAAGGTGTGGAGATCTGCATTGCTACACCAGGTCGCTTGATTGACTTCCTTGAGGCTGGAAAGACCAACCTTCGTCGTTGTACATACCTGGTGCTGGATGAAGCTGACAGAATGTTGGACATGGGATTTGAACCACAAATCCGTAAAATTGTTGACCAGATAAGGGTGCGTGATCTTTTTAGGGGGACAGCTTCTTTTGTTTTGCAATTTGAAATCTCTTACTGTAAACAAATCTGTTTTGCCTTTTCCTTAGCCTGACCGCCAGACTCTGATGTGGAGTGCCACCTGGCCAAAAGAAGTGCGCCAGCTTGCTGAGGACTTCCTGCAGGACTACGTTCAGATCAATGTGGGAAACTTGGAGCTAAGTGCCAACCACAATATCCTGCAGATAGTGGACGTGTGCATGGAAAGCGAGAAAGACCATAAGTAAGCTGATGTTCCCATCATTTCACTTTCTTTGGTTGTACTTCAAAAGTCTGCAAATGCTTTGTAAGCTTAAATAGTGAAGTTACTTGTACTGCTGTTTAACCTTTGAGTGTTACAAAGTAAGTCAGTCCTGTAATTAACTAATCTCTTGAGTATATTTTGACTGTGCCTTTGTACAACCACAGAAATTCTGTGAGATACTGACTAACTTATATGGATGTGTGTTGTGTACATCCTCAGTGTCCCTTGGGAGAGAGATCCTATGTTCTGGGATGTGTGGCTATACATCTTGGCTCTTGTGTCTGTTTTAGACTGATACAGCTGATGGAAGAAATCATGGCAGAGAAGGAAAACAAAACTATCATCTTTGTAGAGACAAAGAGGCGATGTGATGATCTCACTCGAAGGATGCGCAGAGATGGGTGATTAGCTTCTTCCCTTCCTCCACTTTTTTTCTAGAGGGAAATAAACACCATAATCAAAAGCAGTAAGGTTTAAATGTTTGTGATGCTGTTGTTGGGAACAACTTATCCATTATTTTCTTGGCTGAATTCAGCCATTGTTTCCCGGAGGACTCCAGTCTATCAAAGCATTAGTACAAGAAAGAGTGTTTGTAAGAGGTGCAGCTTTTTTAGTGTATCAGAATCCTGATATGCTGATGGGGACTGTATCAATATAGCAAATGTGATTTGGCTTAAGTGGTTGTTTGTGTATGTGGGTTTCCAGTACTCATGCTGGGTAGCCAGAGGCCAGAGAATAAAATATTACTCAAATATTACAGTTTTTCCTTTTTAAACAAAATGCCAATAAAGCTTCCTGTTCTGTTTAATGTTTGTACTTTCTATCTATACTAATGTACATCTCTGTTTGGCAGTTGGCCAGCTATGTGTATCCATGGAGACAAGAGTCAGCCAGAAAGAGATTGGGTGCTTAATGGTGAGTCCCTCACTGACAGGAGAATAGCTTGGGCTGCTGTACCTAATTTACCTAGACATGTTTTTCTCTGGTCTGGTTGGGGAGGGGCGGGGGTTGTGGGGTTTTTGGTTTTTTTAATCTCTAGACCAAATAGACACGTGTAAAAGGACTTCTCTTGCTTTTGTACTCTTAATTTCAGTACTTGTCTCTTCGTTTGTTTTGATAAAACAAAGTGGGAAAATTGCTTAACGCAGATGGATTTTAAAAAATCGTTGAGTGCATTATATCCTGACTTGGGGGGGGGGTTCTGGAATTGACCCACCTTATCTAGCTTCTGGAAGATGAGCATTTAATGTAAATCAAGTTCACATAACTTTTATCTTTTTGAAAAATCTTACTTCATAGCATGCTTTGTTTTACAGAGTTTCGTTCTGGAAAGGCTCCTATCCTCATTGCTACCGACGTTGCATCTCGTGGGCTAGGTTTGTACACATAGACCACTCTTGCCTACTGCTGCATATTTTTCTTCTTTGGACTGAAAAATATTTCTTTAAAAAAAAAAAAAAAAATTCAAAGCGTGATTTTCCCCCACATGTGAAATACGTTTTTTAACATTAATCTTTTTTTTTTCTTTCATATTCAAAGTCTCTTCCTGCTCCTAATGAACAGGCTTTGGTCTGCAGCAAGGCCTAGGCATGACCAATCGATCGCCAAGAGGGAGAAGAGACGTCCAATTATGCAACCCAACCCTTCCACCACACTCACTTCTTCCCCAAATCCAGCTTTTGTTGCTGGATGGTAGGGATGGATTGCTCTCAGTTCAGAGCGTGTCAGATAAAGTTCAAGTAGGAAGTTGTGGGAGAGCATTTCGACAGCAAATAGCGAATATTCTCCCCATATGACACATCACAGATTTGAACATACCAACCCCAGTGTACACGCATGTTTACCCTGCAGATGTGTTCACATCTGAGAAAGCACTGCTCCAGATCTTTGCTCTTGACGTGTAACCTTCCCTCCTCCTCTGTGTTCCTTCTAGGCAGGACCACTGAGATGATATATGGCCTTTAACATCTTGTTACCCAGATGTGTAATTGAACCAAAATCGCACAGCTCTGTTCTGGTGGTATGAAAATGATCTGTCTGGATGCATCAGTTGTGCCCCCTTTTATAATAAGCATATTTGTGTTGTGAAACACCCTGTGCTGAGCACAGTCCTTATGCATCTGCCCACCCTAGAAGAGGAGGATGGCTGCTGAAGTGCTCTGAGTTTAATAACTGACATTGAATACTCTGCCCACTCTGAGTTTGTAGACCATAAACTACTTGGGAGTCAATGTCTCATTGTAGTAAATTCTAGACAAAATTACTGCAAATCGGTGGAGATTTAACTCAGAGAATCTAGTTTGTTAAAAACCTCAGTTACCTGAGCTCTCTTTGTATGCTGAAAGGGTGGCTGTGCTGTGCATCATATGGTCACTTTAATACAGGCAGGCCATTAACAGACTTGGCAGCCTTTGTTCACACAACCTTCACCCCTCCTTCCCCTCCCCCCTCAAAAAATGTCCAGCACTTCCCCAGGAAGTGATTATATGGACTTCAGTCTCTGCCCTCTAGGGTCATGTCTGGACCTGTGCAGTTAGAACTTGGGCCTGTTGGGAGAAGGGACTGAGGCCTGAAACCAGTTTGTATGAAAGAGAGCTGCTTTCTCTAGCAGCATTTTTTAAACAGGCTTGCTATGTGCTGGTAGCTTCTTTGTGCATCTTGCCTAGACATTTAAAACAGCCTCAACCCCCTCAAAAAAACGGAAACAAAACAACAAAAACCAACACTCTCCCCCAAAACGACTCAATTGGATAACACTTGAGAAAACAGTCTCCCCACTTCCAGTCATCCACTTCACCCAAGCTAAGGGGGAAAGGTATCAGAGTCTGTTTCTTGTTACTGAACAACATCTCTGCTTGTTTTGGGGCCCTGAGTTTGCTGCTTAAAATAAGTCACTTAACTGGCAAACTTCTGGACGACTTCCTCCAAGATCCTGGAAAGTGAAGGCTTCTACCTAAATAACATAAAACAGGGGCGCGCGCCTTTTGGCTGAGTCACCAGGGCTTTCCCTCTTCCTAATGGAACATTGGTTTCAAAAAAGCTTCTTTCAGGTAAGTTCTGAGTCCCGTAATGACTTCTTTGTGATAATTCCCTGGAGTGAGGTCCTCTCTCTGCGCTGATTTTTTTTTTTTTTTTTTTTTTTAAATTTTTTTTTTTGTTCAGTCTATTAAACTAAAAACATTGAATCTGTTTTGTTTTGTTTTGTTTAACAGAAGCTTTGATATCAGCTGCAGATAATTCTCAGTGCAGGGGTGGGGGTACATCTACAATGATGGTCTAAACAGCTCTCTAGACTAGCATGTTTGCTAGTTTATATCTGTCCCGTTTAATAATTGGAGACTGTGCCATAGGGTGTTCTGATGGTCTGACAGAAGGGAATGTTTCCCAGGTAGCTGTCAACGATGATTTACAGTCTCAATTCTTGATCCTGCTACATTATCTCCTAAAAGTGCAGGAGGATTGCGAGTGTGCACAAACACTTTGGAGCACGCTAGACTGGAGCAGCTGAGCCTTGTACACGCTCTGGTCTTCAGCGAGCTGCGTGCTCTACCAGGACCACTTTCTAGTCTGGAAAACACCCTTGCATCTTCCTCTTCCTGCCTTCCCATTCTTTCTGCTCCTTCCCAGTCAAGTCAGTTCTGTCTGCAATTGGTAGCTGCAATTCCTTGTGCTTTCTGACAGGAAAGCACGTCCTTGTATCCTCTCTGGTAATTCAAGTCACTTGCTACTGGATGTGCAAAACGGGACTGGCTGAGGACCGTGTAGCCTGGAGCTTTTCAGTCTAGCTACACCCTGGCTGTGAAGATGCAATCTCTCACACGTACTCCTCTCTATACTTCACTTTCCCTTTTTAAAAAAACTGTTGCATCAAGGACCCTAGCTGGAGACTCGCGCAGCCCCCTGTGAAACCTGCCTTCTCACTCCCTTTTTTTGGTGTGATTCAGGACTTTGGAGTCAGCAAAGACTGAGGAGCCCCCCCTTTGCTGTAATAAGAAACAGACATAAAAGTCCCCCTTTTGTCACAACAACCCTCAATGTTTTTATTTTTCCTACAACCCCTTTGAAATTGATGCAGTCTGGGCAATAGATGCAGTCTGACCCTTTGGATGTAATTTTTGTATCTTCATTTTTTTGACAATTGCCCCTAAGAGCCCCAAATAGGGGACAAAAAGCGTTGGAGGACCTGAAACTTTTACCTGAGCCCAGGTTCTCCGGCGCTTCACAACCAAATGGGGCTACAGAGAAGCGTCTAAGCCAGTTCACAGAGCGAGCGTGTGTGGGGACTTCTCGCTGCCACGGACCCTTGATGCATGCTCCCCGCGCTCCAGTGGTCCCGTGTCAGAGGGCGGAGTTTTCGAAAGGAGGCCGCCAAAAATAAAAGGCAAAGAGACGGGATCGGCTGCAGCGGTTTCCCACAGGAGGAGGGAGTGTGCATCGGTCTGGTAACAAACAGAGAATGTTTCTCTCCTTAAACAAAAAAAAACCAAAAAAAAAAAGAGGAAAGGAAAGAGGAAAGGAAATCACAAAAATCTGTGTTTTATCTTGGATATTTTTAGAATATTCTTGTTAAAATGCAGATTTTAATTTTTTTTTTAATGAGCTGTTAGGGCACTTACTATAGAACGGTGCATTTGAGAATGCTGTATAATATAGCTAATAGGTGCTTTTGGTACTTAAGGTGCTTTCACTGAAGCGTTGCACTAACATTTGTATGGTTTCTGTCCCATAAGTTTACAAAAGTCTGTCTTGTCTTAAAAGGCAATTCAAATCTCCTAAATTTTAACTGTTTTGCGTACAAAGCCATTTTGATAATTCTATTTCCTGCTCCCATCTGACACTGGAAGTAGGGAATTGCTTAAGGAATTCAGGATTGTCCAGATAATGCAAGCATGCCAGAACTGGACAGAACAGCACAGAAATGTTAGTGTAATGCATTCTAGTGATAACTACAAAGCTGAGTTAAGATACTTTAGGTCTGAATAATTTTTAATGAGTTGACTGAATAAAACTAATGTAATTTGAATGCCTAAAGCTTTAGGCTAGGGGAATTAGTTCATTGTATTTTATTAGTACTGTAAAAGTAAATATTTTTAAGATTGCCTTTTATTTCATGTTGCCGATTGGAAGGTAAGTGTTCTCATTACTGTTACTTTTTGTTAGACTTCTCCCAACAGAGTAAAAGCTTTACCGTGGCAGTTCTGCCCTTCCTCCACCCCAGTTTTCTCTGTCTGATGGTGACATTTTCACTTTACAGATTGTAAAAAATTGTTTAAAAAAAAAAAAAAGTATGAAATTCAATTAACTTACTCACAGACATCAGTGTCTTTGACACAGGAAGACAGAGAAATACATTCCGGGGAGGATGACTTTGAGTGCAGGGCAAAGCTGCTTTAAAATTGCCATTCTTTTTCAGGACACTGACCTTTGTTCCTGATGATCTTAAATCTCAGTCTTCTGCTCTTTTGGGATGAGTCTGTCTTGTATTTATTCCATGCAATTACTAACTTTGTATTTTTTTTTCTTATTACTGTCACCTGCATTCGTGCTCCCCACCTTTCGTTGGCACGTCCTCTCTTCTTCTCCCCTTTCCTCAACCCCACCCTTTCACTGTGCTTCGCTCCTGGGCACTTCACAAGACGTGGAAGATGTTAAATTTGTGATAAACTACGACTATCCGAACAGCTCCGAAGATTACGTGCACCGTATCGGCCGTACAGCACGTAGTACCAACAAAGGTACTGCCTACACCTTCTTCACACCAGGAAACCTGAAACAAGCCAGGGAGCTTATCAAAGTCTTGGAAGAAGCCAATCAAGCCATCAATCCAAAGCTGATGCAGCTTGTGGACCACAGAGGAGGTGGAGGTGGCGGTGGAGGTAAAGGCACAAGGGAGAAGGGCTACAGGGGATATGTTCCCCATTTTGAGGGAGGGAATGTTAAGAGAGGGTAGAGAAGTAGTGAGTACAGGACTAAGATAACACGTGAGTAATAAAGGTGTTCTATACTTGAGGTCCCCACACTTCATATAGACATGGTACTTCTGTCCCAAGACAGAGGCAGTCCCCTGTTTTACCTTAGCTGTAGAATTTTTTTCTCTCATAAGGTCCTTGGGGAGCTGACTTTGCTTGAAGTAATTACTTCCTCACAGCTCTTACTAAGGACAGGCATCAAGGTGGCATGTGCAAAATTGAAATCAGTGAAGGGATACATTGATTTTCAGGAACTGACACACTTTTTCTTCCCATTCCCTGAAGGAATAAGAAGTTTCCTTATACTTCCAAATTGATCCTGAATTTCTTCCGTTTCTTTGTCTCCAAGCACATACATAAAGAACCATTGTTGAACTTGGTGTTTAAACCTTGAACAAAATGAAGAGGCGTATGCACAGTTGTGCAGAGAAGTTACATTCAGTCAGAAGGAGCTCCTTGGGAGCACATTAGGGATGTAGAAGGGGGAGAAAGGGTGGCATAAGTGTACCAGAGATCATTGTTTTAAGACTTGTTTATGGTACTAAATCTTAATGTATCCATCGCCAGGAGGTCGTTCTCGTTACCGAACGAGCAGTTCAGTAAACAACCCTAACCTGATGTACCAGGAAGAGTGTGACAGGAGGCTCCGGGGAGTGAAAGAGGGCCGGAGAGACTCGGGTGGCTTCAGAGACCGTGAGCGTGGTGAAAGCTATGCCAACGGAGCCAACAAGACCTATGGCAGTGCCTACGGGAGCCCAAATTCTGCCTTTGGGGCAGCACAGAGCCAGTATGGTTACACTCAAGGGAGCTATGGAGCAGCTGCCTATGGCACGAGTGGCTATGGCACTGCAGAGTACAGTGCTAGTGGCTATGGTGCCAGCACCACAGCTGCCACAGCTGGGAGAACCTCACAGAGCACTACCCAACAGCAGTATGCAGGGATGGTGGGGCGCTCGGGCCAGCAGCCACAGCCGCTCATGTCACAACAGTTTCCACAGCCCCCTGCCACTAACGTGATGGGCTATATGGGACAGACTGCCACCTACCAGTACCCACCCCCTCCCCCGCCCCCGCCCCCCTCCCGCAAATGAGACCACTTGCTGATGACCAGTGTAGACCTCTTGCATTTAAAGGAACCTTTTCTTTCTCTTCTTTCCCATTGTGATGTCTCTCATGCAGGTTAAACTTAGAATTCACTATCCAAATCCCTTGAGCCCATCTAAAATGGCCCCCAGTCCACATTAATGACCCTGTCCTCTTTTTTTTTTTTTTTTTCTTTTCTTTTTTTTAAGATATATGTATAGCTGACTGGAAAATTTATTATTTTTGTCTTGCATGATGAGGAATTTGGAAGTTTTATTTTTTCTAAAAGAAAAGGGTATAAGGCACATAGGTCCCAGCTGGATCATCTTGGTGTCTAAGGTTTGTGTGAAAATTCGCTTTTGAGGGAAAGAGGTTTCTATTCTGTGACACATTAGCTTAATTTCAGGAAGTATAAAGAGAGATGGGAAAGTCTGGGGGAGCCAAAAAGCACTTCATTTAAAATATAAATGCAAGGGAGCAATGCTCACTTCTCCTAATCTTATTTTTTTTTGTTTTTTAATAGCTCACTATTACTGCTTGTAATCTTACTGTAGGTGACTTTCAGTAGGAAAACTCTGTTCGTTTGAAGCTGGGTGGTGTTCAGAGTAAAGCCTTGGGGTATATTGTTGGCAATTTTCTTTTTGGTAGTTCTGGAAGCCCCATTTTCTGCTACCTGTAACTGCCTGCAGTAGGGAGCTTGGGTTTAAAAACCCTGTGTCAGAGACCAAACCTGTCTTGCATTCACTACTTGAAAACCAAATAGTTGCTGTGGGTACCACTGCTGAAATTTTCAGCTAAGTAAATTCTTTGCCTACGATTGTTAAATTGCAGCATCGCAAATGCGTGGAGCCTGATTATCATTAAATTGGTTACTGCTCTCAAATTTCTATTTGTTTTATTGAAAGAAGTCTTCCTTGAGAGCTTAGAAATTATGCAGAACTGAAATGATGAACAGCGTTATCTTGTTTGTCTGTCCTTCACAAAAAAACTCACTTTTGCCACGGGGAATGTTCTGAACGCCGCTACGCTCGATAAAATGTGACAGAGTTTTCCACACTTAAATTTAGAAGGTTTGAGTACGGTGGGCTGGGGGGAGGGTGGGGGGGAGGAAGGCAGGAGGATATTGCCTGGGGTCTCCTTTTCATGAGGTAAGCGGTGAGCTGGTTAGTGCATCTTGATTCTGAAGCTTTGTTTCTTTTGTACCTTGCACTGACTATTGCTTTCTCTGGCTTTTGAGTGCATTTCCCTGCTCCATTGGTCCCTTTGAGCTGAGCTCTTGCAGGTAGGTAGTATTTTAGAAAATGTTAGAGAAGAGTGAAATTTTAGTACATACGTAAATAAAACTTGTTTATTTTACAGGCTAAGGTGGGTGTGAGGGGGGGTTTCCCCCTTTAGTAAAGCATGTTGTTGACTTGTTATTTCTAATACCAGACGGTTCAGAGACAGTAGATGGTAACAGGAGTTGGCTGCTCTTGGTCTGATAAGATGACAAAAGGATGGATGCATCTCCTGGTTTGAGGCACGCTCTTTGCATTAGGAGAGTGCAGAGGGGTTGTGGGTTTTTTCTGTTGGCGTTCTTGCATATGGATGAACAAGGCAGCCCACTCCTTCTGTAGCAGAGTGGAACTTCTTATAGCCCTGGAAAAGAGCTTGCTTATACAGAAATTATTTCTTTTAAAATTTAATTTCTTCCCAGAGTAAAATTTTGGGGGATGGATGTGCTTTTTTTTTTTTTTTTTTTTTTTTAATTTTGTGTACTACACAGGTAGGTTGCTGACAGGGAGAAGGAAGATTCCTTCCAGAACCTCAGTTCCCTGGTTCCATTTTATATTTCCAGTGCATGGGCAGGAAGTTCCATTGCTTGTGTTAAGTGAAAGCCAGAAACATTTTGTTTATCCAGGCACTGACTGATAGGTCTTTGCCCTCCCTCGCAAGCAAATGTAGAGCTTTTTTTTTGTTTTAAATTTGAGAGTAGAACGCAGAAATGCGTTTGAGGGGTGTAGGAGTAGGACATTTCACTGACTGGCTTTAAAAAGGATTTCTGGACTGCCAAAGCTGCCGTATAGTCTGTTCTAGCTGTCATTTTGGGGGTGACTTGTGCATGTTTAAGCATCGATGCCAAGTCTTGCAGTACTTTATTGCCACTGAGGTCAGCTGAAGTCCAGAGTCTCGGTTCAGTTCAGAGTGTCAACCAGACTGCTGAATGCACTGTGGCATGTGCTGCCCCTGTCCCTGGTGCTCTCTGCTCTGCTCCATGTACCAGCTGGAGGGCCCTTGTTGATAAAGCATTAGCCTCTAGTGTTGTTTGCATTGTTTTCAATCTGTAAAAAGTTCGTGGGAGTGTCAGATATCTGAGCTGGGTGTCTCCTCCCCTCCCACTTCCTGAAGCAATTTACTGTTTGGATTTCTCTGAACAATGGAAGGGTTACTAGCTTTGTGTGGGATCAGCATCTTGTTTCACACACCTGCTGGTCTCTGAACACATTCCTGTTGTATTAAAGAAGACTTGAATTGAGAGATTCATAGATCTGTGGTGTTCAGGCACAGGATACTAAGAGCTATGTTACTATTCTTAGTTTGTAAATTGTCCTTTTGATACCATCTTGTTTTCTTTTGTAGGTATAAATAAAAACACTGTTGTCAATAAATTGTGAACTTTGTCTTTATTTTTGGAATGGAAAGCTGTCTTTGCCCGTGTTCTTCCCAGTTCTTGAAAGTCAAATTCAATGAGATGGGAACACTTCCTGTCAAACCACTGAATTTTAATTGAAGTCATCCCTGTTTGTAGAACACAAGGAAACTGAAAATGAGTGAGCAGGGATGATGTTTGAATACTTGTAGAATTAGAAGATTCATGTTATTCAAAGGCAGTGTGTTTTCTGGGGTGTTACAGGGCCTGATTTATAGAGTGGGTCAGGCAGAATTAATTTTCAAGAGGATGTTAGTTCATGCAGAGTTAAAGTTTGTAGCATCTGCTGTGTCAGACATGGCCACCTGTGAAATGGGTCAGTTAACAGACTTTATTATTAGTACATGTTCCCTTTACCATAGGCACTTGCTGAAGGAATAAAGGGAGTGACATTTTCCCTTGTGCTGCCTCAGGGTCAGGGTGGAGGTGTGTTTTGGATGTAGATGCTGGGAAGAGCTGGGAGAGAGGAAATTGCACTACTTCAGTATTGGCCAGCACTAGCACCAAATTCAAGTGAGAAGAAATAAAAAAGTGGAGGGGAAGAGTCTGATGGATGAAAAGCATTTCGGTTTTCCAAGCCTTGTCTTCCTGGCACTTGTTTGAAACACAACTGAGCCGTCCGTTAGTCAAAAATGGCCAGGGAAGGAAAGCTGTGATCTTAAACAGCTTTGTCTTTGGAATTTCTTGCACTGCCTGTGGGATATCTTCAAACAGGCATGGGAAGACTTAGCTTCTTTCCTTTTAGGACTGCAAAGAGAAAGACAAGGTAATGAGTAAGTTTAGTGGAATACCACTGTTTTATTGTTTCAATAATTGAATGTTTTCTAACTTATCATTTCGAGTGCCAGATAGTGGGGTGCTAGGTTAGCAAACTGTGAGTGGGAGACAACCACTATGAAAAGCTGCTAAGAGGGACAAGCACAACCTATTTTTCCTTTTATGCTGAGGAAATGTCTTCCATGGTTGCTTCTGATGGGTGGACCATCTTAATTATTTTTCGTGATGATGTGCTATTCCTATGCTTTCCCCTCCTTTTGATACAGAGCATGGCCTGAATCAATGTCTGTGGCCAGACCCCTGGTAAGCCCCTCCCAGCCCATCTGAGCTGAACATTGGGATGGCAGGGTTGGCTCTAGGAAATGGTCAGAGGCCCAGAGGCTTAGGTGGGGTGGCTGGAGCAGAGAGCGTCCTGGACATGCAGCAGGCAGTGGTGCAGAGTGGCTGTGCCTGGGACAGGATGGGCACTGGGGCTCATGTCTGTTGGGTGCCAAAGGGCAGGGCTGTGATGTGCTGAGGGTGCACCGTGTGGGAGCGCCTGATGGACTGGGTGAAGCCAGAGGGACTGTGCCAGGCTGGAGAAATGGAGGCTTTGTGAAGGTCAGCAAAGCTGAATGCACATCCTACCCTGGCACCAGTATGTGCTGGGGGCTGCCCAGCTGGAAAACGGCTCTGCAGAAAAGGCCTTGGGGGTGCTGGTGGACACCAAATTGAACACAAGCCATCAGTGTGCCCTCGTGATGAAGCAAACGGCCTCTGGAGCTGCATTGCCAGAAGAGTGAGCAGAGAGTTCCTCTCGGCCTTGGGAGGCCACAGCTGGAGTGGTGGGCTCAACTCTCTGCTCTCAGAACAAGAGATGGGGAGTCAAGAAGGACCACGAGAGCGTCTTGATGCACAGGCTGCGAGCTGAAACTGTTCAGCACTGAGAAGGCTGAGGGGCACCTTATCCATATGCACAAGTGCTGGGTGGGAGGAATGGGGACAGTAGACAGGCAAGGGACAACGGGAAATTCCACTTAAACATCTGAAAATAGTATTTTATAGTGAGGGTGGTCAGGCAGTGGCACAGATAGCCCAGAGAGGCTTCACCCTGGAGATAGTCAAAACCCTACTGGGCAGGACCTTAAAAAATGTGAGCAGTGGCATGGATTAGGTGATTTTCCCCCCTCCGCCCTGACTGCCCAAACCCCTGGCCATTCTGTGAAATACAAGCTTTTGAGAGCCAAAAGCTTCCTCAGGATATCTTTCATGTCCTTGTGCTAAACAGAAGGGAGCTCATCTAGTTTTGAAAACAAGATAAAAAGAAGTAGCATTCTATAAAAATCCCTTTGCTGTGCTTTGGTATAGAGTCAGAAGTCTTATTAAATCCATTTCTTTATGTAACAGGTTTTTGCTTGCTTTTTTCAGCATCACTGCCCTTTTTTCTGAGCTCTTCAGTGTTAGAAATGTTTTGAAAAGTTTGATTTTTTTGAAAGAGTCTAAGAGATGCAACCTGCTATAATATTGCTCTCATAAATGATTGCAAAATATTTGCATGTCTTCAGACACCGTTTGTCTCCCATGATCCAGAACATTTGTGTAAAAGAAAAGAGGAAAAAAAGCAGTTCTCTTCCTGCTGTGATGTTCCATCTACAAATGTTTTTTTCTTCTGCCTCCTGTATCATCTAAATTTTGCAGCTCTGTCACTAGCAGTGTGAGATTGGAAGCCAGCAGTTGTGTTTTTTCCCCCTTTTGTTCCACCATCGCAACTACAAAGGGTACGGATTTCTCACAAAATACAGAAGGACACAGGACATGTGAATTGAGCAGAGCTAAAATGGGAATTAGTTTAGAAAAGAAAAAAAAGGAATTGACGTGGAGCACCTTGATGGCAGTTTTAGAAAGTATTTGTCTGGCTACAAAAGTATTAAATGACAGAAGGAAATCTTAATCTGCCAAGGCCAGCCACCTGCTCAGTGCTCCTGTCACCTCTATCAGCAGGTGTATTGCATGAAGCTACCAAAAATCCATCCCTTGAAACTTTAAATCTGGGCCATCATTACTGCTTTGGGCAGACTTGTTGGGGAAAGTGAAGAAGGAGGAAATTAGTTGGCCACTTGGCTAATTTCATCTAATTCCATCCTCCTCAACAGAAATGTGTTTTAAACTGTCCTTCAGCCTTGGGAAACCACAGCATGTTCTATCAGGATTTATGCCCGTGGTGCACTTTAAGCTGGTAGCCACTTACCAAAGCATGGCACTGAAATGGAAGGGGCATCTGATTTTGGAAAACAGAATCAGTTCTTGACAATCAAGAACTTGATCTTCCCCATCAAAGGAAAAGAAGGTTTAATAATATCTCCATATTTCTGCAGTTGCTTTCTCAGGTACATTGTCTGCCTGCAGCTATTTTTTCCCCCTCATGAATTTTTTTTCTTATTTCTTTTTTTTTTTTTTTTTTTTTTTATGATTCATAATCTTTCAAAATATATGTAGAATTGAATGTACCTCAGTTGTTATCTTTCTGAGGTGAGGTTAAACCAGGCATAACTCTGGTTTAATTCTTGCTGTGCTTCACACACACATTCAGAGCCTTGTGAGCACTGGTGCCCACTCTCAATATCGATATGTTTTTTAAACTGGATTTCAGGCACACAATATGCATCACAAAACCAGCAAAAAATAAAGTCATGTAAGGATTAACACATGGCAAGCTGCAGCTCCGCCCTATACTGCAAGAATGTTGAATGAACTTTTCAGTACTACAGCAACTTGTTTACCTACCTTTGGTGACGTAGAGATAGAAGAAGTCACAGTAGAAGATGGTTTGTACCACCCCTGAAACGACAGCGATCTGATCATAGAAATTCTCTGTGTGGTAGCGCCAGACCCAGTTGGCAATGTAGAGAGCACGGTAAAGGCCCAGGAAGAAAAGATAGTGTGTTGTGATGGTCTCTGCTTCCCCTGTCTTGCTGATCATGAAGAGCTGAGGAAGGATAGCCACGGACTCCAGGTAGATGGAGAAGGTCCAGAGTATCTGTGAGGTGCAAAATGAAGGCAGTGGGGAGTCAGTGCCGCTTAATATGTGTTAAGACCCAAAGCTTTTTGTTTGGCAAATCAATGATGTGTGAGGGGAATGAGTAGTGCTGCTGAAGTTGGGGAAAATGAGCTCACTGTGCTGGGAGTGAGAGGAGACAGCACTGAGCTGCTCTATAGATGGTACTGTCTTCAAGGCCTGCCAACTTTGCCTTTGCTGCCTGCTTTTGCTGTTAAAAATCTCAGCTATTCAACACGCTGCTCACTCTGCAGCCTGGTATAAGCTGCTGCTACTTCCCTTCCCTCTTCCTGCCTCAGCTTTTCCTTACCTCCAAGGGGGTGAAGCTGTGGTTCTCCAGAAATGACAGGCCTGTGACAGGGACCAGCAGGAACTCGAGGCGAAAGGAGTCGTTCTCGCTGTCAAACGTTTTACGGAATTTCACATAGATCATGTACACGGTGACATAGGCACAAATCAAAAAAATTACCTGTGGGAGAGAAGGGAGATGGCAAGACCTTACCTGCAATTGCACTTTCTGTGCTTAAAGAGGGGCTGGCTGTCCCAAAAGTCAAGATAGTGGTGAATGCTTTGCCTGTGTTGCCTTACAGATAGTAAGATGTAAGTACCTTACAGAGGTAGTCCAGGGGTCAGGTAAAGCTTGAGAATCTCCACAAGAATCTCATGTTTGAGACCCTCTGGGGCACTCTGTGAAGAGGCTGGCTTGGTGGCAGCTTTATGTCAATGCTCCTGCTGTACAAGAACACCCAGGCTTGATTCATGGCATCTTGTTCCTGTTTTTAGTGGTACTAAATATGGCTCAGCTCACCTACTGACTATGGTCAGGGGGTTTTTTGGTCAATGGAGGGACAGTGGCACCAAATGAAGCATCTTTATCCACCCTTCCTGGCTGAAAAACTCAGTGAAAAGCTGTGTAACCTCACCTCCCTGAGAAATCACAGCAAGCTGAGGGGAATCTCTCCTGCTGCACTGCCCCCTCCTTACCTTCATCACAGTGTTATAGACAGAGATGAAATTCGTGAACAGGTCCAGGTAGCGGGTTGTGAAGACAAGGGCAAAAAGTATCTGACTCTTCCCAGAGATTCCTGCGTGGCAGGGAGATGAAAAGAAAGTAAAGCAGATGAAGGGAATGGTCTGTGGGATGGTGGTTTCCCCTTATGCCTCCTTTGGAAGCATTTGTATGTGTGCTGTTTTGTGAGCCAGGGCTGGTGTGAGGGTGCTGAGATAGCTCTACCCCAGAGTGGCCAGAGTCTCCCAATTAACAGGGCAGGTTCCTGCTGATGTGCTGCCTGTAGGAACTGGTGCTAGGTGGGCATGTTCACCACTTTGGCCAGTTCAGTCCTTGCTGTCGTAAAAAGGCCTTTCTCTTCCCACCCCTCCCCCTTTGCCTGCCCACCTCACCAGGGACTGTGTGATGTGACATCTGCCACAGGCGGGAAGAGCTGCAGGACCAGCCCCGGGGCACTGATGGAACTTGGCCACTGCTGGCAGAGAGGCAGTCAGGCCCACCCACTTCTGTACCTGTGCTGATGGCCACAGCCCCAGCAGCCCAGCCCCAAAATCTTATGAGCAAAACTCTCCTGCAGGAAGCTGCTGTCCTGATTTCCTCACCCTGGGATGGGGCAGCCTTTAGCACCTGTCCACCAGTGGCATAACCTCCAACCTAAAACATCTTCCTCTCCAGGTTGTTGGCGTTGGTGCCACCACAACCTCTTGCTCTCATTTTCCACCTCCCTCCAACCTTGCCACCCTCTCCTTCACTTCACCACCCTGAGACCTGAGGCTGTGTGCCTTGCCACATCACATCCTTCTAACACAGCCCTCTCCTGGCAGGGAGACCTCCCAGAGGAAGAGGATGGCTTCCCTCAAAGAGCCCACCAGGGAGGGCTACTAGGTCGTATGGGCTATCACTGCCCTTTCCAGCTCCCATTTTGTTGTACCCTTCACTGAACTGCCCTCCTAGAAGGGCCACCCTCCTTCCCTGGGACATGGGAGCACTCACCAGCACAGGACTTGGACTTCACGATCTTCAGCAGGAGAATAATGATGGCCAGCAAGTGGGAGACATCCCCCAGGATGCGGAAGATGTTCATGGTGCCGGGGGGACTCCTCTGGGGTGGAGGGAGCAGAGCCTTTTCTGCAGGCAGGGAGGGTGAGGGTGGGAGGTTTTTCTCCACCGGGCCTCGACTGAATGAACGGCCTCCTTCGGTTCAACTTTCCTTTTTCCCTGAACACGGAGCCCTTCCTTCTTGTAGTGCAAAGTTCAGTCTCCCCTCTCCCGAGGCTGCAGATGCCTTTCCCCTGCCAGGCTGGATGTCTCCCTTGTTTACTTTTCCACCGAGGTGGATTTTCCCTCTCCCAGCCTAGGGCCTTCCTCTCTCTGCTTTGGGCTGAAAGTTGGAGTTTGTCTCCCGGAGAGCTCTCCAGGCTGAGCAGCCCCGAAGCCAGTGCTGGGTGACGGTGACGTGGCTCCTGGCTGGCCGGGGAGGAGAGAGAGGAGGAGGCAGAGGCGGGAATAACTGCGCTATTTTTCCCTTTTTCTTTTTTTTTTTTTCCTTCCTCTTTTTTCTTCCTCTGCTTGTCTCAAGTTACACGGAAGTGTGGTTAAAGGGGAAAAGGCAGAGGGAACAGGACTCCCATCCTCTGGCCTTAAGGACACACCCTCCGGCGAGGGACAGGCTTTCCAGGAATATTCGCCATGGGTTCAGTAACATCTGTCCTGCTTCCAGTCGGCAGCCTTCTGCTCTTTGCCCTTCCTGGCCCCATCCCACCTCCAGCACCTTTTCACCAGTGCTCCGCCTCGTCTCCTGGAGCCAAAGAAGAAGTGGAGAGATATTTGAATTATCAAAGCCATTGCAGCTCTTCCACAGCAGTTCATGGACAAACATTCTCTGGTGTCTGTCCCACCAGGCACCCTTTCCTTCAGGTGCCCTATCTGGAGCAGTGTGGATCCCTGAGCACAGCCCCAGAGAAAACAAAAATCCTCCCAAACTTCACTGAAAATATTAACTCTGTATTCCGGCTGAGAGGTTACAAATAATGTAGGGAATATGTTGAGTGAAAGAAGCAAGTGGCTGCTACTGGTTTTAGAGTTTTCACAGACAGGAAGTCAGTAGTGACTGTTAGAAAGTTTTAATATATTTGAAAATAGATTAAGCTGGGTGACCAGCTTGTTTTGGATGAACTTTGTCCTTGGAGCAGCAGTAACACAGGGAGATCTCATGGCAGCAGCAGGGGGACCTCTGCATCCAGACACAGCAATTAGATAGTCAGTATTTAATCACTAATTTGAAGTTGCTTTAGTATTACCAAATGGAAGTTTTAATTTGTCTTCTTGTCCCTGAGCAAATCACATCTGGCCGTGGGTCTAATTTGGTTACTCTTGGATTGTGTGATCCTGCCTGCTCCTGTCCCAAAGCTGGCTCTGGCTACTGCTCTCCCTGTCCCCAGCCATGACCTGTGGCCATTGCCTTTCACATCTCTGTCCTTATTGGCTTGCTTGGAGTAAAATCCTTAACGACCAAAGTGTAAAAATATTATTCCTGGTGCTTTCTGAGAGGATTAACAAGCCTATTAGCATCACCGGATCCCTTTCTGAATATATTTGCATACATTTCCTCCCTGCCCATTAGGTTGGCGGTTGTGTTTTCCCTCTCTGACGCTCCAGCACCTGCATCACAGGGCTTTTCCAGATGGATTCACAGGCTGGCTTGGAAAACACCTGCTCAGCCCCATGAAACTGGAGACATGCCTGCCTGTTCCCAGCCAGGGCACTGAGGCAGGGGTTGGTGCAGTGGGACAGGGGTGGGTCAGAGCAAAGGAGACGATTGGCAAAGGGTAGGGACTGCCTGAACTGGGTTTGCAGACATCAGAGCAGAGTTGCCTGGGATTTCAGCAAAGCTTCCCAAGTCTGTGTGGGTGCTGGTGAAAACCAAACTCCAGCCCTGGTGGCCTTGCAGGTCCCTGGTATCCCAGGTCCTTTAGCAAGTGGGCAAAGAGTTTTGACCCGTGGAACAGGGAAGTAAAGTTGGGGAAAGGAACGTCTTCTACGAGATCCCCTTCCAATCCCAGGTATGCAATGTCTGAGAGTCTTTGTCTTTCTCTTCTCCCTGCACTCCTCTTTGCAGCTTCTTGTCTCACCCAAAGAAAGAAGCCCCCTGCAGAGGGGTGGCAAAGGTTTATTCTCTTCAACTTGAACCTTCCCAGGGAGAACTAATATGCTCCCAGCATTATCTGTGGCACAGGAACCACCAGCTGGGGTGACCATTAGAGGGACTTCATGGGAGCAGCCCAATAAAGCTCACCCAGGAACAGGGTGGTAGGGCTGGGGTGTCTCCATGGGACATCCCTGTGTTGCACATGAGGGCCACAGGAAAGCTGCTGCAGGGCAAGGGACACCCAGGCTCTTAGAGAAGAAAAAATTGGCAAATGGAGTGGGACCAAGTAAAAATAAACCTTCCCTCCTCCCTCCCTGCCACAATGCAAAGCGCCTTGCGCCGGGTGTCTCCCTGCCTCCCAAAATAATGCCGGGTGCTGCCACCACCCCACACGGTGATGCTCTCTCCATGCCTCCCGTTTCCATGGTGACCACAAGGAGTGTCGCCAGGGTGACAAGGAGGCAACTGAGCTGGGATTTGATATTAAAAATGAGATTTTGGGGTTGTTTGGTTTATTTCCCCCCCCCCCCCCCCCAACCACTCCTCCTTTAGTTCTATTTTTGGGGTTTCCCTCTCTGCCTGTGCTGGAAGGCTTCTCCTGCAGAGTCCCTGGGCCAGGCAGCAGCAGCTTCATCCAGGGCCCTTCTCCATCTCTGCCTGTCCTGTGAGGTGATGGCTATGGGACAAGAAGAGGAACAAAAAGACATTTCCTTATTGTTAAAATATTTATTTCCTTCTATCAGGAAAGCTCCTGTGCTTTTGCCCTTGGTGGTGCTCCAGGTGTCCCCCTCCATTTCTGCAGCTTAGGCTGCATCCAGACCTTCTGGGAGAGTGGGCAGCCTCATGGATTTGTCTAAGGGAAATGATTCTGCATTCCAAGAGGGGCTGGGAAACATGGTGGGGTTGAACACCATGGGCCACCTCTGTGTCTCACCATCTCTGCCCCCTGGACCAGGTCAGGTTGGCTGGGCAGTTCTGGGACAGAGATGGGATGGTTGGAGAAAGATCACAGAGGGAGCGTGGCAGGCGCTAAGGAGTCCAAAACTTTGTTCTCTGGTTCAAACACCCAAAGTGAGGCCTGCTCAGGGCAGAGAGGGCTTGAGGGTTGGTGCTGGCTTAGCTGGTATCACAGGAATGCAGAGCCATGCAGGGGTAACTGGCATAGAGGTAGCTCTTTGTGCCCAGGCAGGAGAAGAGGCAGGCAGCATTTGCTCATCTTCCCAGGAGCTCTTGCTTTCTGCTGCACCCATCTCTCCATCCATCTCCAACCATCCCTCTCTCTCTCCATTCTTCCCTCCATCTTTTCAACCACCACTCTCTCATCCTCTCTCCATTCACCTCCCATTCATCCCTCCAAAGATTCCTCTGTCCATCTCTATGACTCTCTTTCCCTCCTTCCATCCATCCTTTTATCCATCCTTCATTCCACCCTTCCATCCCTCCATCCCTCTATCCCTCTGCCTCCCTCAATCCCCACAGCGGCACTGGGAAAGGTTGGCGGAGTGGGGCTATTTTTGGGAGCGTCTCCCTGGCAACGGCTGCCACCACCGTCTGTGGTGGCTTTTACATAGGTGCTAAAATATTCCACACTTCTTATTAAAGACGGTGCTGGTGGAGACGGGCGGGGGTGGCGAGTGTGAGCCACCCCGCTGCTGGGGCCGGCGGCCATGGGGCGGTCAGGCCGTGGCACTTGGGGGGCACAAGGACAGCGAGGGGCCGGTGACATCTTCAGTGTGGCATCCCCATGTCCCTCTCACCGGTTCTGGAAGTGCCACCAGTCTCTTGGTAGTGCCAGGCTGCCACACCATGCCCAAGGTGCAGTTATCCATCCTCCTGCTGCAAAAGCAGAGGGAAATGTGGTGAGGTGTCAATGGGGACCAGCAACGAGGAGCAAAAGGCAGAGAGGGCAAAACCTGACCTGAAGCTGAAGTGGCTGCACTTGGTGGCTTTGCCTGCTCTGGGAAGGAGCAAAGATGTCTCAGCCCCATCTCCATCCCTTCACCACATGAAGAGGAAAAGGCCTGTCCTGGTGTCAGGGGGGTGGTACACTTTGCCAAAGAGCAGCTGGGCAGATACTGGTCAGTAGCTGTTGGAAAGCAGCCCCACAGGCCCTAGAGACAGAGCTTTTGGGAAGGTAAGCAGCACTCTGAACCTGACCAAAGGTTGAACATCCTCATAGGGATGGCTGTAGAGGGGGTGGACAGGCTGGCCCTGCTCCATCCAGGCACAGCAGCACCCCATGAGCAGCCTTGGGTGCACCGGGGTGAACTGAGCCATTCAGGAGGCTGATGTGCTCCTGGTTTGCAGCTGCTCCTCTGCATGAACTACTAAAGCCACCCTCTGTTGCCCTGGCAGTGACTTTGCCAGGTGGAAGCAGGCTGTGCTCGCCACAACAGTGTGCACTGGTGCTGGCAGGGCACAGCAGGCTCCCCAGCATGCTGTGCAGGGGTCATCCCGTGTGCCACATCTTGGGAGGTTTTCAGGAGGGAGGGTCATGATCCTTGCAGAATTGGGGCCCAGAGGAGACTCAAAAAATGTTTTTTAAAATCTTTTTACACTTTACAGCACAGGCCTTAACACTGGGGACAGCAGATGAGACACCAAGACAGAAACCATGCTCTCAAAAACGCCGTCCTGGAGTAGGGCTGTCCCCAGGACCCTGTGCCTACAGCCACTGCCTGTATGGTGAGGGGGTTCTTCATCCTCTGGCTTTGCTGCAGCAAAGTCCCCTGTCTTCTCTCCTTGTCACCAAGAAGTGACCTTTTTAAAGCTCTGAGTTGCTGCTGGCCATGGAGGTTTCTTGGACAGGTTTCCCCGCAGGATGGCTGCGCGCTATCCTGGAGCCCCGAGGGCTGGTCCTTCCGTGTCCACGCTCCTGTCCCAGCATTACCCATCAGGAAATCACCAGCTCTGTAGAGGGGGGAGGCAATGCCCTGCAGCAAACACTCTGCATCAGCTGGGAGAGCCTGATCCTTCCTCAGGGCGAGGTGTCAGCCCAGCACCCCAAATCCAGGTGGGGAAAAACCCTCTGACGGTGGTTATTTAATCTCTGCGCAGCAGCCCAGGAGGAGGATTCACCTCCTTGGGGGCATCTGGCGGCCCCACCGTCCCTTTCCCGCTGCCGACGGCTGCTCTTGTCTCCCCCATGGCGGCTCCGCAGCTCTGAGCTCACATGCGAGGATGGGCTAAAGTAGCGGAAAGCTGTTGGATCCTACCACAGAGTTACTGACTTCTCAGCTACAGACTGCATAGCAATCAGCGAGGGGGAGAGGCAGCCAGAGAAAGGGAGCGGAGCGCAAAGGGAGGAAGAGTGTCAGGGAGAGGGGGGATCTGGGGACTAGAGCAGGGGGGCAGCAAGGGGCACGGGCAAATAATGCCAGAGAAGGAGGGAGCCAGGCAGGAGGGGGAGACCTAAACCCGTCGCTGAGCCGCGAAGGCACATCAGCACTCCGTGGGATGGACGCTCATGGGAGCAAAAATTTCTGAGAGGCAGAGGCAGAAGGAGAGCGCTGGCGTGGGCAGGGCAGAGTTAGGAGAGGAGCAGGTCGCAGCGGAGAAGTAGCTCCTCGGAGGGGAAAAAAATAAACCTAGGCTGGAGGCGAGCGAGGACTGCAGAGAGACTTCCCTGATTCCTCCGGTCCGGCTGAGACATTTCATGGTGAGATGGAGAGACCGGCCGCTTTCCCCTTCCTCTGATGTTGGCTCGGCACGGCTGGAGCAGGCGGCAGCCCTCGGCAGGACCCGGGTAAGAGGCGGTGCCGGGGAGCGCTGCTCTCCTCACCGGCATGAGAGCGGGAAGGGTTTTTCTCCCTCAGGAAAATAATGTATTGTTTCATTTGCGTTCGCTCTGAGGAACAGCTATAAATATAACTTAGGGAGAGATGCGTGGCTTCGTGCGAGCGTGCCAGTGAATAATAAAGTTGCCTTGTGTGCATGGCGTATGCACGTACAGCTACCGGGGCGGCCGCGGGCCGAGGGGCAGGGGTGGGCTCCTGCCTCTAAACCTCCCCAACTTCCCTCCCCGCCCCCTTGCCACCCTGACTTCGGTCGCTTTGCAGGTAACTTCTTCGGTTTTTTTCAGTTCCCCATGTTTTCTTACAGTCTTCTCTTCCCTGGGCTGGGTCTTGCTCACCTTATGCTTCTCCTGCTCTGTAGATTCTTCTCTGCGCTGGTCCTGGCCAGTTCACAGAGAAAAAGGCAGCTGGAGACCTGCTCTCCAAGCTTTCCGGTGCAAATGGGGCTGAAGTGGATGTGTTTGCTCTCCTGCTGCCTGTGGAGCTTTTTGGGCTCCAGACCTGTCCCCCCTCTCCTTTGCCTTCCTCCTCTCCTAGTCCCAGCAGGGCTGATCCTGCTGGTGCTGGTCCAACACCTTCCAAAAGGGCACAGTGCAAAGGGTCTCCTGGATAGTGGGTTTGGGTGAAAGAGCTCAGGAGGAAGCAATGAGCAAACTACCAGAGAAACTCTGCCTTTGCTCGCTGCTGACAAGGTCGGCTTCCCCACCGGGGCAGGAGTGGGCAGGCAGGTTTGCATGGTGCCGGCAGATCACGGCGGACATCGCTGGCCCTTCAGTCCCCAAGGCCCTCCCTCCTGGGCAAATCACCGGGAGTCATTCAAATCCTTCTGACGAGAGCCTGGAGTTTCCTATCCCTGCTGCCCAGCCCTGGCTCCATCGGTGGCAAAGCAAACAGCAGCTCTGGGGGCCTCTCCCCCTTCCTCCCCTTGGGGGGTGTGCTGTGTGAAGGGCAGACAGTGACAGTGCACACGGGAATGCGTGGCAGAGGTGATGTAGCTCCAAGGCTACCTTCAACCCCTGCTCTGTGCCCTCCTTGGCTTCTCAGCAGGAGTCATCCACAGGAGGTGGGAGGTGTGGATGAGCCCAGGGCATGGGGTTACCCGGAGCCTGGGAGGGATCAGACAGGTGCATGGGGAATACATCTTGACACAGACATGGCAATGTGTCCCTTCTCCATTCACCACCAGAAGCGGCACCCACAGAAGCCTGAGACACCCCGGCAGTGTGTGGCCACTCCTGTTTGCAGCGACTGAAAATAAGAATCAATACAGGGCAAATACGTGCCTCAGGGGGAACATGAATCTGCTGGGAACAGGGGGTGGTGGGGAAGAGGACAAATGTTGAGGATGGCCACAGAGAGGATAAGCTGGAGAGGGCTGACATGGAGGGAAGTGGGTTCCCTCTTCTCCACCTTTTTTTTCCCCATTTCTCCCCCTGTTTGAGTGCTAGGATCAAGTGCCCCGACGTGTGGTGCTGGCAGGGGGCAGGCAGTGGTCTTTGCCCCTGGCAGCCCCCCACCATGGTTCGCAAGGAAAACTGGAAAGCAAGGAGGTGGCTGGGGAGGGATGGAGCTGCTTGGCAGGATCAGCCCCCACTAGCCCCTCCTGCCTCTCGGCCACTCCAAGAGCAGCCATCGGCCACGCCCGGGAAGCAGCCGTGTCCCTAGGGTGGTGTCAGTGACAGGAGGGTGCCAGCAAGGGTGGGGAAGGCACGCTGACGGATACCTGCGCCCGCCGCGCTCTGACATCAGCGCGGACGCAGAGCGGAGCAGTTAATGGCCCTCTGCCCCCATCAAGTCCCGCTGTCCTGCCTCGTTATTGCACTGGGTTGGCTTAACCCGGCAGTGCGGCCAGGAATCGATAGATGGATGCTGGCGTCTTAGCAATCGATCCCTTACTCATCCACGCGGCTCCCAGCCTCCCGCTGGCGCTCGCTTTTCTGTGAATGGCACGGGCTGAGTGAAGCCGTCTGCGCTTGCCTCGCAACGCTGCGAAACTGAGTCAGGCTGAATTCCTGCTCCTTGACGTCACTGCTCCTGTGCCCCTTACCAGGGAGGAGAGACCTCGCAGGGAACCCCCAGAGGCACCGGTTTTCCTCGCCAGACAAGATGGTTTTAATGGAGATGGTTGGGATTGGAGCGCCTTCTTGGGAGAGATGCTGATTCTCTGGCAGTGAGGACAGGCAAGGGCTGCTTTTGAGCTGATTCTCGCCCTCAGACCTCAGAGTTCATTATCCAGCAGTGAGGATGGTGCCGTGGCACAGGCTGCAGAGGGATGGGAGGTGGCTGCAATATGTCCCCGTGGCCCCAGAGACCCATGCACCTCCATGCCCGTACTCCTGGGAGCCTTCTTCAGGGACAGTTTTGGCATTCACCCACTGGTTTATCTGGGGAGGAGATGTCCACCATATCCTGGCACCAGCCATGCTGGTACAGCAGCACCACTGCTGCTCTCACTGAAAATCGAAGAGTGAAGGGTGGAGAGCAAGATTCTCTCCAGCCCAGCACCTCCCCATGCTGCCAACCAGGGGCTCCTGCCGCCACTCTGCCCACGCTCCTGCCACCGTGGCAGTGGGTCTGCCCCTCACAATCTGGACGGCTGTTTTTATTTCTATGGCAACATTTCGCCTGAAACACTTCAGAGGGAGCCTGGTGCTGTTCCATAGCGAGGAAAGCAGCGTCCCCCATTCTGTCCCCTGCAAACGGCTCAGAGAAACGACCCTGACACCTCTCCCCACCTCCTTCCCTCCCTGGCAAGCAGTACCAGCATTGGTATAAAGAGCTGCTGGCCTTGTCCCAGCTGCCTCTCTGCTGCCTCTTCTCCTTTCCCCTGCCTTCAGCTTTGCTCTGCCCTCTCCTCTCGCCGGCTCCCTTTCTGCTGGCAGCCTGCTAAAGCACCCGCGCAGACTGACCAGCTGAAAGGAATCTTAGAGTAAGTGGATGTCGAAAGTGCCTCTGCTGTAGAGGAGGGCAAAGCCCCGGGGGAGCTGTATAGATCGGCCCCGCCAGCAGCACGGTGAGAGCGGGGGGCTGAAGGGCACTGGGGATCCCAGAGGCTGGGCAGACAGGCGCTTCACCCCTCTGAAAAGCTCGATGGCATTACGAAGAGGCGGTGCCTGCCACGGGACCAGACACAGCGGCCCCAGAAGTCCTCTCCTCTCCTGTTCCCGTTGTTCTCAGCACCAAGAAACAGCCTCGTGTCTGGGTGGAGGTGAGCAGGCAGAAGTTGCGGGCAGCACCGAGTGGCAGCAGGCGACAGGCAGGTGAGCAGGCAGGGTGCCAGCGGGAGCGACTGTCGCAGCCCGGAGGAGCAGGGGTACGACAGCAACCCGTAGTGATGGGGGGGGGGGGAATATCGCAGTCCTGGCAGTGTGCAGATGCAGCCGCCGTGTCCTGCTTGGCACTGCTCTCCCCCAGTCCGACCCTGCCTGCGAGGGCAGCCCCTCCCTGTCGGAGAGCTGGGGAGTAGGGGAAGGAGGGCAATGGTCCTCCGTACCGCGTGAGTTGGGCAGCACTTAGGCTTGACACCTTCCAGATGTGATTGTTAAACCTGACCGATCAAGCCACAACAATACAAGTTAGCAAACCTGTAGTGAAATACTCTCTGCGGGAATGCGGTTTTGCAGCTTACCTGGGATGCTCCCTCTGCTCTGTTTCTGGTGCCTAGCAGTCATGGCTGAAAGGGGAGAAGACGGGGTTCTCTCAGGAGGCTCGTGGCTCTGCTCAGCTCCCTGCTAGCACAGTGACAAGGGGGATGAAGGGAGATTTTTTCCCCCTGTCACTGATGGGTTAGTGCTTAGCAGCCAGGCCAGGCTGGGAGCTCAGCTGCCGTGCAGCAGCTGGGTGCAGAAAAGCGGCTGCAGCCTCTCTCAATCGGGGGCTTGGCGCAGAGCAGGCTTTGCCCTGGTTATTGCTCGCCCTTGCTGCTGTCACTGTTGTAATCATCATTCATAAACTATTTGCAGGCACTTGCTTTTCTGGGTGCTTGTCAGAGTCACTGGCAGTCCATCCCTGCCCTGTCAAGAGCGCAACTGCAGCAGGCAGGCAGATGATGTGAGCAACCCTTGCCCCCCTTTTCCTGCATGCCAATAATTATCCTTGTCCCCTGACTAGCCAAAAGCCATCAAGGCATCCCACGTGGCCAGGCACCTTGTGCTGACAGGGATGCTGCTGGGAATGGCCTTACATCAGGGCTCCCACGGGGCAGGACGCCCAGTGAAGGGAGTTCCAGGGATGCGGAGATTAGTGAAGACACCCTTTGCACTGTGCAGTTGTGCTGGGTAGGTGATCTGGGAGGTGATCTAGGAGGAGGTGATCTGAGTGCATTGTGTCTGCCTGGGATGTGAGGACCTCAGGAGCACCCCAGAACCTTCAGTTTTTCAGCTCTTGCAGGTTTTGCACCAACCCTTTGGGGTCTAGTCTGTGGTTTTGGCAGGCAGGGTGCTGGGGTTATGTCAGCCCCTGTGTTTCCTTGGGAGCAGGTGGGATGGGTTCTGCACCCTGGCTGCTGCAAAAGCTCAAAAAGAACACCATCTAGAGAAGGCCAGGGACCTTCTGAGCATTTAATTTTTCCTGTGATACCAGCTAGAAAGAATAATACCCACCTTCCTCACTTAGCAAGAAAAAGCAGGGACTTCTCCCCAGCTGCCACTCCAGCAGCATCTTCTCCTTACAATCCTGCTCAGTCAACTCCCCAGCCCCTGTGTTGTGTACCCCCAGCCCCATTTTGGCCAGAGAGGAATGGGTGAATGCCAGTGCCAGTCCCACCAGCCCCACCATGGGGTATCCCCCATCTAATCTGAGATCCTGGGGAGCAGGCAGCTGTTCTTACAGCGCCATTGTCTGGACGGTGCAGCTGCAGCAGGGATCGCTGGGGTGGTGTGGGAGCAGGCAGGAGGTGATGCTGTCACCTTTCTGTGCCTCTTCCTGACTTTGTCATCCTGGGGACCTTTGTGTGGTTCCCATTTTTATCTGTTTTTTCTCCCTCTCACTCTTTCTCTCCTTCTCTCTTCGCTTTTTTCTCTCCCCCTCCCATCAGCATGTGGGCTGATCACTGCTCAAACTTTTAATTCAGATGGTAATTGGAATAATAATACGGGCAGAATCCTTCTGGCTCCGTTGCTGCAGCTGGCTTCAGGGAGCTATGAATAGCTCTGAGTCACACACTGAGATGGTTTAACTTCAAATCATTTTGTTTTGTTTTCATATTACCCATCCTCAGGCTCCAGAGCTTCACGGGGGAAAAAATATCCCCCTTCTCACTCCACTCCAAAATATAAACCGGGCAGAGGCACATGAATAAAATCCTCTTTTGGAGAGGGAAACTGGTCAGCGGATCATGCCTTGAAGGGCAGATGGGGACTGTTGGCACTTAATCTATTTATAATTATTGAACGAAAAGGCAGAAGTGTGTATATAAAAATGGTATAGAGTTGATTACAGCTTCCTCCCCTCACCTTCCATATGTCAGTTGCCTTTTTAATATGGTAAAACTCTCCTGCACGCTGCCTGTGCCTTCGCGTGTGCCCGTACAGCGCCTGGCAGCCTGCCCTGCCAGCACGGAGCAGCAAGAGCTCGGCCGCTGGCTCTTGTGGCAGGACAGGCCCCCATGACCCAGAGCTGCCCTGTGAGCCCCAGCATGAACCCTGGGAATATTCATGAGGAACAGGAGAAGAGATGGAGTTACAAAGAGGATGGAGAGGACACACCGAATGCTGCAGGTCTGCAAGGCTCTGCAAAAAGGCGAAGAGGTCCCTTCTCGGCTGCGGGTGTTTCCGCCCTGACTCCCCAAGAGGCGAGAACTTCGTCTGCCGTGTTGTCACCGTGCCCGAGCTGGCAGGATGGGTCTGTGGATGCTGATCCCAAGCCAGCCAGTGCTATGCAGCCGGTAATAAGGACAAAGGCACAAAGCGGAGCGAGCGCAACCAGCGGCTGCGGTATTGACCACAGACAGGAGGGAAGCATTTGCCAGACAACTCCAGATAAAGCAAAGACTAAGAGTGTAAAAATACCTTGGGATTTTTCCATCGTTGTCGTTCACAGTGTATGTCCCAGAGCACCAGATATGGTTGTTATAAAAAGAGAAGTGGGGGAGTGCTTTAGCGTGGACTCTTCTGTTCTGTTTCATGAGACTCTTCCATTGCAAATTTAAGGAAGGATTGACAATATATGATCTACTCTGGCAGGGGCTGGAGAAAGACTGGGATGTGCAAAGTACTGCCCTGTGTACAGGGGATGGAGCAATGGAGATATTGCCCCAAAACCAAGCACCTTGACCTTATTATCCTGCAGATCCCTTGGAAAGGGACAGCAGCAGCACAGCCCCACGTGTCTGCTCAGGGCCAGAGCAGAACTGGGGTGGCAGCGTGGGCTGGTGTGATGGCTTGTGCTGCTGGAGCATGGTGTCACACGGGAAGGAGGAGATGACTGCAGCACCGTGGTGGTGTCCCTGGCATTGCTCAATCTAAGACACAGAAGGGGGAAAGTGGTTGGAAAAGAGGGAAGGGTAGCACATGCTTTGGGGCTGGAGGCAGCTTCTGGCCCCTGGAGACCCATCTGGCTGACTGTTTTAATGCTGCAAGGCAGTGTCTGTGACATCCATACTACAATAGCTTTCAAAAGTGGTGGGGACCTTCTGCAGGCCATGAAACACATGGGTGTACATGTATATCCAGGACAAGCAGCAGAGGGACAGGGAGGAATTTGTCCATGCTGCAGCCTCCTGCCTAGTGTCTCCCCTTGCTGCACCCACCAGCTTGGTTTCATACCACTCCATAGGAGCTGCCTCTGCAGCTTCATCCTTCACATGTGGGTCTCAGGAGGCAGAGCAAGCTCCAAGAAATATCCTCCTCAGGCATGCTCTGAATTCGTGTCTCTGTCCTCAGCCAGGCTTTCCTCCCCCTTGACCATGTGACAGGCAGCTGCCTGTTCAGGATATGAATATAATCCCGTTCTGCTGGAGACACCTTTGAGCCTTCCCCTTTCATTCCATTTGTGTTTCAGGTTTCTAAGTTGCAATGGGACCTTTTCACAGCCATTTGAACTATGTTTGCATAGGGTTTGGGCTCCTGGTAAGCCCCCTAGCCTTGCCAAGCTTGTGGCATCGACTTTGCCAGCAGGGATGTCAGTGGTGCCCCTGGTCTACCAGCTGCTGGGAAGGGACAGTGACCCAATGTGGTAGCAGTCCCCAGCCCAGGCATTTCTTGCCTGCCTGTCTGTCCTTCCCATGGCGGTACCACGCGCTGTGGGGGTGTGTTGGGTGGAAGTGGGAAATGTGTTTATTTTTGTTCGTCTCCTGGCTCGTGCCGCTCTGAGTTTGTGGCACTCGGCATTACTAACACTTCCCTGTGCCAGCTGGCAGCAGAGGATGAATCAGATTGGCAGCACCACAGCATGGACCCTTCACTGGCCGTTCAGCTTAGAGTGATGCCTGTGCCCAAAGTGCTGGTGATGTCTCCTGCCCCTGTCCAGGGTGAGCCCCAACCGAGTTCCAGCGGCTTGACCATGTTGGTGGAGAGGTCTCAGCGTCCTGTGGGACAGGGCTGTCCCCTCTGACCCATGCTGCCTGTCTGGGCTGGATCGTCCCTGTCCCTCCTTCACATTGGAGGTCCCAGGTGGCTTCATGAACTGCTCTCTGCTCACTGGCAGCATCCCCAAGCTGGGGTCAGCTCTGCAGCCAGGACAGCTTATCCTCATGCTGCCAAAAGCATCTTTTGCCTTTGTTGTGGTTTAACTCCAGCAGGCAACCTAAGTATCACTCAGTCCCTCTCTCCCTCTCACTGTCCCCAGCCCCAGTGGGGAGTGGAATCAAAAAGAAAATGTAAACATTGTGGGTTGAGATAAGAACAATTTAATAATTGAAACAAAATATAGCAATAATAAATATATTATTATTATTATTATTATTAATAGTAATAGTAATAATAAGCACACAGAGAGAGAATAACAAGACCCAAGAGAAACAAGTGATGCACAACCCAATTACTCTCCACCCAGCGACTGATGTCCAAACAGTTGTCAGCCCCTTCCAGTTAACTCCCCCAGTTATATTCTGGGCATGATGTTCTGTGGCATGGAATATCCCTTTGGCTAGTTTGGACCAGCTGTTCTAGTTGTGCTCCCTCCTGGATTCGTGTGCAGCTCCTCAGTGGTACAACGTGTACAACAGCAAAGTCCTTGGCTTGGAGTAAGCCACTACTTTACAACTCCATGTCTGTGTTATCAGCATTATTCTCTTACTAAATCCAACATTGTGCTGGCTAATATGAAGAAAATGAACGCAGTCCTAGATAGAATCAGGACAGCAGTTGATTGCTACCTCTCCCTCCCCTGACAACTCAGCACCCATGGAACTTGGTGACATCACAGACCTCGGAATGGTAGTGATTCTTGTTGTCCTCAGAGCCAAGGTATGTGCTTCTCCTCTCCCTCCTGAACATTCTGGTGTTCTAAACAGAGGGATTTTGGCCACAACAAGCACTGCTGAGGCTGCAGAAGGTGGCACGCTGCTTGTCAGTGTCAACAGCCTACATGGCCTGCACTCCAGGAGGACAATTTGGATTTTCCTGCTTGCTGCAGCCCAGAGCATCCTGAGAATTGTCACAGTGATTTTGCATCTTTGGGCTAATGATGATGGTCTATCCAGAATCTCAAGGCTTGCCAGGTGATGATGATGACAGTAAAGAATCAGGAAACTTCTGCCACTCTGAGCTTCCTTCATCCTTGTGCAGGAGCACTCACAGCACAGTTGACAATCAGGCCGAGGATCTGGGAGAACCCATCCGATTTTCCCTAACTCCTGGGCAGTCTTGCATGGTGAAAGATGAACAAGAGGAGTTGGCCAGACATGTGCTGAAGCTTGGGGAAGAAGATCAGGAATTTCAGGAACTATTTTGCAAAGACATGGGAATGTCTGGCATCTTGGGTGGAAAGGAGAAGCCCATCCCAACCTATCACCTTCCTGGCCATCAGAGGCTGCCTGCTCTCCCAAAGGCTGGAACAGTACCAAGTGGCTTCCATGACTCTTCCCAGCACAGCTCAAGCCAGCACTTGGGGACAGAGGCCGTTGCCACACAGGCCCACACCAATGACAATTATGTGGGACACCCAGAGAGCACCACGGGAGCAGAGGCCCACGTGCTGCATGAGGAGGACAGCAAGGATAGGGAGTCCTTGTCCCAGCAGCCAGCCTACAATTTACTCTGTCAGGACAACATCCTCAGGTCGGAGAACGAAAGGCTCAGGAATGTGAACCTCATGCTCATGTCGGAGAACTCTGCACTCAGGCAGGCATTCAAAGAGCTCAAGAAGGACAGTATTGTGTTCGTGGAGGAGGTCAGGCTCAGGAAGGAATACAACATGCTTAGGGAACAGTGTAACAGGCTGGAGAGTGAGAATGTTGCACTCAGGAGGGACAAAGACCTGGTCAGGAGGACATATAACACCTACAACGACCTCTTGAGGAGACAGATCTGCAAGGTGGTGAGCCTGCAGGATCAGCTGACGATCAGCCAGGCTGAACAAGAGAGGGAAGCCCGACACTTTCATTCCTTAGTCCAGCAGACTGAGCGTCAACTTCAGCTAATGACCCAGCGGGCTTTGGATGCTGAAACAAACATGGAGACGCTGAAGCAGAAGATCTTTTTTCTCCAAGGAGAGCTGGATAGATGCAAGCTGGAGAATGAAAACCTGAGAACAGACCGGCCTGGAAGCAGTGAAGTACAGCTTAGAATTTACCAGGCAAAGCCCCCACAAGCTCATAATGGGCAAAGATGGCTCCCTGAGGCTGCTCCTGCCTCAGGAATGCTGCCCGTTGTTGCTGAGGTCCTTGAATCTACCAGAAAAGTTCTCAAATTTTAAGCAAAAGAAGACCAATGACTGTAATTCTGTGTGAGTTCCATGGATCTGTGCAGAGTCTGAGGCCATCGATCCCCCACTTGCAACCCTTTACCGCAAATAAAAACATTTGCTTTCCCATTCTCAAATGCGTGTGTTTGGACTGGTAGCTTTTACCCTTTGTGGAAATACTTTCCTTGTGATTAAGTACCAGTTGCAGGTGGTGATGTGGCTTTAGCTGCTGGTACTCTGTTGGGGCACTGTGGAGCCAGCAGCAAAGGCTGCCCAGGCTCTGAGCTGCTCGGCCCCGCCGTGATGGACTCTGCACGAGAGGTTCTGCCACAGCTCCTCTGGCATGAGCACCCATGTGGGAGCCAGGAGGAAGCACAGAACCAGCGCTGTTACACAGCATGCTCATCCCATCCCACAGCTGTACCAGCCTGAACTGGAGGTGAACAAAACCCTTGTATTTCGTGTGCTTCCTTTGCCCCTTCTTGGGAAGGGGGGAAAGGGGAGGAGCAGAGATCCAGGTGTTGCAGCACATGGCTTCACAAAGCCCCTTAGGTCCTCCTTCCTTTCATTTGGAGTTGGCTGCTGCCTGGGCCAGAAATCCAAAATCTCTAGAAATGGTGCACCTGTTTCTGCAGCTGGAGAAGGAGAGTTGTTGGTTGCAGAAACTTTCAGGAAATTGTGAATTACTCATATGTGTGAGCTGTGACAGTGCCTTCCCTGTGTTATCGGGGTCAGTGCTGGCTAAGGATGAGCTTGGCATATCCAGGCTGGCTGAGAATGATGCCAGTTGAAGAGGATGCCCTTCCTCTCCTGGCTGGGGCTGGCATAGAGGGGTGTACTTAAACTGCCCACCTTTGCCACCTCCCAAAGTCACGTGGCACCCTGCACAACTGCAGGTAGAGTACTACCCTGAGTGCTCACCATGTACTCACTCTAGTTAGCTTTATCCCTGCAGGACCATCTGTGGGTATGAAGAGACCTCTCTATCACATCAACATTTCTGATTAACTTCGGTTACCAGCCCCCAGGTCTGCTACAGGTTTACCCAGATGCACAGCAAAAATTCCTGGCCAAACTAATTTCAAAAAGACTTGGATGTTGTAGGGCAGTGAGCTGGTAGGAGCTGGCAGAGTTCAGTGGCAAAGTGCTTTTTCCTGATGGGCATTTTTGGGTGGCTGTTCACTTTTGTCTCTATATGGTGAGTAGTGGATTACAAGGTTGTTTTCTTCTCCGTTTTTCTTCTTCTCATAATACCCTTGGTCTGAACAACCATGTTTGTGTTGCTGCAGAGCTTTAACTGCCTCTGTAAGTGAGTACTCTTCATTCCATTAGAGATGTCTGAAGCTTCCCTCTTGCTGCTTTCCAATCTTTGGTCCTAACTGGGGAAAGCTGATGGGTAGCCCCATTCTGTGGCACTGATGAGACAAGGATGGCTCTCACCAGCTTTTCCATCCTAGGCAACACCATTTGCTGTTCTTCTCTCCTGACCATGCACAACCACTTGCCAGCAGCTGTAAGCCTTACATTTGATTCCAAAACCCTTGTATTTTTTCCTATATCCAGCACCCAGTGGCTATTCATTGGTGAGGCTGGGAGGAAGCAAACTCACTGGCTCTGTCTGCACCTGCACTCCGCACTGGCAGCTGTAATCCAAAGGCTCCAATGCAGGATTAGCATGGGTGTACAAAGCCCTTCCTAATCTGTGAGTCACTACCCCCTCAGTGCATTTCACTTCCCAGCAGCTCTGGGCAGGTGGAATAGGTTGGCTCTTGAGTCTTTGGCTTCCCCGTTCTTCCATTCTGGGAGGACTGGGTTGGGACATCTGCCGGACAACCTCCCAGGACTCTGCTGCTGAGCTGCTCCTTGGATGCTGTACACAGGGCATGTCTCAAGGTTTGTTTCTTCCAGCTGGCTTCTCCTTGGCTACCCCTGAGCCTTTCCTTTCCATCAGTTCTTTTGGGCTCTACCTGTTGCTTTCCTTCTTTTATTTGAAACAGGGGGGAATGATCTGCACACCCTGGAAAAAATCCCCTCAGGGTTAGGCTGACTGGGATCCCTGAGGGCTGCTGTGCATTCCTGTGCTTTGTTCCTGTGCTGTGCATTCTTCTCCTTGTGTGAGAGGTACTTAGCCTGGCTGAGCTCCCTTCCTGGTGTAAGCTCTGATATTAATATGATGGCTCAGGGCAAGGGCCCTGTGAGCTGCTCAGCTGCTGTGCCCTTGATCTGGAGAGCGGTGACTGGCAGCCCTGCTCCTCTGCTGGCGGGAGGTGCTGGGGAGTTGTGCACCCAGTCTACATCCATCAGCTCCTCACCTGCCCGAGCCAGGCTGCAGCAGGTGCCCCAAGGGGACCTCCCAACACATCCAGAGCAAAAGGATGGGAGCCCTGTACCCACTGCTCTGGATTGGGATGGGTGATGTCAGGGGAGATCTGACCAGGTTTTGCTTTGTTCTTCTCTATCAGGCACGTGCCCAGGAACAATTGCAATGGCAGCGCTGGTCCCAGCTCGCCAGAGGTGAAACCTGGCGCTGCCCAGTCCCACGTGAGTGCTGCTGCATGAGCTCCCATGCCCTGCCAGCTCCCACGGTCCCCTGACATCTGATGACAGAGCGAGCCATGGGCAGCGTCCGAGTCAATCGGTGAGTAACCCTCCTCTCGAGACCTGCTGCTGTCCTGAGTGACCTGGTCCTCCTCATCTGGCCCCTCAGACCATAACTTCAGACTGCCTTTTGATATATTCTCAAATTGCCTGTCAGTGGCTTTCTTGTTCTAAGGAGTGACTCCTCTCTCGTTTTCCAATCCAAAATATGTAGGGGTAGTGCTTGGAGGACGAGCAAAGCACTGTATGGTGCTGGACCAGAAATTACAGATTCCAGCAGCACTGCAGAAGCCACATGTTCGCAGGAATCACAACTGCAGCCACCAGTGCTGTCCTTGTCCTTGTGAGATGTGAATGGGGACCCATGATGGAGGACTCCAGCTGACATGTCAACACTATGGGGTGGGAGGGATACACTCCCAGAGTCCTGTGAGGGTGCAGATTGTCAGGAATGAGGGCAGAGCAGTCTTTTTGCCTCAGTGCACTCTCTTGATTTCCTCAGTGGTCAGAGGACCGTGTATGATCACATCTTTAAGGAGTATCTGCAGCTGCCACAGAATCACATGAGGGGCAGTGCCAGAGCCGACTGCGAGGGAGGGGAGCCAGAGGGGCAAAGGTCTTACACAAAGTGTGTGTGTGTGGCTTCTGCCAAGGAAACTGCCAGTACTTTGGCTGTTGATTTCCAAATTACATGATAGGGGATGCTGGAAGACACACATGTTGCTGTGGCAACAGAATTGTCCTCAGTGCAGGAAGTGTATAAACATTGTCACCACACGCCATGAAATCAGTGAGAAGAGCAGAGAAGAAAATAGAAACTCCCAGCCTTGTGTTATATGAGGGCCAAAATGTGGCCAGGCTGTGGGTGCTTGCTCCCAGGCTTCCTGGCTGTCCTAGTAGCTGTCAGGTTTCAAAGCCTTGTATCCCTCTTCACCATAAAGGCTGGAAGGTACCACAGAGCTACAAGCTGCTGCTGCTTTGCTGCCCTGTCAGGACTTTGCTAGATGTAAACTCCTGGCAGCAGCACTCAGCGAACAGTGCAGCTGATCTCCACCGGTTTTGTCAGGTTGGCACCATGGTGCAATAATCACTGAAATGTGCTGTTGTGGGATCCAATAGGGTGGTACTATAGCTCTGTGAGCTGCCTGCATCTCCTGCCCTTGCTGTCTCAGTGGCTGCTGTTACCCTTCACATATTCCTGATGGAAGTGACTGTTTCTTCACTTCCCAGGTACAGCATTGTCTCAACCGAAGAGGATGGACACAAGGTCTCTGCGCTGGGCAGCATGAACGGGCACAGCCGGAACGGGAAGGGCCATGCTCCCCGGCGGAAGCACCGCAACCGTTTTGTGAAGAAGAACGGTCAGTGCAACGTTTACTTTGCCAACCTCAGCAACAAATCTCAGCGCTACATGGCCGACATCTTCACCACCTGTGTGGACACGCGCTGGCGGTACATGCTGATGATCTTTTCTGCCGCCTTCCTGGTCTCCTGGCTCTTCTTTGGCTTCCTCTTCTGGTGCATCGCCTTCTTCCACGGCGACCTCAATGCACCGGTGGTGGCAGGTAGTCCCTCTCTCCTCAAGCCCTGCATCATGCACGTGAACAGCTTCCTGGGGGCTTTTCTTTTCTCAGTGGAGACGCAGACGACCATCGGGTACGGCTTCCGCTGCGTGACTGAGGAGTGCCCGCTGGCTATCATGGCAGTTGTGGTGCAGTCCATCGTGGGCTGTGTGATTGACTCCTTCATGATTGGCACTATCATGGCCAAGATGGCAAGGCCCAAGAAGCGGGCCCAGACCCTCCTCTTCAGCCATCATGCGGTCATCTCCGTGCGGGATGGCAAACTGTGTCTCATGTGGAGGGTGGGCAACTTGAGGAGGAGTCACATCGTGGAGGCCCATGTCCGAGCTCAGCTCATCAAGCCCTACATGACGGAGGAAGGGGAATATCTCCCCCTGGACCAGCGGGACCTAAATGTGGGTTACGATGTGGGTCTGGATCGTATATTTTTGGTCTCACCCATTATTATCGTTCATGAGATTGATGAGGAGAGCCCCCTCTATGGGATTGGCAAGGAAGAGCTGGAGACAGAGAATTTTGAGATTGTGGTTATTCTGGAGGGGATGGTGGAAGCCACAGCCATGACCACACAGGCACGAAGCTCTTACCTTGCTAGTGAAATCCTTTGGGGTCATCGCTTTGAACCGGTTGTGTTTGAGGAGAAGAACCACTACAAGGTGGATTATTCGCGCTTTCACAAGACGTACGAGGTAGCTGGCACACCTTGCTGCTCAGCCCGGGAGCTGCAAGAAAGCAAGATGACCATCCTACCTTCTCCACCACCTCCCAGTGCCTTCTGCTACGAGAATGAGCTGGCACTTGTCAGTCAAGATGAAGATGAAGATGATGATGAAGTGGGTGTGGTGTTAGGGGGCAACACCAAGGAGGAGGGAGGTATCATCCAGATGATGGATTTTGGAAGCCACCTGGACCTGGAGCGGCTCCAGGCAACTCTGCCTCTAGATACAATCTCATACCGCAGGGAGTCAGCCATCTAACTCCCCCAGCCTCCCCGTTCCACACCCATTGCCCACAGTCTCCTCTGTTCCGTACCCATACACTGGATAAGTCCCTTCACCACCAAATAATGCCTCCCATAATTGCCTCTTAGCCCCCAAATACACCAAGGCCTGGAGCTGCTCTGATATACTCCCCTTCTCACAAGGTCATACTGCCTGGTAGAGGAGTGAGGATACACTGCTCTTTCTGGGTGTGCAGCTTGGGCTAGAACCCCTTTCCTGCCCAGAGACAGGAGAGCAGCAGGCCTGGTTTCTTGTCTCTGGAGAGGTGACAGGAGTCCCTGCCTTCAGTGGACAGACTGGGACCCGTAACAAGCGTTTCTGCTGCTGAGGCAACAGCAGACTCTCTGTCCCCTCTCACTATGGGTAGGCCCCATGGCTGTCAAGGGTCATCGCTGTCACTGGGAGAGGAGTGACACCTAAGCACTGACCAGAGGAGGATAGAAGGGAGAGTTTGGGACTCCTGGAGGGAGTGGGGAAGGATCTCAAGGGAGGAGTTTACTTGCATGTTTGTTGCTTGTTGCACATGATTCTGTATATAAAAGAGAAGGAGAACTGAAATCGATATTCTTCCACTGCAAAAGCCAAACTAGGAGACATGGACATTCTACATAGGCTGCTCTGCACTCTCCTTGGCTTTTGGTGTCTGTCACCTCCAGAAGCAGCTCGGCTCCACAGACTCAGATCCAGTTCTCCCAGTCCTCTTGAAAAACATGTCCTGCTCCTCTCCTGAGATACCTGGTGGAGGAGGCAGGGCCCTGTGCTCAGACACTCAGACTGCTCCCTGGCACAGCACAGCCAGGATGACAGACAGGTGACCTGACTGGACAGCAGACCCTCCACTTGCTCCTTTTGCCTCCTCCATTCTTCTCCCTGATGCCATCAGCTGTAAAACAGAATTTGTAACTATTTATTTTTAATAAAGTCTAATATCCCAAGGGGAGGTTTGGAAGCAAAGGACAGATTCCAAGGCTGCTGCCTGGTATAGATACTGATGAGAGTTATTAGGGCTGGTGTTTGCTATTTGTATGGCATTGGACCCTGGAAGCTCCACCATGAGGGCTCTCTTGTTCTGGGCCTCTCTGGTAAAGATCTATAACGAGAGGTTCAGAGAATTTGCTCAGGGAGAAGGTCATACAAATGTGTGTGTGGAGGGAATAATCTGCATTAAAATTACCAGTAGGATGGGACAAGCAATACTGTTTGCTTTGGAGATAGCAAGAGTTTTGCCCAGGAAAGGGTTATAGATATACTTGTGAAGAGGCAGAGATGTGCAGGACATTGCTCTGGATTCAAAAACCCCATCAAAAAAACCCAAAGCCTCTCTTTTTGCTAGAGGTAAGTGGAGGGAGAATGAGGGAGGACATCAACCAAAGCTAGACTTCTAACATCACCTTGTTGTCATTTCACAAAAGAAGTGAAAACCTGGTGAGCATCATCTTTCAGGAGCAGCAGAATCACCAAATCACCACTTCAAAATTGCAGATGAGATGAGGACAGAAAAACAAACAGGGAGCTCAGGAAGCTGCTCTGGGCACCCAATAACCATGCTGTGGTGGGGAATGGCTGAAGAAGTTCTGTCCTACCTAAACCCTGATCTACAAAGCAGAAAAAAAAAAAAAATCTCTGTATTGGTTTGAAATTGGCTCAAGAAGCAAAAGGAAGAGGGGAAGAAGTAGGGTAGGGAAAGAAAGCAGGACTGAGAGGAAGAAGCTGACACAGCAGGCAGATGGTGGAGAAGGAAGAGGAAGTGAGGAAGAGGAAGTGAAGTTATATGGAAGTGCATTTGAGAAAGAGCACAAATAGACTCTCAAGATGTGTCTAGGCCCAGATATGATCATTTCTCATCCTAGGATATAGGTTTTATGGGGGAACAGCTGTCCTGACAGGGTTTGCTCCAGTCACTGGAGTAATTCCATTCCTCAACACTCTCCAAACCCAGCCATGGAACCTGTGCTCTACCCAATGAACAATGCACCCATTCAAATTCTCCAGGCAGCCAATTTCTCTAGGACAAATGCTTTGGGAGACAGCGTCAAAGGCTTTAAGGAAGTGCAGGTAGCCATCATCTACAGCCTTTCCCTCATCCACTCAGCAGGTCACTTTGTCATAGAAGGAGATCAGGTTGCTCAAGCAGGACCTGTCTTTCCCAAACCTATGCTGGCTGGCCCTGATTCCTGGGTTGTGCTACATGTTCTGTAGCAAGGTGAATTGCTCCATGACCTTACCTGGCACTGGAGTCAGGCTGACAGGGCTGTAGTTTCCCAGATCCTTCTTCCAGCCCTATATGCCATTGGTTGTCACACTGGCTAACCTCCAGTCACCTGGGTTCTCCCTGGTTAGCCAGGACTGCTGATAAATGATGGAAAGTGGCTTGGTGAGCTCTTCCACCAGCTTTCACAGTGTTCTTGAGAGGGTCCCATCCAGCCCCACAGACTTGGGAGTATCTAAGTGGTGTAGGAGGTCACTGAACATTCCCTCCTGCATTATGGGGCTTCGTTGTGTTCCCGGTCCCTGTCTTCCAGCTCAGGGGACTGAGAACCCTGAGAACAACTGGTCTCACTATTAAAGACTGAGGCAAAGAAAGCATTAAGTACCTCAGCCTCTACCTCATTCCTGCAGTTATCTTCGGCTCTGTAGCCCATCTACCAGAACAGTTTGCCTCAAAGGCTTCACTGAAATGATGGATTCACTGGCTTTTGAGTCAGCTCCATCCCTTCTGTTTCTACTGGTGTTGAGGCAGAGCTGCCTCTCCTCAGAGTTCCAATGCTCCCCACTTGGGAACTGGGATGCCTCTCTCAGCACTAAATTTGAGAGTTTGCTGGTTTAGGAAATTAAGTCATCCCCTCCTTTCATTATTTACTTATTTTGCCCTGAGGGAATAAGCAGGGGCTGGTATTGACCTGGCTTTTAATACAGCTTTCAGAGTCGTGTGCCTGCCACTGGTCATGGAAACAAACTAATGGACCGAGAGAGAAGGACTTTGCGTGTGAGGACACGGGCATTCAGGACACAGGCTGGGGTGGTGGCCTCCAGGAGAGGGGAAACCCTCATGGCTGGGCACCCCCTCACTGATGTACAGCATTCTTTGGAGGCAGGCAGCAGTGCTTGGTGGGGATGAAGCTCCCTTACCTCTTGGGAGACTCATCAGTCACCAAGGAGCGAGTGTGCAGAGATGCCAGGCAAGGATGGTGCACCAGAGCCATGAACATGCCCAACTGGAGTGGTTGGGGCAACACACAGGTCAGCACTGCCACCCCTGCCTTCACCTGGTGGTGCTCTTGTGAGAAAAATGGGACAAGATTGCAATAAATTTCAGGGAATAAGCATCATTCAGCCATACTGGTACCAGCCCCCTCCATATGACTGAAGCCACTGGATGTTTTCATGTCAGGTTTGGCATCACGGTGGAGAAGACAATGAGGCATTGAAGAATAATACCCAGCTAAACCCGTGCTGTTCATAATAAAATTGCAAGAAAGCTTTCAGTGCTGTCAGATCATTAGAGAGGGGAGAGAGAAGGGGGTTGAGGGGAGGGGAGGAGAGGAACAGCCAGTGCAGGAAAACAGAGGTGATGAGTAAGTTTCTGCCTATCAGACACTCCTCGTGCAGCTGTGCTGCTGGTGCCACACACAGCCCTTCTAACACCATGGTGCAGCCACTCCAGTGTCTGTTCCTGCAAGCTGCACACGTTCCTACAGGCTTTGCTGGTACACAGCTGCAGGACATCATTCTGCACCGGTACTTCTGCAACTGCACCTGGAATCTCAGAGCACTCGTACACACTGCAGGTGCCTACCTGTGTATGCCACACATGGGGGCATAATCCATCCCACACCACAACTTCATCCATAAACACCCAACCACATTCACAAAAATGCCACACACACAGCAGCAAGTGTCTCAACAAGTGCCTCTCTAGCCATATGCTGAGGACTCCTTTATGCAGCCTGTGAAAAGCCACTGGGAGAGTCCATCCTGAAAAACTGTTTGCTACAGAGAAGGCTTGACATTTTTAAGGATTCTGCAAATCAGCTGTCCAGGCCATTCATAACTGTAAACACACCAGGTATTTTAACTTTTTCACACAGTGTGTGGAGCATCAGGTAGGTGATACCTCCTTGCCCTGCACTCTCCAGAGAAGATATGCATGAGAGGGTTTGATGTCCCTGGGGTCCTTCTCTCCTCCAGGATTGGATGGAGGGACTGCTTCCCTAAGATCTGCCTCTTATCCTAAGGGACTGCCAGCTTGCTTTTCAGGAGGAAGACATGGTTTCTTTGTTTATTCAACCACAATCTATATTTCTTTTCTGTCTTACTTCTGAACATCTTACTTGGCTCATTATTGAAAGCTATTCAAATACCAGAAAGATAATGGGGAGAGGAAGAACTTCTTCCCTGTGAATAAGATCCAGGCACTGGTTCAGATCCTCTACCCCATGACAACTAACCACGCTGCTGTCACTCCTGCCAGCTCTCAAATGAATGTTGTTGTTTGAAATGACACTTGAGAAACTTGTTTCATGTTTTATTTTTGGTGACACTTTAAGACAACCCTTTTGAAAAGAAATCATCATTGGCACCTCTCGACTCACACAGAACTTGCTCAGCAAAACATTTTGATACACACTGCAACTAAAAATATTTTTTAAAAACACAACAATAATCTCAATTGAGGAGAAAATAGGTTTGGATTTCCATGATTAGGAAATGGTGCTGAAAATGTCTGTGCTTCTGAACAAACATGTTAGGTTTCAAACAGCTTGGTTTTGTCAAAGTTTTGCCCAAGTTTTGCCCAGGAGTAGTTAGGGCACAGGGCACTGCCACAGCAGCTGTGCACAGGCTCTTGACCTCTGCAAGAATGCATCCTCTGCGTTCTTTGAGCTTTAGCAGCTCTTCCTTTCCTTTGCAGGAGGGCTTCTCAAACAGATTTTGGACAGGCAATACTAAGTGGGCATGGGTTTAAATGTCACAATATTAAAAAAAAAAAAAAAAAAAAAAAGTCTTACCTTCCCAGGCCATTAAGGGTTTGCCCCCGCGAAGTCAATGGGACTTTGGCACTGCCTGTGGTGAGAGCAGAGCTGGGCCCTAATGGAGCATCACTATTGGAAAACCCCGCAGGGCCCGGCCCTGTGCTAAATCCGCAAAGCTGGGACGGGCTGTTGCTGCATGTGCAGGAGGGAGAGAGGAAGGGATGCAGCCTGCTGGGATGCTGTAAACGTGGGGTGGTGAAGGGCAGCCGGGGCAGCCTCGCTGGTGCAGACAGAGGGGACAGCAGAGGGATGGGGAGGCAGGGGAGGCAATCTCTGCTCGCAGCTGCCTGCGGCACGGGATCCCGCGGCCAGGGGATGTCACACCAGCAGGAGCTGAGATGGCAGCCAGCTCTGAGCAGGGCTGTACGGGCTTCTCCTGCTGCCATGGTCCGCAGGGTGGGGGTCCTGCCCTTCCCAGCCCCGGTGTGTTCCCGCCGGGAGAACGCGGCGCAGGGAGGATGAGTGGCGCGGCGAGACTGGGGAATAGCTCTGAGGCTATTGCCGGCCTCAGAGCACCATCTAGAGATGAAAGCAAGGCTGGCATCCCCGCGGGTCCCGGCGCCACAGAATCATAGAATCTCTTAGTTTGGAAAAGACCTCTGAGGTCACCGAGTGCAGCCCTTAACCCAGCACTGCCGCGTCCCCTACTGAACCGCGTCCTTAACACCATATGTACACATCTTTTAAACACTTCTGGGGACGGTGACCTCTCCACTTCCTTGAAAAGCCTGCTCCACTGCTTGACAGCACATTCAGTGAAAAAAATTTTCCTAATATCCAATCTAAACCTTCCCTGGTGCAACTTGAGGCCACTTCCTCTTGTCCCGTTGCTTGTTATTTGGGAGAAAAGGCCAACCCCCCTTGCTACAATCTCCTTTCAGGTAGCTGTAGAGAGTGATGTTGCCCCAGAACTTCTTTTTCTCCAGGCCGAACAGCCCTGACTCCCTCAAATGCTCCCTATAAGACTTGTTCTCATCCCAGCATCCTTGCAGCTCCTGACTCCCTAGGCTCACCCAGTGCTGCTTCTGGCCCCAGTGCTGGTGAGCACTGTGCGACTGGGCTGGGGCTGCAGCTGACTCTCTGGGCTGTGCCATGGGCCACAGGTGAGATTTGGGGGAGGAAATGGTTGATCTGGAGTGAAAGTAGGCTCTGAAAGGACTGGCATTCACCACCAACACTACAATCAAGGTCAGCCCTTCTGAAAGCCGGGCCACAGTTTTCAGAGTGAACACTGACTCTGAAAACAGTTCAGATATGTGCTACCACTTTGATTTCTTGTTGAGAATCAATCTGAAAAGTCATGCCACCTCTGAAAAGTTAGGCGGAGATGACCTTTGTTCAGAGTCTGGTCCTTCTGGTTACTGCCTTGCTATCTGCTTGTCTTTCAGTTGTTTCTCAGCTCTGCCTGATTGCATGTGCTCAATGTATAAAATTTCCTCCCTTTTTTTCCTATTATTCAGTCCCATGATGGGACACATCCAACCTATGGCTGTAGCATGGTGCTGCTGCTTCTCCCATGCCACCGGCAGGAGGCCAGCATGCCCCAATGCCAGGACAAGGGCAGAGAAGCTGCATGGAAGTGATGTCCTTGTCAGCATAAGGGATGTCAGGTAGAAGGCTTACAATGTCTTGAGAGCTCTTCAGGCAACCAACCATTTTGTATCCCCTTGGGACAACAGATAATGACAGCCTGCCTGGCAAACTGTAAGAAGACTCTGGTCTTGGGCTTCTTCCAGGTCCCAAGGAAAGCAACACCAGCAGAGCAGTCAGTGGGCTGCCAGTATAATGCTTACCTTTGACCACGCCCCCTCAGGAAGGGAGCATTTAATGTGAGCAATGCCCCTGCTTGCTGCCCACAACCTGGACATGTGGACCCCAAGTTACTCACTGTCCATGTCAGGTCAGCCTGGAAAGAGGTAAAGTGGAGCAATGTGATTCCACTACCCTGATGCCTGTGAAGAAACTCAGGATGGACACAAACACTATCCTGAAATAGTCTGTGTGACACAAGATATTTGAGCATTAAAAGTTTTTTTTGGTCTCTGAAATTAGCAGGATTATTTTAGTGCTGGCCCCAGACCTGAAATACCAAGTCTCAAAACCTGGAACCTGGTAATATTTGGGTCCCTAGCTATAGTGTACGAATTGAGTTGTTTGAATGTCCCAGCAGCACAGTCACAGAAAGAGTGTGCTGAGGGCCTGTAGAACTCAAAGCATTGTTAAAGAAGCTTGCTACAGAGCAAGAGAATATGGAGCTTGAAGTTGCTCTGGACAGGTGATTAGGTGCTCACTCAGCACCAGCCTCTGTTACCAGGGGCCTGGCACTGGCCTGCACATCACTCCTGGGGTACTGAAGAGAGGAGGATGAGCTGATGCAGGAACTCCAGAGAAGACTTTGAATACGTTTATAACATGACCTGCAGTCTCCACATGCTTCTCTCAGGGATAAGACAATGAATCAGTGGGAGAGTGGGTGCGAGCACATGACAGGCAATGCAGACATATAGCAGAACACTTGGTACCACACAGAATGATCTGATTAAATGTAAGCAGAGTGGAGCCATCATTTAGCTCCAGGCTGCTGGGTTACACCATGTGCCTTTTGTTTTCTGGGATACAGAAACAAAGTGAGGCTGCCTTGAATAGAGACTTACGTGACCCCTACAGTGTTGTGTGAGGCTGTAGCAAAAGCAGGGAAGAGCTGCAAAGTAAACCAGCTCTGGAGCAGAGAGCTGCAGACATGGGGTGACTGGCTGCAGGGTGGCAGGGATAAATAAGAGGGTGTCATGGAGTGTCCAAGAAGAAAGCCAGTGGGTGCCGATGGGACAGAGCAGAGTGAGGTCAGTGGAGGAGGCAAGTCAGGGTGACAGCAGTTGGCTGGGGTTGCTGCTGAGGAGGTACAAGATGTGTTGGTAGAGCTGTGCTGGCCAGATGAATCCGCATGTTCCCTGCTGCTCTCTTTGAGACAGCTCTCCTGCAGTGGTCAGATGGTCCCATGAGCTCAAAATGCATTGTCAACTGTTAAAATGCAAGAGCCATTTGTGAAAAGCATGAGAGTTTCTGACACCTTGTAAATATTTGATGATTTGTCCCATGGAGAATCTTCCAGAGTCCTCATGTCCTCCATGGCTCAATTTTGCTTGTTGCTGCAGTCACAAGAGAAGAGACAGCTTCTGTTCTCAGAGAGAAAGCAAGCACAGGGGGACAGAAGCAGCTGACAGCAAGGCAAAGTGAGTTTCCCAAGGCCATGAAGCAGTCAGTGGCCAAAGGACAGACTTAAACTTCCACTGTGGGTGTAGCCTGTCACCTCCCTGTACAACTAAAGAAGGACATTGCAAGTGATAAATGAACCAGGAGCAGTTACTAGACTGCCTCTGCCTATCCTGTGTCCACAGCTGCAGCAAAGCTGTTGCCAGGACATTGCACTTCCCTAGGTACACACACAGTACCCATCACCTTTGTACCACTGCCTACAATCCCAAGCAGTAGTTCTGACAGACCAGGTGCTGTGCATATTCCCAACTCAGGCACCTCTGGCCTCTAGACATCCAGGTGTAGGAACCGGGAGCCATTGGGCCTTAGAGCTTCCTCAAAAATAGCCTACATGGGGCGTTACAGGTACTAATTATCACCTTCCAGGACTGAACAGGAGGCCATAGGAGGCTCACATGAGCAACTCTTGCAGTCCCTGGCAAGCAACAGCATGTTGTGAGGCAGAAATAAAAATACACAACCTCAGTCCTCATTGGGAATGAGTCCCAGCTGCCTCATCCTTCGCTGTGTGGGACGGGTGGTGAGATGGCCTTTTGTTAATCAGTGCCCTGTGCCTGGTGTTCAGCTGGCAAGGACAGACTGTCCCTTCCAGAGAAACCCCTTGCATAAGAATTAAAGAGGAGCTGGGCTGAGATGCTGAACTAATCCACCAGGGCATGTCGGGAAGATGAATTTTAAGCCATTCTCCCTGCCCTGCCGCCTTTCAGCGCATTGTTTATCTCTCCTGTCCCTCCCACAGCAGTACGTGAATTATTCTGACTGGGCCAGCTGCTTTCATAACCGCCTTCGTTCTGTCCCGTCCCCTCAGCCCCAGAGCCCGCCTGGGAGATGCTCAGACACGGGAGGCTTTTTAACTCTGGCCGGTTTGTGCTGCTGCGAACAGCGAGCCCACACAGACAGCGCTCCCCGCTGCTACACACATTTCACTGCTATAGCTACCTGTTCACTTCCCTGGCACACACACACACACACACACACACACACACACACACACACACACACAGAGTCCCACCACAGGCTCCTTGCAGCTCGCTTTGCTCCTGTGATGCTCAGTGAGCTCCCCGGGGTGCACAAACCTGGCACAGTTGTCACAGACATTCGGAGCCACTGCTCCCCTGCTATGCTGTGCTCCTCACCTGCGGTCCATCATATCTGTGGGATACCTTGTCTCCCTTGAGCTGCACCTTTCACACGGGCTTCATTCAAGCTTGCAGCTCAGACCTGCCCCAGACACACTTGAGTGTAGCACATACACACCTGGCACTTGCCAGACACACACTACACACAAATGGGGCCCTGGGTATCATAGCATTGAAGGACAATTCAGTTTGAAAGAGACCCCAGGACAGCTCTAGTCTGACTTCCTGCTCAAAGCAGGGTTAGCAAAGAGGTCAAATGAGGTTGCTTGGAGCTTTATTTGATCTTATAAGCTACTAGGATGGAGACTGTATAGCCTTCCTGGGCAACTTTTTCCCACACTTGACTGCCTTTGAGGACAGAAAGGTCTTCTTTGTATTCAAGCTGGACCTCTCTTCTTTAAACTTATGTTCCTTGTCTCTCATCCTCCCACGAAGCTCCACTGTGAAGAGCTTGGCTCTGTATTTTACCAAGATTCGCAGGTCCTTTCCCACACAGCTGTTCTGCATCTATCAGGTCCCCAGCCCACATCGTTGCCAGAGCCTCTTCCTTGCCAGGTTCAAGGCTGTGCATTTGCCCTTGCTGAACTCCCAGTGCTCCTGCAGGCCCATCCCTCCAGCCTGCTTATGTCCCTCAGACGTGTTGACTTGTCTCCCCTCCAACTAAGCGTTGCCTGAAAGTTTGGTGGAAGTGCACCCCATCACCTCTTCCAGGTTATCAATAACCATGTTAAACACGAGAGGTCCCAGGACAGCCCCCTAAGCATCCCGCTTGGTACCAGCCTCCAGGTAGAGTACAACTCATTAACAATTAGCTACTCCCTGTGCCTGACCAGCAAATTTTTTTTTTGTCCATCTGCTTGTCCACCTATTGAGACAAAACTACCTTTACCTGAACATCAGAGCACTGGGAGATGGTGTTGAAAGCCTGGCTGAATTGGAAATAAATTATTTCCACCACTCTCCACCCACCCATAAATCCAGACATTTTATCAAAGAAGGTGATCAGGTTGTTCAGGCAGACATGGTGCCTCCTCTGTGGCACTTCATCTTGCCCAGACTGCTGGGTGAGGTTCTTCCACCACCCTGTAGGCACTCAGCTGCTTTGGTGCCCAGAGAGCACTCAACATGCAGGAGAGCAGGATGAGGTTACACATCTTCAAGCAAGATCCTGCTGATTCAGCCCTGAGTCCAGCTCCTCCCAAGGAACCTTGGCCCTGTCTTGTGGTTCTCTGATACATCTGCCCTGGTCTGTCACAGCTCTGAGAGAGTGCACCTAAATATTCCTTTTTTGTTTGTTTCTTTTCCCCATTAGATCCACTTTTTTTTTTTTTTTTTTTTTTTTTTTTTTTTTTTTAAAAAAGGGAAAAAAAAAAAGAAATAAAGAGAGCTAGTTGCAAACTGACAGAGGCTGGGAATATCACGAGGATAAAAAAAGCAATGCTATATGGAAAAAAGCAATAAATGTGCTTAATTACAGGTGTGGCCGGGAACAGCTCCTATTATTAAGGTTGCCAACACTTCCCCTTTCAAGACCCTGTTTTCACTTGCTTATAACTTTGTCAAAGTTTCACCACTGGAGCAGAAATTTTCCATAGAAAGCGATTGTCTCAGCTGCAATTGGGCACATTTACTCTGTTCTTTTTGAAAATGTGGACCCTTCACTAGTTTTCCTGGGCTAGACTATGTATATATATATCCCAGGGGACAAAAACTGTGGAATTTAGGAGCTTTCAAGCAAGGGCTTGGCCTTGGGCAGGACATCAGTTTTTGAGTCATGGAGGCTGTGTTTTGCCAGCTCCATGGAACACTACTATTCTCCCCCAGCAGCATGGACAAATTAGATGGTTTTGTTAAACATGGAAAGAAGACTTGTCACAGCTTCACAGCTAAAAACTTTTCAACCTTTGCTAACCTGCCCAACCCTTTTGGTTTCTGAGGCTGTCATGACAGCATATGGGCTTTCCCAGGGTGGAGCACTGCAGGAGGAAACTGGGAGGGCTCTCCCTTCTAGAGCTGCTGTTATGCGTCATGCACTGTTTGCATCTCTCAATGCTTTCCTCTGCCCTGTGTTCCTGGCCACCTCTCTTTTGCCTTCTGGGATGCCTGGTGCACAAAAGTCCCTGATTTGAATATAGAAGGAATAAAAGTCAAGGAAGAGAACCAAAAATCTGGGGAACAGCAAATGAGACTGGGTGGCAGATGAGACCACAAGCTGCAGGAAAATGCTGTGTCTGTTTGGGAAAGGGACTATTGCCTGACAGCTGCTGTAGTGACTTGGGACAGCTGAGCAGGAAGACTGGAAGCAGAAAGCAGGGCTGCCTGGGACAGTGAGATGTGGAACAGGAAGAGCAGAGGAGGGGTGATTATCAGTGGGATGGGGAGAGGGGATGGAAGGAACTCAGCCCATCTGCCTGGGTGGTGGGAGTTTCTAGTGACCAATGATGGAGAGGAGCTCCTGTCATCCATCCAACTGCTAAAGAAGGCTTGTACTGGCAATAGGGGGCAGCTTGCATGGAGCAGGACAGCAGGTAGTAGCGGAAAGGCTGGGGCTGACTGGCCAAGGACTTGCAGCTGAACCAGCCTGGTTCTGTCTGGGCAGGATACTGGACCTGGGAATACAGTGGGAGAAGAAATAGGGAAGGGCAAGTGAGGTGGACCTGCAAGGGGGCAGTGTCTGAGTCCAGAGCTCAGGGCTTCCTGACAAGAAAGGAAATCAGAAGTAGGAAAGCATGGAGGGGACAAGGCAATGAAGGAGGACGGCCATATCGGCTTGTGTATCTGGGACTGGAGATTTCTCCAGTGTCCAAACAAGGGTCTTCTCCCAAGTCTTCCTCTCAACTCTTACTGTTTCTGTGCTGTTACCCCAAATGCCAACCATCAGCACATGTCACCTCTTGCTAGTCCTGCTCCTTGCTGAGGACAACAGGCAATTGCTGCTTGCTGTTAGATCAGAATACACATTTCTCATCACTGAGAAATGTCAGCAGCAAGGCTAGCTGTATAGCTGCCCTTCAATGTCCTAGTGCATATGAATTATGGTTGAGTCTTTAATTATGTGGACACAGATTTATTTTCCACAGGACACCTGCAGCACACAGGTTAGATGGTGTTCTGGATGGTCTGGGCTGTGTCATGAAGAAGGCTCTTTGCAGGGACTCAGCATCATCTCTTCTTTCAGTTGTTGAGTAGCTTTGTTTTGTTGGATTGTTTTTTGAGTTTTTTCCCAAAAGTGTGAAGACAAAGGAGTGACTCATTGCTGAGGCAGTTGTGTGCTGGCCTGGATCCTTGCCCCTGCTGTGGATTTCCTACCTGATGCTGAGCGAGTCACTCACAGTAATCTTTTCAGAGGTAGCTATTAGCTATGTTTTATTTATTTTGGCGTTTTGCTTTGTTTCTAGCCTTGTGCTATCCTGTGATCCTGATGTCTCATTTGCAGGAGTATTTATTGCTCCCTGCTGCATGTGAAGGGGGACTTGCACCTGACTCTAGAAAATGTTTTAAACTGCAGAGCACTCTGGTAGAGTGCTCAGATCAGCATCCCCACCTTGCAGGTTGCATTTGACCTTCCCTCCAGGAGTGCTGGATCTTCTCTAAAATGCTGCTGTCTTGCTCAGTATGAGTATTGAAAAGGCAAATCTGTTATTATTTGTAAAGTACTGAGAAACTACGTGTATGTTGTGTAAAAGAGACCCTACGAATATTGATCACTGCTTTCGGAGTGGGGGTTGCACCTTCTGAATGAGCTCTGAGTCAATGCTTTGAAGAACTCTGTCAGCCCTGTTGGATGTGTCAAGCCACAGGTACCTTCCTCCTCAGGTACCTTTGCTGTTGAATTGCAGGTGGAAATGTGTCTGTCCTCTCATCTCTTACTTTCACTGGCCTTGGAGTAGTAGAACTTCACCACAGTGTCAAAATTTTGTCTGTTCTTTCCCCAATTGCTCATACCTCCCTAGTACATACAAGTGTCTCTGCGGCAAACACACCTTGGTCTTCAAAGCAGTTTGTCCTTCTCCAGAGAGTGGGTGAAATGGGATTTTGCTCTTTGTTGACCAGGCAGAGCTGCCAAATGCGACCTGGCAGTTCTCTGAGGTCTGTTAGGTCACTGGAGCTCAGCTTTCCCAGGAGTTTTACTAGGTGCTATGAATATCATATACCGTGACTCTGGAAGGCCACCCACCCAGCCGTGACACCGTGAGTAAACAGCACGACTCTAGCCCTTCTTTTCTTTTCCTACCTGAGGAATGACCTGATGGGCAGTGGAAAGGTTGGCTAGGTGCCCAGTGAGGTATAGCCCCCTTGGGAACACCAGCCCGTAAGATTCAGCTCAAGACATTGCTGTAGGTGCCCTCTACAGCACTGCAAAGAGAGCACTGGGGACAGCCCAAGGACCTTCTCGTGTGAATAGGACAGCAGCCAAACTTAGCCCCATCTTCTGCTTGCCTGCCTTCAGCAGCAGCACTCCCTGTATCATCCAGGGGTGCTTTGACCACGTCTGGATTCTGTGAAAGGTAGGCATGAGGTGTCCCAGGTGCAGAGCCCCTGGTTGCTGAGTGAGGGCCTTGGACTCCCCTCCATGCTCTTGCACCCAAAGATCCCTTCCAGGCAAACCAAGGAGACAGGACAAGGTGAGGCCTCCTGGGGCCTCATCCAGGAATGTTGGTTTGAAAGTGTGAGCTGTGTCTCACTGCTGGGTCTGGGGAGTTAGACAGCCTTCCAGTTGTTGTTGTCTGAACAGAGTCTACCTTTGTTGGTGCCTAATACAGTGCTAACCTGAGGGGGTGCTCCTCTTTGGAGAGGTGCACAGAGGGAAAAAAAAAATATGCTGGAGCTGCCCACCACTTTGATCACTGGGAGGAATGGAGACGGCCAAGCAGAGTTTGTGAGCATGGATTCTGCTTGTCCCTCAAACTTATTCCCTCTCCCACCCAGCCCTGGTTGGCCTCTCTCTAGTTGGGACCCTGCTGCTTGTTCATGTATAACAACTTCCCTTTTCAGGCACTGGGGCAGAAGTTACCTGTTGCACCACTGCAGCACTGACATCCCTGATGGAGATAGGGTCCCTGTGGTAGTGGCTGCTACATGCATAGCCAAAATCAGCAGCCCCTGGCCCAGACTCCCTAATAAAAATTGCTCCATAAGAAGAGGTGTAACTAGGCAATGCTTGGAGAGAGGTGGGTGTTAATAGATCACATGGCTAGCCAGCACTAAAAGCTTGATTACAATTCAATTAAGGGAATGTTTCTAATTAAAGAGTTCTTATTTTAAGCTGTCAATGATTAAAATAAAGGTAGCGGAAGTGTCCGTACACACTCCAATTTCATCTCCAAGGGCTGCATCTACGTTGGGGATTTCTTCAAATTCCCCCTCACTGCCTCAGTCAGCAACAGGGGGAGAGTTGGTATGGCCACTGTCCTCCCAGACCTTGCACCTGCCTGCCAAGCAGTGTCACCTCAAACTCTGCCCCCATGACACATGCTGAGGGCTCTCCTGGATGCTGATTCAGATCTATCCTTCCCAGCTCTGTATCAGAGCCCACCTCTCTCAGCGCCTGTATGAGCATGTCACTTGCAACAAAGTCACAAGCGATGCTGGGCTTTGGCAAATCCCTTCCCTGTTGATGTGCTCCCACCCAGGGAAAGGGGAGCAACCCTCGGCTGGATCCAGCAGTGGCTGCATACTATTACCTGCCTTCCCATCTGCTCCCTGTTACATAAGCTGTGAAAAAACAGAAGCTCAATGGAGCATGTGTAAGGAAATGTCATTACTATGAAAAACTCAATTAAATTTTAAATTCTCCAAGTGCAGGCAAAGTTCTGTAATAAAGCAGGCCCAGCAGCGAGAGAGGGAAGCAGTACTGGTTCCCAAAGGCTTGCATAAATGAGGAACAATTCCCAGGTCTCAACGGACTGTCAAGTCAGTCTGGGCACTGGCTGGCAGTGGCATCTAGAAGGTTGCAGCCCTCCATTTTGGTACAACTTGGAGCAATAACTGCTCTCTGCAGCACACAGTGCCATCACGGCTGTAGTTTGGGCCTCTTGGTGCCGACAGCCTGTGCTTGCATCATGTATTTGGAAGCTGACATCAGGGGCCTGGCTTAGAAGCACATAAAGGTTCCTGTGGTATGGGGGCTTCTGAGCTCTTCCCCATCACACTTGTCTCCAACGGCAGGAACTGGGGTTCTTGACTTTGGAAGAGCTGTGCGAGAGCAGCTCCTGGACCCTGGCAAAGCATCCTGGTGCCTCCAGAGCTGGGCAGCATCTGGCTCCTGCTCCACAGGACCCTCTATCCTTTCCAGCTCACACTCCACTGGCCTCCAGCCTTTCCTGCAGTCCTGCTCCCAGAGCTCTCAACAGCACCTCTATCTTCCTTTGCATACCCAGCCTCAATCTCCCAGAAGACCCCAAATGTAGTTCCCACCATGTAGATCCCAAATGTAGAGCCTGGGTGTGCTCCTACATCCCCATAGTGGTCTGATACATCCTGGCTGCTTCCCCTGACTCAGCTGGCTTTTAGAGGTGCTCTGGGTCTTGATGTGTCCACCTGGCCTCCAAACACCCCAGGGTCTGGGGGGGTAGCCCCAGCTTTTCACCCATCTGTTGGTGGGCAGCTCTGTCTGTCCACATCAGGGTTTACGTGTGTGCTTTGTTATTTGTGTGGATTAGCAGGTGCTGCACTCAAGGGACATGCCCACTCCTGCGGGGCATGGGCTGAGGAGCCCTGAACACTGTGGGGCCTTCTGGGCCTTCCTGGTGGACCCTCCGCTTGCCATCCGCCGCCAGCGCGGTGGGACCCGAGCACCCATCGGCTGATCATCCCCACGCTGCTGTGGGGGGCCGTCATGGGTGGGCTGTGCTCCACTCTGAGGAGAAACCTTCAGCGGGGTCGCGGCTCCCAAACCCGAGCCCGTGTGTGTCCGTCCCGCTCGCCGGAGCTGAGGGACGGCGGATGGGAAGGCGTCGGGAGCGGCGGCGGTTGCGCCTTTAACGGCGGGCGGAGGAGGAGGCGGAGGAGGAGGAGGGCCGGGGCTGCGCTGGGTGACATCAGTGGGTTTGGCTCCGGGGCTCAATGGAAACTGGGTGAGCGCCGGGCTGTGCCGAGCACACGCCGGCTGGAGGGGACGGCGAGCGGGCGGGAGGCGGCAGGCAGCGCCGCGCCGCGCCGAGCCGAGCGAAGGAGGGACGCGCCGGGCACGGCCGCCACCAGCCCTCCCCAATCCTCCGTCATCCTCCCCGCCGCGGCCGCCTGGCCCCCTGACAGCCGGCGGAGCAGCATCCCCACACGGCCCCCTTCCCGTCAGGGTGGGTATGGGGGGCGCCCGCCCGCATCTTGGGGCGCAAACCCCGGGGGAAAGGCGGCCCCTCCGGCTCTTTGTGTGCGCGGAGGGAGGGGGAGGGGGCGGGGGAGGGGAGGGCAGGGCGCGATGCGCCGGGCCGGGGGGGCGCGGGGGACAAAAGCCCCTTTGTGGGGGTGCGGGGAGGGGGTCGCCCCCTCCGCCACCGGCGGATTTTGGGGGGGGGGTCCCCCCCTTCTTCCCCTTTCTCCGCCTGCCGGGGCCCTGCCTGGCTGCCGGCGGGGCCGGGCGGGGAGGGGGGTGCCGTGTGTTCTCGGCGGAGGTCTGCGGGGGTCCCGGTGGGGGGCCGCCCCCCGGGGGATTGAGCCCCCCACCCCTTCCGTTCATTGATGCTCCTGGTCTCCCTCCCCGGCCCCTCTCATCGCCTCTTTCGGGGGGGGAAGGGGTGTCTGCGTTTGGGGGGGCTGTGCGGTCGGTGTTTCCTCTCGTGGGGGGCGGTCGGGGCGGGGGTCGATGGCCGCGGACGGGTGCGAGTGGGGGGACGAGGAGAAGTTCAGCGCCGTTCCCGGGGGTGGCAGCTTTTTGTTACCTACCCGGAAAAATAACAGCCCGGGTACGGCTGCCTTCGCGTAGTGTTTGCCTGTAGGGGGTGGGGGTGTAAGGGACATATTTATTATTATATTTTTTTGTGTATCCCCCCCCCTTGTTTTTCTGTTGTGGCTATTTCTTCCTCAAATGTAGTTCAAATGCTCTGTGCTTGGGGTTTCTTTTCTCCCCCCCCCCCATCTTATTTGCTGGTCTCCTTTCTGTAAGAGTCTAAGGGTCTGGAGGGGATTGGTGTTTTGCATTTCAATCAAAATGTAATTTTTTTCTTTTTTTCCTTCGCGTTTTTAAGCCAGTTCAAATTATAGTGTTCCCAGCCTCATCCTTTTTTTCCTTTCAAATATCTCCCCCCAGGAAAAAAAAAAAAAAAAAAAAAGCCGTGTAAAGCCTTCATGGTCTGTAGGTAAAGCAGCCCCCACTCCCCACACTTCCACTGAAAGCCGGAGCGGTGCTGGGATCGGCAGCCTCCATTATGGAGCCGTGGGTTTGGTTTTGTGTGGTTTTTACTAGACAGGGCATCTTCTCATTCCCGACCCCCTCGGGTGGGACAGAGGTGTCCCTGCTGTCCCCCAGCCCCTCTTGGGCCCCCCTCCCCAAGATGGTCCCTGCATCTTAGGTTGCCATCATTGCTGCCACAGCAATGTGGTATCAACTCTTATCGTGTGTTTATATAATGGCCTTTGTGCCTGTACGTGGGTATTTTATATTATATAAAAGGGGCTGGTGCAAAATGGTGTGTGTGGGGAAGCAGCGCTGGCGGCTGGATAGTATTATTATTTTTTTTTTTTTTTGAGGATGTGTAGTATTGGATATTCACGTATGCAAACGCTCATGCAGAGCACACTCTCGCTCCGAGGTTGTATGTGTGTTAATCCCTTATGGAAAAGTAAATGGTTTAACTAAATGATTGCCCTGCAGCCCCTGGGAATGCTGCCTTGGCTCTAGAGTGCAGGAAGGGTGGCAGGGCTGGGGGGGTTAAGCGTGTGGGGGGGTGGGGGGTGGAAAGGAGGGATAGCTTTTTTAATTTTACATGTATAAATAATACATAGAGGAGTGATATAAATTTCACATATAAGAAGAATATATATTTTATGGGTACAATTTTCTTTCTCCTTGTAACAGTAGACCTGAAGATGAGAAGATAAAGGGCGGAAGCTTGTAGATGGTGGTAGGGGTACATGTGTGAAGTAGAAGCAAATGGGATAGATGTTTGAACTCCTGGAGCAGTTGTTGAGGGGGTGGGATGTGTGTCCTGCCCTCTTACCAGGAATCCAGGCCCTCACTCTCTGGCTATCCTCCACCCAGGTTTTCTACTCACACTTGTGTATGTATGTGTGTTGGGGGGGAGACAAGGCAAAATGACAGCTGTGTGAGACCATGATTTTTTTTTTTTTACTCCATTATCCTGCTTCCCGCTTCCACCCCCGCGCCCCGGAGCATTTTTTAGATTCCCCTTTGGAGCCTGTTGCTTAATCAGCTACCAGGGCTGCTGCCTCGTTGTGTGAGAAACCCTTCTTAACCTGGCTCCTGGCTGTCCCAGAAGGGTGGGTCCGAATTTAGGTTTGGGACTGTGGTGTTGCAGGGCAGTACCTGCTGTGCCACGGTGTGGAGCAGACCTCACGCCTGGTCCCTGCCGTGTGCTAGGCTGTGCTCGCCCCAGCTGGGAACTGGACTCAAGTGGAAGTGTTTGGGGTGCACAGAGACCTGGGTAAACACTCCATGAAGGAAGGAGGACTGAGAGCTGTCTTCTTGACAGTGGTGTGACGGGTTCCTGGGGACACAGACCTTTGATCGTTTATTGGAGTAGGAGTGTAAGCAAGTCAGATGTATGTTAATGTGGTTATAGAGAACAGCAGGCAGCGGATAAAAATCACGTCTGTTTGCTGCGCCCTCACCCAGGTACGCCTGCCTGCCTCCTGGTTTGGTTCCCAAGGCTCTGCCTACATTCCATGTAGTAAGAAAGTCAGAAATAGCCACAGGGTTTTGTAGACTTTAGATGCACAGAAACCCACATGCATAAGCAAATACTAGGTGAGGGGACTCCACCTCTGAGTGTTTTGTGTGTGGTTTCTGGTGACTGGAGCTCTGCTTTCAGGGTTCACAATGTCCCCTGAATGCCTTGATAGGATTATTTCCTTGTACATCTCTGCAGCCCGTCCATTCTTTCTGTAATCCCATCTCCTGGGGCAGGAGAAGCAGCTCTGGGTTTATAGTATGCCCAGAATCCTGCAGCTGGGATTATTTTTTTGCACTTCTATCTCACAAGGCCATTTCTCCCTTCTTTCCTTCAGTGGTGCTTCCTTCCCACCAAGCTCCAGCAAGGGAAAGTTCCTTGCACCCACTTGTGAAAGCATGAATCATTCCTCACCTTTCCTGTCCCCAACAGGATCTGTGTCTGCATTTTGTACGCTAATAATGTGGCATTGCATAAATTAGGACTGTGGCAAATCCTTCTAAAAGGAGATACATTGACTGTCTTGGGAAGAGATGTGGTTCCTAGAATAAGTTGGTGGCCGTAGAAGAGGCAAGGAAAAGGGGGCTACTAAGAGGGAAACTGCTGAACCTGTGTTTGGCCAAGATGTTTGCAGCAGAAGTTGAGGTTGGCAGAGAGAGCAATCTCTGTGGCTGTGGTCCTTCCACCTATTTAGTTTTCTGTGGAAGGTGAGTAGGCTGAGCCTGGTCATGTTGATGGGGTATATCAGGTCCAAGGGTTAGCTTATTATCTCAGGTAAAGGGATGAGGAATGGTCTGAGCTGCTAAAAACAAACAGCTGGCACACTTAGGTAGGCAAGAGAGATGGAGAGGCTCAGGTAGACCAAATGAGGTGGTGGTGCCATCAGCAGAAGTGTGTGGAGATGAACAAGTGGTATTCCTAGCCAGTGTGTGTCTGGCAGGGTTCAGTTCGGCGAAATGTCTCCTCCTTGTCCTCTGTGGCCCCTGTCTAGGAGCAATGGAGTCGCTTGCTCCTGGCAGTCTGTCTGTCTCTCACAGCCCTTGGGTCCTGTGCTTCACCACCACCGAGGTGTTGGAGTTGGGCTGGGTCAGAGAGAAACTCCTCACAGGGTTTGTCATGCCTGACCCTTCTGGTGTCTCACAAGACTACTTCTGTCGCAGTGCCAGGTACTGTAAGGCACAAGAAGCCTCTTTACAGTAGTGTGGCGTGATCATACACTGAAACCTTCTTAGAAGGGGTTTCCTGAACCCCTCCCCAGTTTCTGAGCAAAATGGTGGGGAAGAGGTTCAATCATGCTTCATTCTAATAATAGGAACGTGGTAAAAACATGCTTGAGAGTCTTCTGTTCCTGCAGTGTTTCTTGCTCATGGTGTCCCTGAAAGTTGAGGAGATCAGGAGAGGTGATAGAAGCTGTGTAGAAAGTGAAGCATTTCAAGATTTAAAACTACTCAACCTCTGGGTGAAGTGGGGAGGTCTCTTCTGTAGTCTTACATGATTCACTTCCTGTTTGTGCTCTGACACTGCTCTTTCTGTGCTTCTTTTCTCAGCACGACTGAACCATGGAGCTTCGAGTGGGAAACAAATACCGGCTGGGTAGAAAGATTGGCAGTGGTTCGTTTGGAGACATTTACCTAGGTGAGTGTGAGAGTCTGTCTCAAGGTTGGTTTTCTCAATTGCATCATTGTTTTGGGGTTGTTTTTCTTGCCTGTTGGTATTTGTGGGCACCATGTAAGGTTGGAAGGGGTGGAGAAGAGAAAAAAATTATGGAATAGTGCTAGTGGTTGCTGGCCTTCTCAGGGCAAAGAAAGAAGGATGAGCTCAGCTTTGCCTTGCCACATACTGCAGACGCAGAGCTGGTTGGAGTTAGATTTGGACTGTTTGGGGCATATTTGTCATATACCCTATTGCAGCGTTCTCACTTCCTTTTCTTGAGCTTGGGTGTGTGTGGGTCTGTTCACAGTGTGGTGGAAGGGGAGGACATAGCTATTCCTTCAAGTGGGAAGGAATATTGGAACATTTTGGGAAGACTGGTAGTAGGAAGAGGTGGTTCAGGATCTGTAAGAGAAAGGTGTGAGACTAGGAGGTGTAAAACAGGTCAAAGAACCTGGCCTGGTTGAAGTCCTGGGGCTCAGATCTGTTAGATCTGTAATGGGATTTAGAGTTAATGTCTGGAATGACCTGAGTGGAAGCTCAATGGACAGAGCCCATGAGGTGCTGGGTTTCCTGTTACCACAGCAGGTCACCTGGATAGAAGTTCTTCCAAGCCAGTGTGCTGATGTGTAGATATGTTTCCTGATGCTTTGGCTGCTCATGTTTTTATTGGCTCAAACCATGTGGGGCCAGAGTGGCGAGACTACCCAGCAGCCTGCTCAATCTCTCCAGTGAGGGCTGGCGTTACCTGTCTCTGCTTCTCCCCACTGCCTGTTCTGTTGTGGTCCGGCAGAAGGTCTGCCCTCTGCTTTGGTGTCTGCACCCTTTGGGTGCTTTGGGTTGTCATGTGCTCCTTGACTGTTAATTTGTTCAGTTGAGTTGTGTTTTGCTTCCCAGTACATCCACCATTCCACACTTTTGCTGCTCCTTCAATTTTTCCTAGTTTCTTCATCTGCTGAGCGGCTTGGAGCCAACACTGCATTTGAGGTATGGCATTTCCAGTGCCTGGCAGTGGAGGACTACCCTCAAGTGATCTGTAATGTGATGCCTCTGCATAGGCTGCTTTGGGTCTCCTTGGCTTTCCCCATCACCAACACTATCAGGTTGCAAAATTGGCCTTAATGCACTGTCAGCTGGATTGTTGGAGAGCTCTTCTAGGATCCTCCAACATCTTCCCGGCCCTCCCCAAATCCCTTTCGTTGAATAATTATAGTTCAGATTACTTTTTCCTGTGATTGTAAATCACTGTCTGTTTTCAGCCTCTGTTTTTTATCTCCAGTTCCCTCTTGCTTTATTATTCTCTCTTGATTGGTGTTGGCAGCCCCTCTTGATTAAGTGTCCTGTGGGAATCATCAGTAACAGGCTTTGTTGCCACCTTTATCCCGACACGAACAAAGATGATAAATAATGGATCTGGGATCCCAGTTCCACTGTGTGCTGCCTTTACTGCAGCCTGTTCCTGTATGCTACTCCTCTGTGACCCTCCAACCAGTTAGTGTCTTGGGTGACAGTGCTTTTAATTCCCAGGTGCTAGGATTTGAGGGTGGTAGCTCAGACACAGCATTTTCCACCTATGCTAGGGCTTGAAGCATTCCACACCCTGTCTAGGACAGTATAAATTGTCAGGATCTTGCAAAACATCTGAGGTGCATGTGGGAAGAGAAAGGAGCTACTGAATGGAAAGGCCTGCTCCTGTATTGCTCTGTACCATGTAACAGGTCATCCACCTGTGCAAAGCAGGTGTGGAAAATAGCCCCTGGTGAGCGGGTTGTGCCTGCCTTGCCTGTCACCAAACAGAGGAAGCCCAGTGCCCCGGTGTGGTGAGCACAGCAGGAATCAACCAAGTTACTTGAATGCAGTATCAAAGGCCTTGTGCTGTTCCTTGAGGTGCAAGCCAGCATGTTTTGAAGCAATGATAGCGAGACTTGGTGGAGCCTGGGTGACTCCCCAGCCTGGAGGGATTGGGCTTGTAGTCTGTGGTGGTGCGTCTGGAGGATGCTTGTGCCTTGTGCTGTGCTCTCATGGCCTCCTTTGCAGACAGAAGGACTCATTCACAAGGGCTTCTCTCCTGCACCGAGTTCACCTCACAGTTCTTTCCTTTGATAATGGTGTGGACACAGAGCAGGGCTTGTCTGTCTCTGAGGACTAGCCGGGGCTGTATGGTTTATTCTCAGCTTCTCTCTTTCAGGGTGTTGATGCCTTCACCTGCTCTATAATCAGTGGGTGCTGCGTTCTGCCCTCTTTGGGGTTTGTTGTAGGTTTTTTGTCTGTCAGAAGGAAACTTGGATTTCTACATGGGTAGACACAAAGGATGGATGGACTGTGCTAATCCTTAGCTAGCTCTTGAAGCACATTCCTTCCATGGCCTACTTTTAGGGGTAGATGTGCTAGATGGAATATTCTCCCCCCATTGGTTTGAGAGGGTGGGAAATGAGATCAGGCTGCCCATGGGCCTTGGCTAGCCCATTTACCTCTAAAAATGCTCGTTCAGAAGAGCAAAACCCTGTTTGCAGAGGAATTGCCGAGACCTTTGGGCCGCTGGAGGGGGAGGTGCTTTGTCAGAGGTGCTGGCCAAGAGGCAGGGCAGGGTTGCTGGATGTGTAGGAATCGTTTGGCCGGGATGCACAGTGGTGGTAGAGAGGAGCTAGGCAGACAAAGCATGCTGGGACCTGAGCTGGCTGGGGACAGTTCCTGGTGGCAGGCTCCTCCCTTGCTGGGAGGGGAGTGCCTTCCCTTTGTTTCCTGGCTTGTTAACTCTCTCTCGCCCTATCTGCCTTCATCCATCTGTTCCCAGCCCTCCATTCTTCCCTCGGCAGGCTGCACAGGCGGTGGGGAGTGCGGGGCCTCTGCCTGTTGCCCCCAATGCTCAGGGAGGGTGGTGTTTATTGTATCAGACATGCAGTCAGGATTCCACTCTGAAAAGATCCTGTTCAGCCGGTGACATCCTCTGTCCCCGGGGCCCCGTTTCAAAGAGCTTGTGATGAATGAGTTGAATTTGTGCAGCCCCCACAGCGGAGCGAGACTGGGGGAGGATGTTAGGAATTATCCCCCATCCTACATTCAGTCTCTCAAGTGGCTGAAGCTAGCAGACTCTGCTGTATTTGTCTGAAACACGGTGCTTTCCAGTCTGTAAAGAGAGCACAGAACTGTTGCTTTTGTACTTGTAGCTTTAAAAAAGATGGTGGTCGAAGCGTGGAACAAAGGATCAGAAAGAATCCTGCCCTTAAATTCCCTCCTTGCTAGTGATGGTCTCGATCTGGCTGGATCTCTAGCCAAGAAATAGTACACGGAGCAACTTGTAGACCTGGTGAGGTTTGGAGAGGGAACAAGCCTAAAGAGTTCAGGTAGTGACCTCCTCAGCAAAGAATAGGTCAGATTGGTCCAGCAAAAGACCACAATAATGATTAGAGGGATGAAGCACCTCTATCATGAGGAAAGGCTGAGAGAAGTGAGATTGTTCAGCCTTGGAGAAGAGAAGGCTTTAGGGTGACCTAGTTCCAGCCTTCCCTCCCTGAAGAAATCCTACAAGAAAGACTGTGAGAGACTTTTTGCAAGGGCACATAGTGATAGGAGAAGAGGAATGGGTTTAAACTGAAAAAGGTTTAGGTTAGGTATTAAGAAGAAATTCTTTGCTATGAGGGTGGTGAGAGACTGGAAAAGGTACCCCAGAGAAGTTGTGGGTACCCCATCCCTAGAAGTGTTCAAGGCCAGGTTGGCTGGGGCTCTGAGCAACCTGGTCTAGTGAAAGATGCTCTCATGGCAGGGGTGTTGGAACTAGGTGATCTTTAAGGTCCCTTCCAAACCATTCTCTGAGTCTACTTGTGCTCTTCTAGGCCACAGGGTTGTTGATTCTTTCTCTAAGTCACACCTGTGTTTGGGCTATGGAGAGTATGGAGCTGAAGGCCATCTGAGCATTTGAATTGCATAATCACTTTTTGAAGAATTTGAGTCTTCTTGATGCCTACCCCTGCTTTCCCTTTTCCAGCTTTATGTGCCACAGATAGCACTCTCTACCTGCAGGGTAATGTGGAGATGAGAACTCATTCATGTTTCCACCATTCATGTTCTGGGAATCGGGTTCATTCAAAGTGCTAATGCTGCAAAAAGTCAGAGATACTCATTGTTGCTTGTGTGTCAGAAAATGTATTGGGAGAAGGAAAAATTCTCCCTGGAGAACAGACAAGGGAACTGCTTCAGAGGATTTGGAGGAGTCTTCACAAAGGCCGGGTAAAGAGACAAGGGAAGGAAGTGCTCTTATGTTTTTTGGATATCCTGGATGTTTCCATGCTGAATGAGGGCCAGTGGTTGAACTCTAATTTAAAAGGTGGGCAGATACTAGTCCCCTTTTTTGCTCTCTTCCTCCTTGCACTGCCTGGTGCTTTTACAAGAGTCCTGTGGTGGAGTGAAGGGAGTGTACAGACTTGTTTTTCTGGCACCAGTTTTTAAGTCAAAAATGCCAGCATCTTTTCAAAAGTAAGCATGGGACAAATGTTTCTACCCCTCAGGAGGGCTTTTCCCCTTTTCCTTCTCCTGAAACCTGTCCTAAAATCTATATTAAATTGGTCCCATTGCTCCTCCTTCCCCTCCCTCAGAGCACCCTAAATAATTCCTCTCCCTCCTTAGTGTTTACAGCATTCAAATATTTGTAGACTGTTGTCATGTCCCATTCTTCCTCCCCACCCTTCTTAGTTGTATCTCTTGTCTATGTTACATATTTAGCTCTTTTAATCTTCCTTAGTAAATCAATCCCTCTAGGCCCCGATCATTTTTGCTGCACTCTTACAAATTCCTAGCAGCTTGTCTGTCTCAACCCGGCACTGCAGCATCTAGATCATGTGTTTTTGCTAGCAGGCAGCTCTTGGCTAACTTTGTGTACAAGCCAGAACTCTTCAACTGGAGGTGGATCTCTTTAGGATCCATGGGGAGAAGCAATCCAGTCGTGTGAACATTTCCTTCTTTTCTTTGGTCCCTGGCTCTGGAGGCGGTGTGTGAAAGAGGATAAATGAAGAGATTTATCTGCAGCTTGTCCTTGTGGACTCTTAGTCTTATCACAGAGTTCAGGAGGCACAAATTAGCCAGACCTGTCAAAACTAGCTATGGGAAATCTGCAAAACATCACCTTTGACTCCATCTCATGTTTGGCACGCATATTCTGGAGTAGTTTATTTCATGACAGTGTTCATGAGCTGCTCGTGATCAGGGTAGCTCTCTGATTTGTGTTTAAGTGCAATTTCTAATAGTTCCAGATACGAGGAAGGGCTTGTCAGAGTGTGTGAAGCAGGCATGGCGGGGGAGGAGAGAAGCAAGTCTTGAGTGTCATTCCCGTGACCCGTGTACAGATATTCCTTCTTTCCATTTTAGGATGATGTGAAACATCTGGAATCCTTTCAGCTAGTACAAGAAAAAGAGCAGCCTGTTCCTTCTTTGACAGTGCACTCTGGGACCAGAGTGCTGGCTCTTGCAGCTGGCAGCTCAGTTGTTTTCAGAGAGAAGTGTGTGGGGTGGTGATTTAGTATTATTGCAAAGCATCTAGCAATACCTTCAACAAAGGTGTCCAGGCAGCTTAATTCAGGACTGGATCCTGCTTATTTCTTCATGCTTCTAATTTGTGATAGAGCAAATATTTCTGTGTTAACAAAAGATAAAGGTATTATTAAAACCCTCAGGAGAGGGAGAAGCTAGGGATTTAGAAAGTGTCTGTGTTGAGCAGGTCAGTGCTGTGGAGAAAACAGAGAGAGCTGGCATGTTAGTAATGTCTCCTGAACTAATTGGCTGTGTTGAAATAATGTAACTGAGGTAACTTGTAATTTCACTGGGGAAGAGATACTCCGTATCACTGCCTGAGGGGCTGCTTGGGTTCAGGGACTAGGTTTATGATCAGAGGAAGCTACATCTTCCACTTGGTTTAGGTACTATTGATAGGTGCAGCTTGACCTTCCAAAGTCTGGCACTCTTTGAGATAACAAGGCAGTTCACGTGTAGGATTGTTGTTCTAGACTCTAATCAGGATGGGACTTGGTTTCCTATTCATGTGCCTCTCTCTGGGCTTGCATTTAGAAATGGCAGTGGTGGAAATGTATGAAGTTGAAGTGGCTGAATATCATTTCTGTTATGGAGAAGAAATTTCAGGGCAAATCTCAAGGTTTTGGCATCTTTACAGGCCTTGTTAGAAGTGTCTAACTTCAGTAGAAGCTTGTGCAATCTTCATTTCACTCTCATTCCTATGCAGGAGCCAATATTGCGACTGGTGAAGAGGTGGCCATCAAACTGGAATGTGTCAAAACCAAGCATCCCCAGCTCCACATTGAAAGCAAGTTCTACAAGATGATGCAGGGAGGAGGTGAGATGGGGAGGAAAGGATGGGGCTGGGGGAGTGGTTGGAAACGGAAATTATTCTGGAGGGCTTTAGAAAATAAATGATTTGGTGTTTCACATGATCTTCTCAGCAGGGGATTCAACATCTATTCTCTCTGTTCCCCGGGCTTAATTTTTTTCTTTCCCCAGTGGGTATCCCCTCCATTAAATGGTGTGGAGCAGAGGGGGACTACAATGTGATGGTGATGGAGCTCTTGGGGCCCAGCCTGGAAGATCTTTTCAACTTCTGTTCCCGCAAATTTAGTCTCAAGACAGTTCTGCTGCTGGCAGACCAGATGGTAAGTTTCCTTTGAAGCATTTGTGCCTACTCTCCTTTTCCATGCCTTTTCCACCCCCCACACTCCCCTCCCATCCCCTTTGCTTGAGAACTGCTGTATCCCAGGCTTTCTTCATTTAGCACAAGTGGCTGCTAGCTTTCTATTTCTTGATGAAGTTGGGGGCCTGGAACCTAGACACTGTGGTGGCATTTCCTTATCTCCATCCCTCCTTCCTTTGCCTTCTGCTCGCCTCGTGTTAGCATTGCACACATAGATACTTTTGCCTGCATGATGAATTACTGGCACCTATCTTAATTCCATTGCTTATGCCCTGGATTGAAAACCCTTAGCTCTTCTGGACAGACCCATGCCTTTCCCGGCCCAGCTAAGTTCAAAAGTTGACAGCTGTCAATGCTGAACCTCAGAGTTTTAGTTCCTACGGACTTGCTTCTCATCCTTCCTTGTGATGTTAATGGCGACCTTCCCAGAGTGAGGACTGGACTGGTGTGCAGGGTTAAATTCCATCTCCAGATCCTGCAGCATCCAGAGGGTGTCTTTTCCTTGGCTGTCATCACTGATATTCAATGCAAAGTGTCTTTTCTTGCTCTGCCAGGCCAGTGTCTTGGACAGGGTACTATTTTTAACAGATGCAGTTAAAATAAGTTTGTTTCTTGCTTGTCTCACTATTTATTTATTTATCTACCCCTCCTCCAGATCAGCCGTATTGAGTACATTCATTCCAAGAACTTCATCCATCGGGATGTGAAGCCAGACAACTTCCTTATGGGCCTTGGCAAAAAGGGCAACCTAGTATACATCATTGATTTTGGTTTGGCCAAGAAATACCGAGATGCCCGGACCCACCAGCACATCCCTTACCGGGAAAACAAGAATCTGACTGGCACAGCCCGTTATGCCTCTATCAACACCCACCTGGGGATTGGTGAGCCTGCTTGCTGTTGTGTCTTGGTGGGGCTTTCCAGGGGAGGTTGTATGTCCCCAGAAGGAGGGGCTTGGGTTCTTTGCCTGACTCTGCTGCTGACCTGCCTTGAGATGGTGGGCAAATAACTTAAATGCTACGCCTGTGTTATTTCTGCTGCTGTGATGGCACTCAGCTCCTGAAGACAGAAATCGTCTCCTGGTCTGTGTTTGTGCAGGGTGCCCTGTTGAGCATCAAGACTGTGACCTCCCTGACTCTGCTCCTACTAAATCTGCCTTTGCGCAATTTTTTCAGGCTGATTAGATGTGTAAAGGAGACATTCACAGGCACTGAGCCTTTAGGAATATGTGCAGTTGAAAACCTGTCTTTTTGACTCCTGAGTGCCTTTGTTAGTGATTGTTCTGTAGCTGTCAGAGCTGGAAGATAGAGGCCCACTGCAATATGGTGTTACATGCCACTGAGGATGGGGATGTGCTTGACATGTACAAGAAGCTGGAATTGAGGGGAGGCTTCCAGCTGCCTGGACACCCCTGTTTTGTGATTGAGGATTGGCTGTCACAGGCCTTCAAAATACAAATGTCTGTCAACTGCACAAACCCAGTGAGGCAACTTCAGGGAAGCAGGGTTCTGTCCTTAATGTGTGTGGTTAATACTGAAGGAAACTAGGCTGGAAAAGAGTGCTGAGTGTTCAGCCAGGTCTTACACTGGTGATGACCATCATCCCAGGTTTTGTAAAAACCTTCTGCAGGTTAGTACCCACTGTGCTTAAACCTCCAGAAACCACCCAAACACTTGTCCTGGGAGTCAGCCCCAGTGGCTGCAAGGAACATAGTTGAAAACTTCTTGCAGTTTTCTCTTCTGTTCTCTGCCTAAAAACTTCTTTCCAGCATTTGACCACCTTTCTCTGCTAAATTTTAGCTAAACTTTGTTCACAGCGTGAGGCTTCCTTAGTTGCTGTAAGGTCCATTTGGAGAAGGCTGACTTGGTTCTGCTATTGAGTGGTTACTCTCACTGAAGCTGCCTTGCCTGTTGGACACAGGGAAGTAAATGCTGTGCTTGCAGATTGTTTATATCTCCTGGAGGCCCTTCTTCTGAAGTGTATAGCCTAACTGTGAATTTGAAAATCAGAGCAAGGCATTCAAACCTTTCAAACTAGTAGCTTTCACAGAATTTCACATCCTCATTCTTCCTGCATTCTCCCCTCTTGCAGGTATTTCTCAGATATCTGAAGTCAATACTTGGCCTGCAGAAAATAAAGCAGTTTTTCCCACTGTCTTCCTTGCTTAATACTATGTAATTAGATGGGGAATGCTTTATTTATATCAAAATGCAGAGTGTTGTGTGTTGAGATTGGGCTGTAATCTCCTGACCTCTTCCATGTTATAAAAATAGTTCTCGTAGAGCTTTCTAAGTTGGCCTTCTATATTTTAGCTTGACCTGCGTATATATAACTGCCTCTCCATTGAATTCTCCGTCAAGATTTCCACAGCCGTGGTAACTGCCACAAGGAGACATGCACAAAATAATTCTCACTACTATGTCTGTTGATCCTTTTGTGTGCGCCTGCTCTGCCTGAACTGATCACGAGAGGCTAAATGTCTGGTTGTGGCTTTTGAACGACTTCATTATTCATTCCACCCCAACTTAGCCCTTTACTACTGGTGCTTGGCTTGTGTGTCAGGATGAACAAACAATGTCTAAACAGTAATCCAGGGCAAATTGCATATGCCATCAGTCTGAGTGCAGCCGCCGCTCTCTCCGTGCCCTTTGATTCGGAAAAGTCTGTGTGTGAGTTGCTCTGTGCAACAGGTCTCGGGTGTATTATCTCCACGTTGCAGATAGTTGCCCTGAACAGCATAAAGGTTACATGACTTGCCTGGAGGAAAGGGGGTGGGGGTGTTTGGGTTTCAGCGAGAGTTCCTGTTTCTCAAGACCTTGCCACAGGGTATATGACAGAGATATTTGAGTTAGCAGCACTGCCACAGGAGCCATCACTCTGAAGTTTTTGACTTTTCAGCGTCTGAATTCTCTGTCTTAATGTTACGTTAATATGGTCTAGGGAGAAGGAAGGAACCAGGTGCCAGGGTGTTTGTGTGACAGGAATAGCAAATTAATAAATGCCTTTATTTGAATTTGCAAGCTAAGGGTTGGGCATTCCGATGTCTGGAGGAAACACATTCTTTTCCCAATGACTGGGGAAAAAAGTGGGAGGCGATACTGGGGAGGGTTCCACAGCTGGAGACTTGCTGTTGGGGGAGTCATTGGACTGTACAGGCTTTGGTTCATGCATTCCAGTCAATTTTCACATGCTCTGTGGATGAGAGTCCCTTGCACCCACTGTAGCCTGTAATGTCCAAAATAGATGCCTGGGGTGCCCAGGAGACGGTGGTGGAAGAAGCTGATGGTCTCTGTCTGGGTGACAGAGGGGGTGGAGGGGCAGTGCCTTCCCAGATGAATGTCCTGGATGGTGTCGGTGTAGGCTGTGCAGATAAGTCCTCCTGCTCATCCTGCCCTCTGTCACCCATTCCAGATTCTTGTGTGTTTTTAAAGGCTGTTGCCATGCAGTGAGGAGAGAAAGGGGAACTCTAGTCCAGCAAGTGCAAGATCAGATCTGAGTATGTAATCAGGAAAACATTGCTTGGTTATGCCTGCCTGCAGCTGAGCTGGCTCCAGGGAAGACAGCTGATTTCTAGGGAGTACTGCATGGGAGTAGCATCACTTTGGTAGGATCAGAGTGGAAGAAAACACTTTTTGAATGGGGGGGGACCAGGAGATAGTTTAGGCTGCAAAGAAACATGTTTTGTCATGAACTTTGTGTCCAAGGCAACCAGTCCTCAGTCTTTGGTCTTTGCCCAAGCATGTCTTGTCCTGTCCTGCCGCTCACCCCTGACTTGGCTTCTGAGGACCCTGCTTTGGGAAGGGAGTGAAGGTGTGGGCTGACTGGGAACCTCCCTAGGGGTGGGAGCCAACTGGCAGGAGATTGCTTGCAGAATGGGTTGGGTTTGAGAGGTCATGCTGGGTTGTGTGGAAAGGCAACATTGTGTTTTCTGTTGGAAGGGCTTTTGGGAAGGAGGGACAAAAGGATGAGTATCTTATGAAAAAGACATTTTTCATTAAATTGGCTTTTGAAAAAAAAACAAACAAACAAACACCATTGTAGGAGTGCTGAGATAAAATGGAGAGAGGAAGTGTGGTGTGGTATGACAGGTCATGACTATAATCCTGCTTCTGGACTGATTTGCTCAGCGGATGCATTCACCTCACTTGTGTCTTCCTTTCTCTTTTCAAACTCCAAAGTGAGATTTTTTTTTTTTTTCCTGCAGCCCAGGGATTCTGTAAGAGTTAGTCACTGATTGTCATGTTTCTAAAAGTGGAAAGTTGTAACACTAAATAATGTTTCCTTGGTGTGTAGAGGTAAAGTTTTATTTCTAACTCTTCCCTGTTTACTGTTATCTAGTATCCTGAGCATGTCGGTATATGAGGCTGTGTAAAAAAAGTAATTAAACCTTGGGGGATGTGTAATAGTAACTCAAGATGAAACAAAGAAATGGGATGTAGGAACTGTTGTCTTTTACCCTGCTCCAAGGTTTAATTTGGTGTCTTGTATGTAGGGTTACAGGTAACAGACTGCTACAATGTTTTGAGGTAGCAAAACTGTGACCCATCATGTTGATGCTTCAGGTTCATCACAGGTTTGAGTCTCACTGAAGTTAAGTGGGCTACAATGACCACCTGTAGGTCAGGTGCTAAACATCAGGAATGGAGTGCAGTCAAACACTTATCATTTGGCATTTTAATAATTAGGTGTTGTGCTTGCAGTTGTTTTTCCTTGATCATATTGGTGTGTTAAGACACAGTTAAGGTGTGTTTGCATGCATGTAATAGTTAGCTTCCCAATTTTGTTTTTAACCCCTCTCATTGCCTTCAGTGAGGGCTTGTAGCATCCCCCACTGACTTTAGGCCCCCTTATCTCAAGTCTCTAATTCTGTCCTTCCCTAAAGTGCTAGGACTGTGCCCAGGCATATGCTTACAGAATGTATCCCTTTCTGGATGGGTTTGGTGGCTGTGCTCAGAAGAGTTGTGCTTCACACAAGTGGAGGTGTGTTATTCAGCCAGCCCTAAGCAGTTTGGAGTTCAAGCAGGATTTTGGAGGTGACATCCTGATTTATTCCTGAAAGGCTGATTTACTTGTTCAGTAGGTTTCTCTGGTTCCTGCCCTGCCTTTCCCCACTCCTCTGAGGGGAACCACCATGGTCTAGTCAAGAAGCCATAGCTAGAGGTGTTAAAGCTACAGCATGGATAAAGACAAGGGCTGGCAAGACTGCAGGACTTGAGGTTATTCTTGTCTCCTGTGCTTTCAAGCCCTGGGTGTGTGTTCTGACTCCATTTCCACATGCCTCCTGTCTAAGGATGTAGGTCATTAGCCAATATTGTTTAGTTTTGTTTATTTGATATGCATGGTGAGTAATCGCAGCCCTCTGAGAGTACACGTATCCCAACCTTAGGCTAAATGCAAAACTGGGTTTCTTTTCTCTGCTCCTGTCATAGCATCTAAGTATCTCCCAGACAGTCATGTAATTATCTTTGGCAGTAGCCGGATAAGATTAGGAAGTATTAGCCCCTTTAAAGTGGGCAACTTGAGACAGTAAGTTAGCGAGGTCAAAAAATGCTGTAATTTCTGCATGCCCAAGTAAAACACTTTGGGAATCCCCTCTCTTCTCTCCTGTCTTGGAATGTGGCACTTTTGTGGTATTTCATGTGCTTTGACCCAAATGATCTCTCCTATCAGTTATGGAGTGATGACACGCTCCTTTTCTTCTGTAACCGCAGCACTTTTTTTTTTTCTGCTCAACAGTTTTAACTTGCCAAGCCCTCAGTTCTCAAAACAACTTTGAGAGGGATTCACGAGGAAGAAGGGGCCTTGTGACCCTCAGCTTGTGTTGTTACATGTGGATATGTGTATCTGTGACCTGCTGCAGCTACTCTTTTGTTATGATTCAGCTCAGCTAACAGAAAAAGGGTTAGCTGTAGTGATCTACTACACTTCGGTCTTTGAATGGGGCAGGTGGTAGCATGTATCTGATACTGACAGCCCACAGACTAGTACATGATCTGCAGCATCTTCCAGGATGTGGCACTGAATCCAGCAATATGTGCTGTAGTAAATTAATCTAACAGATGAAGCTCTTTAGTCTGTCCCTGTGCTCTCCCTTAAGCCATATTTTGCCTGCCTGTTATCTGTGTCACTTGTTCTTCTGTAGATGTAAAGTACTTTCTCCAAAGTGTTTATTTTATTTGGGAGGGAAACAAGAACAAGACAATCTTGGCAAGACTTGTAGATGGAATTTGCAAGTGATGTTGGAGGAGTTGGGAGGAGTTAACCAGGCAATATTTGCAGTTGTTGAGATTCTGCATCAAATCCTTCTTGAGCTAGCTTGAAACTTAAAATGGCTTGGCTATTTCAGAGAGCAAAGTCGATGTGCAATGTTGGGTTTTTTTTCTGTGAGCCAGTTTCTTTTGTTTCATAAGTAAGCATCTAAAGATGGGCGCTTCCAATGGCATCTTAAGGGCAGCCCTTGGTCTGAGTAGAGTTGGCAGAGATGCTGGTTACACAGTCCTTTCCCATTTGGAGGGGAATTTTTTCTTCACAGTATGTCCCTTTTCTCCACAGCTTGAAAAATGTCACCAAGCTGGAAAGACATCTTTGCATGTTACATGTTAGGCTTCTACTATCAACAAACTATCAACAAGGTTGTTTACTACAAGATGGGGTCCCTAGTTCCTTGTTCCTGCCCTGCATAAAGACTATCAGCAGTTTAATTAGAAGATGTATTTGAAAGGGCTGTGTTGGATTTACCTCTGTTAGCTTTGTCTATCTGTGACTACCTCTGTCATGACTAATCCCTGGCGTGAAGAATCATTCTGGGTGGGGAAGTGTAGGTGCCCTTTCTCTGGGACTGGGAAGAGCAAAGTAGGCAGGGTTACTGCAGCAGTTGTTGAGATGTGAAATTCTTGTGTGAATCAAGGCTTGTCCAAGTGAGGATGTAGTCAGAGTCATTAGTTATGAAGTGGGTTGGGCTGTATGGGGAGAGGAGCACCTTAACTCTTGTAGTATGACCATCATCACAGGAATTTGCTCTGGAATGTCTTCTACAAGTTTGACCATCTGTAGAAATCTACCAGAAAAGAGAGAGGGTTGGTTGTTCTGCTCAGTGTTCACCTCCAAAGCTATGTGATTGCCAAAGCCGTTTTGGTTGCTGCTCACTCCTTGCCCCTTTGTAACTTCTCACAGAACAAAGTCGCCGTGATGACCTGGAGAGCCTGGGTTATGTGCTCATGTATTTCAACCTGGGCTCACTGCCCTGGCAGGGCCTCAAGGCTGCCACCAAGCGCCAAAAGTACGAGAGGATCAGCGAGAAAAAGATGTCAACGCCCATCGAGGTGCTCTGCAAAGGGTATCCTTGTAAGTGCTCTCATCTTGATGGCTGTCTTGTCTGCTGCTTGGCTTGTTCACCTGCTGAAACCCCCTGGAATCCTGAATCCTGAAGGGCACCGCCCAGTACCCCAGACCAAGATGTGCTGCTGTCACCGGTGATAAGAAGGATAACAGAGGGGTTGTGGTACAGTTCAGGTTCAGAAATGGGAAATGTGTTTTTGTGGGCAGTTAAACCTTATGTTAGTAAGGGCATGAGAATGCTGAGAGGAGGGATCTTTAGGACCTTGTAAGCATTTTAAAGGGGGATGGGCATTGAGCTGAGAAGGTATGCTGATGATGCTGAATTTTTACTGGTTAATGAGGAGTCCCAGGAATAATGAGGTGATAAAGTGGCAAATGCAGTTGTTTGTAGGTAAACATAGAGTAATGTGTGTGAGAATAGAGAGTGGTCTTGGTGCTCATGTCATGTGCTCAGTAGTAGGCTCTGACCAGTGCCCCTCACCAATGAGCTGTTGAAATTACATTTGATGGTTCCGTGAAAACAACTTTGTACTTTGTGGCTGCTGAGGAAAGGGAGCATTAGGAATTACTGGGAAAGAAGCCCAAACAGTGCATAAACCCACGGCCCACTTGCACGTTGCATGCACTGTGTAGGTATGGTCCATCCCAATGTTTCACAAAGGATATGGCATTACTGAGAAAAGGCCCAGGAAAGGGCCAGAAGGGTGACCAGAGGGGAGTTGATTTCTGCCCAAATAACAAGTTTGCTGGAAAAAGAGGTGGGTAGAGAGATGATAGAAGTCTACTCTCTGGCTATGCCTACTGAAGTTTGGTTGGGAGCTGATTATTTAAGACTGGTGGCCCCAGTTTTTGTATTGGAAGAGAAACAATGCTAGTTTCTGCCAGCTTCAAAACATAAGGATGTGGTTCTTCACACAGCTAGTAGTAGATCTGCGGAACTCCTTCCCAGAAGATGTTGTGGATACTTAAAACTTTACAGGAGTTCGAGGAGAGACGGGACAAGTACATGGAAGAGAGATCCTGTGAGGATTACTAAATAGTTAGGAGCTACATCCAGATCAGGAAGTTCCTGGAACTGAAAGTAGGTGCTGGGCTAATGTCGGTGGAAATGTCAGACATGCCTGCCCCACTCTTTCTCCTCTCATCTACTTCTGGCCACTGCTTATGACAGGCTACTGAGCTAGGAGGACTTCTGTTCTGAGTTGAACTTCCCAAAGCTCATCTCCAGCTCTTCTTTAGGCCTGCATTCCTCCTGTCCTTCAGCAGGCACTGTGACTTGCTAGGTCTTGCTTGGAGAAGCTGAGAGAAAGAGATGCCTAACATTTTCTCTGGTAAAGAGAGAGATGAGGTCCTTTTAGTGACCAAAGCACAGCCACCAGCAGGCTCGGTTTGTTACACAGCTCTGTGTTTGTGCTGTCCTGGTCCAGCAAGCTGCAGTCAAAAGGCTGCAGCAGCTCCATGGTGGGACCAGGCAGGTTGGATGGCCAGCTACAGCCATCAGCTGTTCTCTGCTCTCTCCAGCTGAGTTCTCGACATACCTCAACTTCTGCCGTTCACTGAGGTTTGATGATAAACCTGACTACTCATACCTGCGGCAACTCTTCCGCAACCTCTTCCACCGCCAAGGCTTCTCCTACGACTACGTCTTTGACTGGAACATGCTTAAATTTGTGAGTGTGTTTGGCAACAAGGGCTGGACTAGGGTTATTTTGTATCATGGAGATGGGGGAGGAAGGTTGGAAACTGTCTGTGTTTAGCCCTGGGACTAGGTAGAGTGAAAAAGAGGCGGAGTTGTTTGGTGTATAACTAATTGGGGGTATAGATATTGTTGTTTTAGTGAGTGTGTCTGATGGAGCACGTGTGTCAGTAGATCTATAGCTAGGGGTAGGTAGAGAATTTTTCAGGAGAGAACTATATTTGGAGCTGGGACATAGATGTGGATTGCAGTAACAGCTGTAGTTCATACGCTTTCTTATCTGTTTTGTTTTGGAATAGAGTGAGGTGCTTTCTTGGTGCAGTGGAAGATGGTGGGGGGAGTTTTGGGGATGGAGCTCCACTTCCTTGGCATGATGAAGCACAGTGTGTTTTCTGTCTGGGGTTGCTGCTGTCTCTCCTGCCTGACAGCCGTGTGTGGTGTGGGGGTTTCTCTACTCAGGGAGCAGCCCGGAACCCTGAGGATATGGATCGGGAGCGGCGAGAGCACGAGCGAGAGGAGAGGATGGGGCAGCTCCGAGGGTCAGCCACGCGAGCGCTGCCCCCTGGCCCGCCTGCCGGAGCCACCGCCAACCGTCTCCGCAATGTCACCGAGCCCATGGCCTCCACCCCCACCTCCCGAATCCAGCAGTCCGGTGAGGGGGGTGGGAGAGCTGGGGGAGGGTGCCACCGCTGCTGTTGGCTGGAAACCAAAACTATTGACTGATATTCTTGTCTCGATTTCTCTGTCCCAACAGGCAACACGTCCCCCAGAGCAATCTCAAGAGTGGACAGGGAGCGGAAGGTCAGCATGAGGTTACACCGAGGAGCTCCTGCCAACGTCTCCTCATCTGACCTCACAGGGCGGCAAGAAGTGTCACGGATTTCAGCATCACAGGTGAGTTCCTGTGCACTGTTCCTGGATTTAGCCTGGATGACCCAGAAGGTCTACAGGCCCCAGAGCAGTTTTTGCCTGATTTGCTGGAACTGACATAAGCTGGAAGCTTCTGGTGTGGTGAGATGAGTGGTACCAAGTTACACCCTTGTACTTCTGTTACGTATTTTCTGGAGGCCATGCTCAGTATTGCCATTTTAGCTCTCTGCTTTGCTAGGAGTAAGCCTTCATCTTGTCTTCCAGACCACAGTGGTTTGGAGAAGCAAAGCAGTAAACTCTTGAGAAGGGAAGGTGTCCTGAGAGAAACTGTTTTGGTGTCTTTTTTTGTTTTTTTTCTTCCTCTCCAGCCCTTAGCAACTCTTCCTTTTCTTTTGTAGACAAGTGTGCCGTTTGATCACCTTGGGAAGTGAGGAGCAATTGCCACTGGACCAGTGTTTGCTTAGGTGAGCCTGTACTCAAGCCTGGGAACCCCCAAGGAGGGAACTGCTGGGGGAAAAAAAAATCTAAAGACTTTATGTTGTTCTGGATGATTGTGATTAGTTTATTTCCTTTCCTTTCACCTTACTTTGAGATGTTTTTTGGCTTCAGAGGGAAGAGTAAGGTTGGGTGCCAAAACTTTGAGGGGACAGATTGTCTTAGGTGTACAGGTAGCTTCCATTTCTCCAGGAGGGATAGGAAGGGTGGAGAAAGTGCTGGGCTGGGGAGCCATTTCATTTGCATTCCTCATGAATGCTTTTCTGGCAGTATGACAGTGTTGGGGTGGAGGGTGCTGAGCAAGTAATCAAGTGTGCAAGACTTTGTACAGCTACTGAGTGCCTCTTGTAGAGGAAATGACAGTAGCTGGGCAAGGTAACTCTGAGGGGAGGCAGGAGTGTAGAAGAAAGGGATGATTTGATTTGTTACACTCCAACTGGCAATGGAAGTGCTGGGAAGAACCTTTACTCCTAACATCTCTTGCCTTTTTCTCTCTTTTGAATTCTCTTTTTAGTGTCTTCACTGTATTTTTCTTTTAAAAAACAAAAACAAAAAACCCAAAAACAAACAAAAACCTAAAAAAAATAAAAGACAAAAAAAAAAAACAAACAAAAAAAAACCCAACAGAATTTCTTTTTGCCAACGATGAGGAGTCGAGCTGTGCCCCCAGGCTGGTGTGAGCTGTTTCCAGAGGGCCACCTGTCCCCAGCGTGAGCACCTCCGAGGAGCTGTCGACGTGGGAGCCGTGTGGGAACACCTGCGCTGCCCCCCAGCCCCTACTGCTGCCCCCACTGGCTACTCTCAGTTCCCTCTCCTGACTCTCTGCTCCTGGTTTTGATTTCTCTCTTTTTTTTTTTCCTTCTTCTTGGATATCTTCTCCTGCTTTAATTGTTTTTGTTTTTTTTTTTTAATATTGTTTTCAAATCATGGTTTCTGGCCGTATAAATTTAAACTTTGCTCTCCTTTTTTTCTGAGGGCAGGGGTTGGTGGTGGGTGGGTGAGGTTTTTTTTTTTTTTGTTTGTTTTGATCTTTTCAGGAGCCTTGTGGGCCAGGAGGGAATCAGATTCCAGCCACACTTGATGGTAGTAGTCTGATTTTTATTATTATTATAACAGAATTTATTTTCTCAAGCATTAAACACAAGCTGTGAGGGGAATTGGGGCAACAGCCTAATCATTGACTCGGGCTTCCTTTCCTTGGGTGGCTTCTCTGCGGTTTCATTTTTGGCTGTTGGGAGAAGTGCCAGCCTTCCCTGATCCAAGTGGTCCTCACACACTGAGGGATCTCTTTGGAGAGGCACCTGGTCCCATGGAGGATGGGATTGTTGGAGCTGACATACAGGGAGAAATACACTTCTCATCCCTGCAGCGGGGTCTTCTTTTTTCGTCTGGCTGTGCGTGTTTTTTCTATTTTTATTTTTTAATTAAAAGTTGTTTTAATTCCTGCGGAGAGAGTGTGGGACTTGAGGAGAAGAGAGGGGCGCACAGAAACTGGAGTTTAGAGTTCTTTCAGAGCGATGGTTCTTGCTCTCTCCTTTCCTCATGCAACCCCAAGTAAGATCCACCAATACATGCACAATCCCCTCCTGCCCTCTCCCACCCGTCTCCCCCCCCCTTTCCCCCCCCACTTTAGTTGTTTTTAAATATAATTTAGGAATACTCAAGCTGCTTTGTGGCACTTGGGGCTTTGAAACACAATGATCACCACTGCGACCTATGGCCTGTAGCAGACACACTGTCACTGTAGTGTGGAGCCGATGGGTTGTTGGCAGGGCGGGGAGGGTGGGGTTAGTCTTTGTTTTGTTTGTTTTTACCCTTTCTATTTAACACTTTATTTTTCCTCCCTGTTTTTTTCCTAATTTATTTACCCCTCTTACTGTCTCTCTCTTTTTTTTAATTAAAGAGCAAAACTTTTTATTACTTTGTAATTTAAAAAAACAAAAAAAAACCTGAAGAACTTTGGGGGGGATTTTGTACTTTTTTCCTGTGTAAATATTGGACTTTTTTGAGCTTTATCGTGGTTGTTAATTTGAAGTAATAAAGTAGAAAATGATAAAGTGACACCAGCATCTGTCATTTCTTCCTTTAATGGCCCTGGCATCTTTGCTGGGAGTAACATCTCACACACGGGAAGCATGGTCTTGCAGCTGAAACTGTTTCTGAATTCCAGGAACAAGTTTGATCAGAATTACTGGAAAAAAAGGCACAGGACTGAAGCACCTAAAAATAAACCTGAGCTGATCTCTGCAGTTGCAGCCTTGGAACAGGCGAGAGTTACGTGAAATCTGATTCAGGATCTCTTGGTTCTTGGATCTGAGCCTCTGGCATCCCATGCTTCTGGCCTTGAGGAGGAGAGAAGGGAAGAATGGGCCTTTCTACGCCATTGGCTTTGGGTGTGCACTGACTTCAACAGAGGTGGACCCAGGATTTTGTGTTTTTTGCTTTCTTCAAAATTAAGTCCTGAAGGAGAAGGGCATGGAGCGCTTGTCAACAGCACAGTGCCTGATGCAAGCAGACTGAGCTCCCTCTGAAGTGGCACCTGCTGCTTTTGGTGTCTGCGGTGGTGTGTTTTGTTTGGGTTCCTCCTCCTTTGGTTGTCTGACCAGTCTAGCAGTAAAATACTTAATTTTAATACTGATTTATTTCTAAACTGCTGCTCCTATAGTTAGACATCCCTGCATTATCCTGATGAGAGGCCTGTTTCTTCCAGGCTCTGTCAAACCCTTGAAACTTATTTTCAGAAACACCTGCTGGGAATAAATGATGGATCTTGGTGGCTTTGCAAATTCTTTCCAAGCCTGTTCTCTGCCAGCCGAATAGGAGGAGCTGTTCCTTTGTTTCCCTGCTGCATGGTCTTCCAGGTCCAGGGATGAGAGTAGGAGGGACTGGGAGAGGAAGGTAGTTCCAGGAGTATGGGGTATTCTGTGGTTACCTCTTATCCTCCATTTGCCCTGCCTCCATTTTGAGTGTGCTTTTGCTGGACCAGAATGAAACTGGACTTTTTCTGTTGTAAATCCTGTTTTCTGTGTGTAAGACCACATTGCCATCCCTGCAGCGTGGTGCAGGCAGCAGAGCGCTGACCTGGCAGGGTCCAGGAGCAAAGGAGGGTGTTTGGGGTAGGAGTTCTGGCTTGGGACAGAAGGGGAATGTGCTGCCGTTTTGGGGCACGTAGAGTAGCAGCTCTGTATCTGTTTCAAGATGGGCAAGTGGACTTCTAATGCAGCAGGAAAAAAAGCAGGAAAAAAAATCATCAACCCTGTCTCGGGTAGGATGTCTCCTCCTTTTGCTAACACAGTCGTATTAAACGCTCAAGGGTGTCGTGCGTTTGCGTTCTTTGTTTGGCTGGGTTGTTTTTTGGGGGGTTTTTTGGGGTTTTTTTTTGTTTTTTTTCATACTCAGCGTGCCTTGTTCAGGCTGGAGTAAAGTCACGGCTTTGGTTTCCAACACGTCTGCGTGTGTTTCACTTGGGGGCTGGGGGAAACCGGCGCTGCGGTCGGGTGAAAACCTGCCGGGGGGGAAGCTCCTCCTGAAGCCAGTTGCCTCAGTAGCCAGAAAGGCTCTTCCTTGAGGGCGACAAGACGTGCTGTCTCGTTGTCCCGCCCGGGTGCCCGGCTCCGGGAAGCCCCCCGCCTCACCCGCCACGGCGGCGCTGCCTCTTTAAGAGAGGAGCGGTGACGTCACCCTGCTCCCCCTCGGCGGCGGGCAGTGGGCGGGGCGTGCGGTGCCGTGCGCAGGCGCGGAGGGAGGGCCGGGCCGGGCCCGGCGTCGCCATGGGCTCCTGAGGCCTGCGCGCCGCCGCGCCGGTGCCGGCGCCGCCCGCGGGGCAGCGGGCAGGGCCCGACCCGACCCCTCCTCGCCCCACCGGGCTGGGCCCGCTGCATGGTAAGACGTGCTGGCGGCGGCTGCGGGCGGGCCGAAGGGGCCGCGCTGGCGCGGGGGTGGCTCCTTAAGGCGCCCACGTCCTCCCCTTGCGTCCCGCGTCTGCCCGGTGCGGTCGCGATTCCCGCTGTCCCCGTCCCTCCGCGCCGTTCCCCCGCGGTGTGCGCCCCCTGCTCCTCAGGGCTGCCCCCTCCATTCCCCCTCCGCCCACATTCCTCCCGCAGGCCCTCCATACCAACACACACGCCGCCCACCCCCGCGTCTACCCACAGCCCCCATAACCTCGCCCTCACCCCCGGTGCAGCCCACCCAATTCCTTCCTCTCCCTCCCTCCTTCCCCGTAACCTGTCCTTGCTGCAGCTGCTCTGCTCCCCCTGTGCATGCTCACGCCCCAGCGCAGCCCCCTCGCTCCCCAGTGCTGTCACGCTCTTCGGTGGCATTGGGTGGGTGTCACTGTCTGCACGGGGGTGTATGGTCCTGGGTGGGCTGGGAGCTCCGTAGACTGCAGTAATGTGGTGGGCAGCAGGTTTGTGTTGGCTGGGTTTCCTTTGGGTCAGACCCGATGGACTGACACGCACCTGGTGCGTGTGCTGGTGTGGTAGGTGTGTGAGGAGGCTGTGCCTGTGTTCTCTTGCACTGAAGGTGAGTTGTGGTGGGTCTCGTTTGGATGCTTGGAATTTCAATTGCTCCGTGAGGGCTAAATTCAGCCTTGGCAGCTGCAGCGTGTAGTGGAAGGAGGGCTTTGGAAGAATGCGTGCGTGACTGAGTTCTGATGAATTGTGGAAAGGGACTAGAGTGATTTCAGGGACAGCTCTGTGGAAGCTGCCTGGAACACTCTGGAGCTGTCAAGAGTGGGCGGAGGAGGAGTGGGAAATTTAGAGGAAATAGTGAAGATGGCTCCTGCTTACAGAAAGTTTGAAATTGTTCTTGCCATGTAAGGAGCTTGAACAGGAGTAATTATTGAAGACATAAAGACAGGTTTCCCCAGAGAGAAGGCTGTTTGCCTCTGTTAAAGATAAAAATAGAAGACATTGATCAATAATAGAGCAAAGGCTAATAGGGTGAATAGAAATGGCTTTCCTATCCTACAAAAGAAAAAAAAACCCAAAACAATCGATGAAAATGTAATAGAGCTTACTGCCCACTAACAAAGACTTGGCTCTTTTAATACAGTAGCTAACTGTGCCTTTGAACTTGTGTTCCTGGACATTACCCTCTGGAGGCTAAGCAAGAGCTTAGCAGCCTCCCCAAAAAGGAACACAGATTTCTCTAGAAATGTTCATGTTATTCAGTTTTCTAATACTAAACGTTTCTATTTGTGTGGTACTGTTGGCAAAAAAATTAACTCTCGTGTTCAGGATGTTGGCTAAGTACTAAACAACAGGGGTTTGGGGAGAACTTTTCTTATGGTGAGGGTATCCCAGAAAGGCCTAGTCCAAGCTTTCTTTTCACTCTTGTCCCCAAGAACATGGGCTTCAAAGCTGCTCTAGTCTAGGGGAGCAGGTTTTTAGGTCCTTAACACCGTCATTATTACAGTGCTGCTGTAAACCCTAGGTGGCATGGAAGCAGCAGGTAGGTGCCTCTGTATCTGGAGCAGGAGTGATTTGGTCTTGCTGCAAAGTGATTGGGAAGCTTTCCTACTGAAGCCTGTGGTTCTGACCAGCTGGGTGGCGTGGGCAGAGTTTTTCCTTGTGTTCTGCTCAAGTCTCTCCATCAGTCCAGAGCGCTGAACGGGTTGTGTTTTGGAGACGTGGGGCACCTCCCAACCACTGGACACTTTTTGGACTTTAGTTTGTCTGTCTCCTTAGGACACGTGGCAGTCAAAAGGGGAAGGTTCTTAGATAAACTGGCCAGTCAATTCAGTGTGACTGACTGGTTTGGCATAACAAAAGCATTCTGAACTGTCTGGTCTCTAACCGTATGACAGAATCCAGCTAGAAATCTGCCTTATTCTCTGACAGCATCTTTGCCTGTTTGCTGATAGCAGGCTGGGAGGTGAGCCTTTGCAGTTGTGGGATTAGGGTTCTTTTCTTCTCATGGATAAAGGAAGGGTGGGTGGGGTTTTTTTTCTAGCACAAAATAACTCTAAAACACCTTCTTCCCCCCTCATAAAAGGTAGTCCCTTTTTCTACCCAGTTCTTCTGCTGAATTAACTAAAACATCTAATAATCATGTTTTGGTATAAGATGACAACCTTTTAATTTCCACTCGAGGAACTTACCCTTCATTCCTTCTCCCTTCCTGTTTTGGTTTTGTTTTTAATTGGCCTATGTTTGCCTTGAAGGAGATAAACTTTTACCTGCTTCTTCTAGCAGAAGTGTGTTTTTCATTTTCCAGCAGCTCTGAGGATATCTTTGAGCAATGTCTGGTGGAAACAGTGTATTCCTCTGGAGGTGTTTGTTATTTGGTCCTAGCTGCTTCCAGAGCTGTGTGTTGTATCCAATAAAGTTTGAAGTAAAACATGAATTTTCAAATCAGACTTGCTGATTTGCTGATAGCCACTGCTATGACCCATTTTCTCAGTGTTTCCAGCCTAAAATTGAGGAAACCAAGGAAAGCAGCAGTGAATGTACAGGTTGGTCTGTCTACCATATGAAGATGATAGCACAGCATCAGTGAGAAATTGCATTTAACCTTTGCACAGTCGAGTTTTCTAGTTCATGCCTGCTGCTGGCTGCCCCTGTAACAAAGCATCTGGGTACTATTGAACGGGCCTGGCTGTGAGCAGAAGCTCTTCTCTGCTTTAGAGTTTGTGATTGAGTGTGCTTGGTGAGGCCCTGGAGATCTGAGGTGTTCTGAAGAGCAGCACTGACACGGAGTCTTGTGTGCTGGCTTGCCCAGCTGTTCCCTTGGCGTGCTGTGTCTATTGTGTGCTGTTCTTGCTTCTTCCCAGACTCATTGGGGTTTGCTTTCTTGTGGTGGAAGAGTGGTTTCCTGTGAAGACATCACACCCTACCAGAACGCTTGGGACTCTGAAAGCAGTTTGACACTGTGATAAGATGATTGAAACACTTAGCTAAAACAACTGTAAAATATTACTGTGCTTGAACTGAAAACACCCTTATAGTAAGGGGTTTGGGGGTATTTTTTTCTTTTTTTTTCCTTCTCCCTTTTTTTTTTTTTTTTTTTTTTTTTTTTCCCCCTCTTTTTGGACTACTTTTGGGGAGAGCAACCGGACTTGTTTTCAGAACAGCAATTCCCCAGGAAGGTTTTGAAAGTGAAATTCTGCCAGCTAAAGCAGTGAGTTGCAGCCACCATCCAGGAATCTCAATACAGAGCCTCTCTTCTAAGAAGAGGTGGGGACTGGAGTACTTGCTCATAGCCAGGTTCTCTCTCTTTAAAAATCAGGCCAACCTCCATGGGGTTTGTATTTCTGATGGTGTAAGTAACCTGGCTGGGAAAACAACAGAGCAAGCTGTGTCCAGGGAAAATGTATAGGCGAGCTGCTGAGGAGCTGTGCTGTGTCTGGGTTTGACCAGGTCTTTATAGCCCCTGAGGGGCATAATTCACAGAAAACCTGAAAAGGGAAATAACTGACATTCTGCTTGCAGTATTAACCTGTACAGTACCTGGTTATTTTTCTCCCCACCCTCAAGTCTATCTCTGTATTAAAAGGATGGGAATGTTGCTATTATTATCTTACAGTCGTAGTGCCTGGGAGTCTGATGATACTGAAAGGATCAGTTACTTGAGGATGTTGTATAATGAAGAGTGACCAAGAGTACAGAGAGTTGGTGTCACAGCCTCACATTTTTTGTCTAGCCCCAAAGCGTCCATCTCTGCCTGAGTATTTTGTACATGTGGCCCCAAATCAACTCGCTAGTAAAAAAAGGTCCCTCTGATTCAGCAAAGGAAATGACTGCAACATGTTATGTAGTGCAGCAGTGAGGCTTCAAGAAGGAGATGAGATGAAATAAAACCTTAAAAGCTGACCTTGCCGACCCAGTGTTCCCTCCTCAGGCTGCAGAACATGACATGGATACTATTGGAGGCTGCTGAGCTGATTACTTGGGAGCCTGCAGCTGCCTGCTCATCTCCCAACACAGATACAGTCTCAGCAGCAGTAATGTAGCTGTGCCTCTGTCCAGGTTACACGAATGAACACGGACAAGTCAGTCACCTCAAGAGGCAGGTTAGAAGTGAGTGAATTTCTGGCTCACCATGTCGTATCATCTCTTTGCCGGTTTTGCTGTGAAAGACTGATTAGTGGTGGGTGAAGCTATTTGCAGCTATTTCTCCTGTCTGCTGCGAGTGACTGCTCTCCTCCTCCAAACTGTCCTGACTTACAGATTTTCTTTCCCCCCTCCTGACGACTTTGTGATGGCACTGATTTTACAGGAGTCTTTAGCCAAAAGTTGCTCATACAAATTCCCTTTCAGGTAACTTCATGCAACTGGGTAATTTAATGTCAGAGTGTCCAGAAGCACTGAGTTGATGTTTTGGCTTTTTTTTAAGCATGCACCCTCTCAGGTTGATGCTTGGTGTGGTTTTCTTCTGTATAGAGAAAATGCATTGTTGCTGATGGCTCTTGGGATAGAGAGACTCCCATGAGTCTAGGAATACAAAGGTCCTAATTCTACTTTCAGAACTTTAGCCCCTCCACACTTCTCTCCTTCCCTGCTACTTCATCAAGAAAAATAAAAATCCTACAGAGGCAATGTTAGATAAGAGCAATGAAAGTAGAAGTTCATTGTTTGGGAGAATTAGGAAGGATGTTTTGTGTCTAATGTCGAGGGTTAAAAAAAAATAAATAAAAATAAATAAATAATAATAAAAAGCCAATCAGTTGTTACTGCAGCAGTAACAAAACAGCATTATAGTGAGTGTGTGGCCTTGGGTGCTTCGTTGAGAATCACTGATTTTGCTTCTGCAGTGTTCATCACTGCTACATGTCTGCAACAGAGAATGATTGCTGGGGAAGTCAAATGTGCCACTGCCCTCATATGCACCACTGCACAGTTGCCTAGACCTGTGATAAGATGTCTGGGTTCTTTCTGCTCATTTACTTGCTAAATTGGAGGTATGGATCTGATCTGATAGATTCTATATGTCATCTTCTGCATGGAAAAGTATACTCTAGTGTATTAGAAAAACTTCCTTTGTGTGTGACTGCCACAAGTTCAATACTTTTTCATGCTGCTGTAGAGTTTGAGTTCTGATTGTTCTCCAAGAAACTGTATGTACCCTGTGGTAACTTTAAAACTGTTGTCTACCTTGTCTTGGCACTCAGAGGTGGGAAACAATGAATGCAAGTGGCGGTGGAATAAAGTTCTGATTTGACTTTGTTCTTGAGAGTTTGGAAAATGAAATGCAAACATCCTCTGTCATGTGGAACACAACTGTTTACAGCACATCCTTTTTTCTTCTTGCCTCTTTCTCCTCTGCCAGTTGCAGGATGTCTTTCTAGTCTTTCTGTGTTTCTCCCCTGGGAGCAGAGGGCTTGCCTGGTTTGTGTGGAGTGGGGCTGCTGGGAGTATGGGAAAGGGATGCAGTGCATGGCCCAAGTGTGTTTGATCCTGTTCTCAAAGGAGAGGTTGGAAGGTTGGGGAACATCCCTTCTCCTCTCCCTCCCCCTTTCTCTCTTTTTCCTATCTCCTTCCAAAAAAGGGACTGGATGTTAGATATTGACCTATCACAATGTGGGTCAGTCCACAAAAAAAAAAAAAAAAAAATAGGAGGAGGAGGATGGGGGGAGGAGGGCTGTGCAAATACAGTGAGACAACAGAAATTAATAGAGCAGAAAAAAACTCTGGAAAGAAGAGTGCATGGCTCAGGGTAAATGGGTTTTGTTGTTGATTCTGTGTTTTAATGGGCACATGCGGAGGGGAAGCTTCTCTTGGGATGACTATGGGCTAGCAAAACGGGTGGGGGCTGTGTGAGCTGCAAGTGGAGAAGATATTTGTGGTATTCTCAGATTTTAATTTCCCTAAAATGAGAAACATAGGGGTGTGACCTTGATGAAGGTTAAATTGTTTGTACAGTGCGGTCTTACGTGTATGTAGGCATCGGATCATCTCTTGAGTATGGCTTAGTGGTTGTACCTTGCCCTGTGGTTTGGTCTTCTTTTGGTGCCTGACTCCTCCACCTTCTGCTTCTGAGCTAATTGCTCCCTGCTCCACCCTTGCTGACCCTACTGCTCTTCTGTCCCAGTGACACTTTCCCCTTGTTTCACCGACTGTACCAACAGCTGTGAAGTTGTGACTGGGGCATCTCTTCAGACTGCTCGCTCCTCTAAAGAAATCACACCGGGGAGAGCTGCATTTGGATTTGCATTTGTTGTGCAGACAGACAAGCACGTTAAGCTGGCACGGAGTGCAGCAACTGCAGATGCAAGCGCTGCGTGTGTGCGTGTAAGTCTAGTGAGTGCCCATCTTGTGACTGAGCACAGCATTGCTCAGGTGTGTTCAGAGTTACCCATGTGTGCCTGTGTCAGGTGTGTGTTGGGGAGTGACTTTCACCTACTTGAAGTTAAGAAAGCTTTGCCCAGCATGAGCAGTAAAATGTAAACGAGTTGTACTAGTTAAAGTTGCATGCCAGGTCACATACTGAACTCTGATTGTTTTGGGAGTTCTGCTGGAGTGCTTAAAAATGCGCTGTTGGGACATTTTCATGTCTCATTGCTAAATAAACAAGATACCACCCCAGAGAGCAAAAGCAATTTAAGAAGTAATAAATATAAAAGCATTTGATTTTTCTTAGATTGCTATCACTGATTTCAGCTGTGCCAGTGACTCTCTTACTGTGTAATGCTATTTTGTCTTATGTACCTGCTCCTTTTCCTCTCTTCTGCCATTTCAGCTGGTGATCCCTTTGGGTGTTGGAAAGACCTTAGATTAATTATTTATCACATATACCTAGCACAATAGAAAGAGCTGTTCCCAGTTGGCAATTCTAGTAATTGTTATAATTAAAGTAGTCTAAAATAAACCTTGAATCATTTTTGTCCTGTGTTTTTGTATTCCTTGTAAGTCTAGGGCACATTGTCCAAAAACATTAAGCTGCTGCTTTCACTAATATAAAGCTCTTGCTTGTTTCCTAATAAATGCAGAAAGTTCAGGCTCTGATTTATCTACTGCATGACACTTCTGTATTGGCCTTTTTGGATCCAGAATAAACATAATTTAATGGAGAAACTCTTGAAGGAATAATAATTGAGGAGAATGGAAAATGTTTTTGTGGTATTTTAACGAAGTTCAGTATGGTAGATATTTAAAGCAATGTAAGTGTGGAGTAGGTTTTAAGGTAGAACATTGACTTGTCTCGTAGCTCTCCAGAAGAGCCAGGTTGTTGCAGCCAGGTTGTGTGTGTCTTGTACAGCAGAAGGAGGCTTAGCTGTTAAGACTCTTTCATGGGATAGCTTTGTGTATCATTCTTTGCTCGCTCAGCAGTTTAGAAATTAAATACTTTCAGCCTGGGATGAGATGATCTATTTTAAAAACACAGATTGTGTTTGCAGCTGGGAGAGAACAGCTCCCGAGTCCTGTCATTAGGGGTTCTTTTCCTGTTGGCACTGGAGTAGGTCTCGCTCAGAGCAAACAAACACCTCCTCCATTACTAGATTGTGGTTGAATATTCAGATGTACCCCATGGTGCTGAAGGACCGTGCCTGAACCTTTCGTCCCTCCTCTTACACCACTTCCGTTGCATCAGAAGTGAGGTTTTCATATTTATGTTTGTTTATATCTATGTAGAAGTAGCTCCTCTTCAGAGGTAACATTTTCCATGCCTTTATGCAAGCCAAACAAATGAAGTTTTTTGTTTTCACTTTTGCCACATCCTGTCTGTTTTCTGTTTTGAGTTTATTTTCAGCAGAATAAGCTGCTGTGTTAATGTTGGAGACAGGAGATCTCTGTTTCCTAAAGATACAGGACTGGCAATCTGCTCCTGATGGAGAATTAACATGCTGTTTTTTCTGTGGATGCAGGCCATGTGGACACATCCTTGCTACTTTACATCTGTGTGGTGTCATTAACAGAACTGGTCCCCATGCCATTTGGAGCTTCTTCTCCATCAAGAATATTAGTGTTCTGCATCTCTGGGTTTTTATCAGGAAGGATAGTTATCTCAATAGAAAAAGCAAGATAATTTGTTTTGTTTTCTTTTCCCCTCCTTGCATTGAGAGCCCTCCCCAGTACCCTGAAGTGTTTTCAGAACACTTTTTTAGGTGTTTCAGAACATTTTTTTTTGGTGTTAGGTAAGTGTAAGAGGTACTGGTTTGGTGTTTAAGCTAATGCCCTGGCAGCACAAGGCCTTGTCTTGCTCTAACATACATAACTTGTAGTGACATCAGGGCAGGAACAGGTGACAGCTTCTAGGGGCTGGGGGTCTGATCTCTGCCTTCCATGTTGGAAGTAGTTGTGTATAGACCTCAGCACTGCCAGAAGCTCCTGTAGCCCATGTAGAAGAATCATACTGGCTCTGATCCAAATTTCCTGTGACCATCCTGGAATACACCTAACCTGCGTCCAAAAGCCCAATGTGTTTACCTAGATGTACTTTTCTGTGTGCTTATTTCCAGTTTCCAGACTTTGGTGCTTTTCCTGGCTCTCTGTTCTGTTCCTGTTATGTTGCAGGTTACCTCCGGGGGGAGCAAGGTAGTCACTTGGAGATGGGGGAAGCTTGAAGAGTGAAATTTAGAAGTGTTGAAATATTTTCCTTTGATATATTTAGGAGAGCTCTCCAGAAAGGGAGAATAAGTGTGCAAGGAACTTTACTCTTCCTTGAAGGTGCAAGCAGTGAGGTGGAGGTGAAACAGGTGGATATGGCAGAAGAGTAAGAAATGCTTCAAAATTTATTATGCATTATATTGGTTTGTATTGCATTGGTAATTTGGGTTTCCAAATGCCCCTAATTTGATGTATGGTAATGTCAAGCGCTTTCCTCGTGGTTTGGTACCTTGCAGTGCTGGGAACTGTATGGACAGAGAACAAAAAGATGGTTGTCCCAGGGAGCTTAAAATGCACAAGAAACAACAGAGAAATACTGCCAGCTGGGAGGAACACCAGGAAAGAGATCACAGCCAGGAGCTAATGGAGGTGATGGAGTGGAACAGGGAATAGCTTTATGGCTGTTGGAAAGTACCTTTTTACCCATGGCATGAGAGGAAGCAGGAAAGTGTGTTGTGGCACTGACTTGGGCTGTGATGGAGGTGAGTGTTCAAGAAATAAGTGTCAAAACACATTCACAGTGTCAGGTAAGAGGGAAGCTGCTGACACCACTGGATTTGTAGCTTATCAAGGCAGTACTTTAGTTGTGAAATGTTCCCAGGCACTACCTTTACTGGGCTTGTGTCCTTTTGCACAGTAGGAAGAGACATCTCTGAAGCAAGGCCTGTTGAAAGAATTGCCACAGCCCACCCTCACAAGGCAGAAGAGGAGCTAGCAGACTGAGCTGGTGGTGGTGAATGAGCTGAAATCCACTTTCCTGGTTAAGACTCCAGTCATCTGTGCTCTTACCTGTTTCTTAAGTGTAGACCAGAATTACTATTACAGCTTCAGCTTCTTGCATGCAGTAGTATTTCATAACAGCTTTGTGCACTGCTTATACCTGTCACTCCAGCTGTGATGTGTGGCACTTGAGGAGATTAGAAGGGATGATTTGGAAGGCTTATGTTAATTTTGCAGATTTTGGAGTACAGCATTCCTTCATGTTTCACTAGCAAGGAGAATGAGCTTCAAACTGATGCAGAGGACAAGTAAGGGTTTATTTCAAGGAAACAAAAAGCTGTCCTCAGGGGCAACCCTGAGCGCTCATGGGTGAGGTGGTTTGGGGTTTGCGTAGGAGATGTAAGCCCTGTTTTGTAAGAGAGTTTGTATGTTTTCTTTCAGAATACAGTGGTGGAAAAAGTTATTGATTTCAATGACTGTGTATTGAAGGGGATTAGGTGAAGAATGATGCACAATCCTCTAATTAATGGCTGTTGTATAATCACAAGGGGGCAGTGTTAAGATTACATACACAACTTCAATTTATGACTGACCTTGCTTATGAATACGTAGCTCCTGTCATGACAAAATGCTTGTTGATCACTTTTTACTGTTTCCACTTATTTTAAAATGAGTGCAGAGACACAGAAGAATTCCTTTGCAGATACTCAGTTCTGTTGATGTTACTGCTGCTGCATTTGGGTCTGTGCTGTGCTGAGGTTTGATTAGATGAAGTGTGGAGGTCCAGGTCCTGTTCCTCCTGGCACCTGTGGTCTGCTATACAGATTCTCTCCCCCATGAACTTTTGGAAGGGCTTAACAGCTTCCTGTCTTGCATAGCTCCCAAAGTGCTCTGGGATGTGCAGGACTGCAGCTGGCTGGACTATTTAGAGCTAGGTTGACCACAGGTGCATCTGCTCTGATTTCATATTAGATGTGCCCTTTCTGAGCTTTGTGGAAGCACTCTCAGCACTGTGCGTATTCAGTTGCTTCAGAAGTTGCTTGGGTAGAAATCTCTTTCTTCTCAAAGGGATAAAAACCTTGTGAACTTGTGACATCTCCACTCAGCTTCCATCTCTCCAAATTTCTAGATACAGCACAGATAATGAAATGTGTGTGTGAGCTTAGAAGCTCAAAACTTAAGTTACATTTCCTGTGCTGATCAGGACTGCAAAGGAATTACCCTACTGTACATGCAGTTATGGAAAGCTGTAACTCAGCAGGGATATTTTGGAAGAACAACTGGAAATAACAAAGGAAAGCCTTAGTTTATAAATTGAAGCACAGCTTTAATTATCTACAGTAAGATAATATATGCTTAAACAAATCTGGGTATTTCCCAGGACTTTTCTTTTTCCCCTGTGGAAGAAGGCAGAAAGGAGGTGGAGTATGACATAAGGTAACGTTGAACTGCTGCACACCAGTGATATGAGTGTGTGTTTTTGGAAAAGCCTGTGCTAAAGGGGCCATTTTCATGCCTTAGTGTGCATGTAGAAAGGACCTACTACTGGCACTCTGCTTTTACTGGGCACCTGTTCCCTAGTTTGTACTGTGGCTTCAGGTGAAGCAGGGCTGGGACAGTTTCTCAGTGAACATATATTCTCTTTTGTGTTCTGTAACAACCTGTCAGTAGATGACAGATGTGTCCTTCTCTGGTGCAGCTCTAAACTGTGGCAACAGAACACTGGCCTTCCTAAAGCCCTTTCCATCCACTGATCATAAAGGCCTGTGTAAGAGCAATGTCTTGAGCTTTTATAGCAGTACTATTCTGAAAAATGTTAGGAGGTTATCAGAAGAAAGCAATATTATGCTGTTCCCTTTGATAGCCACATCAGAAGCAGCTCTTCTAATGGATAGAACCAATGGCTGGCTGCTTGTGATCTTGGTTTAAGTGGATTATCTTCCTACAATCCAGAGGTCACACTAGAGCCTGCTTATGACCAAATTGAAAATCATAGCTACTTTAGATCTTAGACCTTCAAGAATTTGTTCCGTTGAAAGAAGATAGCTTTTTATCCGGGAAATGGCCAAGGTTCGTGCTGCTTTGAAATCTTGCATATTCTTGTGTTTGGCACATGTCCTTATGTGTCAGCTGGCTTTCAAAAGCCAATCAGGTTAAATTCACATCATGTAGAAAACAAGGCAAAGTTAGTAAAATTAGTAACAGGCTGGCTAAATGTACCACGTCATACAAATTTTGGTAAAAGCGTGGCTTTCATGCTGTTCACACTGTCAAAGTGAGGAGAGCTTTCAGTGCATATCCTTCAATGATGGGCTCAGTGTGGTTTTCAATATAGCTGTAGGAGAGGTGAGCATTGCTTGCTGGAGGAATTAGGACATTCTTCCCTCTGCCCCCTTCCTGCACAGGGACACTGTGGCACATGTTGCTTGTTGCTGCTTGGCAGGCTAACAATGACACTAGGACACAGCAGAATAGCCCATACTCTTATGGAAAATAGAGCTGTTAACTTAGGTGTGCCTGTAATCTTCCAGTATGGAATTTAGATACTTCCTTCTGACCTTTTTATGAGGGTGTGTAGTAATAGAACTAAGGGAAATGGCTTTAAACTGAGAGTAGGTTAAATTAGATATAAGGAAGAAATTCTTTGCTGAGAGAGATGAGACAGTGGCACAGGTTGCCCAGAAGAGTTAAGGATGCTCCATTGCAGGAAGTGTTCAGGGACAGGTTGGCTGGAGCTCTGAGCGACCTGGTGTAGTGAAAGATGTCCCTGCCCACAGCACAGGGCTTGGACTAGATGGTCTCTGAGGTCCTTTCCAACCCAAACCATCCTATGGTTCTGTGATCTCTGGTGAATGCTGTATTCATCTTATATATTTTTATTGCAGAAGGGTAGTGATGGTGGCAGTTGCCAGATTTCATGATCTCTGGGAGGCTGTCAGAGGTTCCTGAGTACCACATGATCTGTTATATCAGGAGGGGTCATAGTGGCAGATTTACCCAGGTCCCGTTCACAAAACATATGAGCAGCCTAGTGAAAGGCATGTGAGAGATGCAAAGTTCTATTACATTCCTGATTCCTTTCAGCTCAGTTCAATTGCTTTGTGGTTCTCTTCCCTGACAGGTCTTGGCTCGTGCTCAGCTCTTTAGCAATCCCAACTGGAACCTCACACCAAAAGGCACCATGGTTATGATGACTGATGTCACTGCAGCCCCCAGATTGGGGTCAACTGCCACCACTCCAGCTGTGGCTCCTAACTTCTCCTGGATGCCGGAGGATGGCAGCCCCACGGCTGTGGAGCAGCCAATATTCCTCATGACCACTGCTGCTCAGGCTATCTCAGGTTTCTTTGTATGGACAGCTTTGCTCATCACCTGCCATCAGGTAAACCCCTGTCACTTGTACTTCTCATCCTTTCCTTTTCCCCACATGAAGGTCACTGTGTGACTGGAGAGGAATCACACTCTTTAAACCTAGCAGGTATAAAACATTTGGCCATCTCTTGAAGGTTTGCAGAAAGGTGTATTTTCTCAGGTTGTCCTTTCACAGGTCTTTAGCTGAATCTTGCCATTTTTTTTTTGTGTCATCTGTTAGCTAAAAGATCCTAGTCACCTGTTGTTTGACATTTTTCCTTTGATCTCCTGTGCCAGTGGATTCCATGGGCTGAACTCTGCTGCGGAAAGGAGTAGCAGGAAATGTTTCATTTTAATTTTTTCCCCTCCCCTCTCTCTGGGGCAGGTGTCCTGGGAGCCAGAATAAGTCAAACCCTGCATCCTGTTCTGTACTTCTCTTTCATGCAGTTGTCATGTGAACTGAAAAAAATACAGTGGGGAAACACAAGCCCTGTTATTTATCAACCCATGTTTTGTACCTATTGGATTGTGGATTCCAGAGTGATGACTAGAATCTAGAAAAGTACAGCCTATTGATGGAGTACAGGGGCCAGTGAAGGTAAAAAATGGATTAGTCACAGATGAATAAGAGTAACACCTGCAGTTTCACCAGCTTGGGTAACAATTACAAGTGCCATGGATCCTGCTTTCAAATTGATCACCTGCTGAGGGTAGGAAGAAATTCTCCTCTGCAGTATAACATTGCACAGTTAGGCATTAATGCCCTTCTCTGGGGAAACCATTGGAGGTCAGTGCCAGAGAGACACTGTTGATTGAAACGCGCTGTTGTCCTCTTACATGGCAGCAGTTCCTGTGCTCTCCGAGGTGCACAGATCACAGGGCTCTTTTGACATCCCAAGGGCAAAGCTTGGAGTCATCTGAACTCTGGTGTCAGCTGTCTCTGTGCTGGATGAGATGTGTCACTGGGATTGTCGCAAGGCAAAAATATCTCTAAAGTTTGTTAGCTTATTTTCAACCTGTTCGCCTCAGGAAATGAGCTTTTTGTCAGCTCCTCATGGGTTAAGAAGAGGAATCGGAAATATATTTGAACCCTTCATAGGAAAAGGAAACAGAATTATCTTTGAGCCCTTCAGTCAGTTTTTACCAGGGAGGGACAAGCAACAGACAGCTGGAGAGACACAAGCCCCTCTCCCTTACAGTGGAAAGATGAGATTGTCAGTGCATGTTTTTTTCAGTCTCTGGAGAATCCTCACAGCACCCCAAAATACAGGGTGAAGCTTCAAACAAAAGCTTGTACCTTTTCAGGCAGCAGAATCAGTCAGTGGTGAGGCACATATGTAATCTGCTGGCTGTTACTAATTCCAGCAGCTGGGATAGCAGCTGAATGAGAATTGCTGTACAGAGGCCTTGCCTCTCCTGAATCCGTGGTCAAGAGAGTGTACCCACAAATTGTGTTGAAGCTTTGCCTGTGTTATTAGGGCATTACAGGGGTTGTGCTCATCTTCAGGGTGTGCTTGTGGTCAATACCTTTTCAGGGAGGTGGGTATTCTGTAAAAAAGCATCTTAGGTGTGGGATTTAATGATGGCTAAGGAACTGTGAATGGTGGGAGCGGGTAGGGTGGGGATGCTGTGCTCCCCCCAGCCGGTGATGTAGAGGGATTGGCATGTGTGCAGTCAGACAGAACAAACTGTGTGGTTCCTTTGAGCACGCTGCATGAGCTCAGTGCTCCCTTGATGCCTGACCCTTTGTGGCTGTGCTGTCACCCATGTGCAGAATGACACCTTTTGAGCAGATGGGCTGTGGCTTATCAGCTTTGGGATGTGCTGTAAAGGGCTCTCTTAGGTTGTTTCAGGTGAAAGTCTGGAAAACATCTAAAACAGCCAAAAGAGTGAGTGTTCACAACATTCACTTCACAGTGTTCACTTAAGCATGTGCTTAAGTGTGCACACCTTCCCTTTTCAGAGAAAAACAGCCTGCAGTGTTACGAGTTTTAGGTACCTAAAAGAGGATAGGAATGTAGGACCGATGACTGGGAAAAAAGGTATGAACAAAAAGAATGTGGGCAAGGTGATGTAAAAATAACTCAATTCCCTATAAGAAACTAGACTAGAAATGCCTCCATTTTTTCTTCCCTCTCCTTCCCCGTCTCTGCAAACTAAGGGTTGCTATATCAATGCCATATGATAACAGTGATTTATCTTTTCTTTTATGTTCATCACCTTGAGGCTGCTGGAGGCAATCGAGAGGTGATTTACTGAGTTTGTTTTTCCTGGCCCAATTGATTCTGCAGTTCTACTTTCTCCTCTCTGCTCCATATACCGCTGATCCCGGTCTCCCCTCTCCGTCTCTCAGATCTACATGCACCTCCGCTGCTATAGCTGCCCAAATGAACAGCGCTACATTGTTCGGATCCTCTTCATTGTGCCCATTTATGCCTTTGACTCATGGCTCAGTCTCCTGTTCTTCACCAATGACCAGTACTATGTTTACTTTGGCACCGTGCGGGACTGCTATGAAGGTAAGGAGGGGTCAGACAGAAAATGGGGGGGGGGGGGGGGGGGGGCGGGGTTGGGAAGTCTCTGTTCTGAGACTTTGTCTTTATTTCTGGTTGAGAACATGGGGAGAGCATTGCTGTCACCTACTGAATGGTGTGTCTGACTGGATGACCACGGCTTGCTTAGTGACTGAAAATCATAGAATGATAGGATGGTTTGTCTCAGGATGGACCTTTAACAATCATCTAGTGCAGCACCTCTGCTATGGGCTGGGACATCTTTCACTAGATCAGGTTGCTCAAAGCCCTTTCCAACTTGACCTTCTCCTTCACTGGTCTCTGAGCATGAACCTTCCTTCCAGGGTTCTGTAGAGACTAAGTTTATGGTTTTCTGGGGTCCTTTGCTTCAAGAAGGTAAAAGCTTTTGGTAAAGCCAAAAAATCTGATGTTATCTTGATGTTAAAAAGTGAGGTATTGCTTAGTACCTGTCTCTTAACAGCACTTAGCAGCCAGACACTTGCTCTGTCCTGTGTTCCTGGTGCAGCTTGTTAGCAATGTATTCTTCTGGTCCCATCCTGTGGCCGCTTGTGTGCTTACACAGGGAAGCACAGTGGCCACGTGCTGGGGCTGGGGAAGTGTAAAGTGCTTTGGAGTCCTTTGGAAGAGAGGGTGCCACGTTCATGATGAGCACCTGCTTGGTTTTGATTATCTGCTGCAGTGATTTAATCCCACTAGCACTGTATGTGAGGGAAATAGTTACTTTCCTGTAAATGCTATTGTAACTTCCCTCCTGGTCTCCTCCTGAAAGAAGCCTCTACCCACTCAGCAGGAGGTACTGCACTCTAGCAGTGTCTTTTTGAGGACAATTTATCACCATAGCCTCATTAAATCCTAAATCATGCAGTTGTTTTGGTGTGAGAACTGCATTGCCGAGAGTTGCCCCTGGCCACGTGGACGAGTTAATCAGCTGAGGGGACCAGCAGGCCTTCCTTCATGTCCACAATGCTCTGGGTGCAGCAGCAGATGGCAAACACACACACACGTGATGCAAGAAAGCATCTTTGTTTGGGCCTGGGTTTTTTATTTTCCCCGCCCTGTGCATATAGGTCTAGCAGGAAGCCTGCTGCTCTCCTAGCAACAGGCACTGTCCCTCTGCCTCTCTTGCTCTGGGAGTTTGCAAACAGTAGAGCATCTGCTCAAGAGACCAGCTGTGCTCCAGAGTTCACCTCAGCATTTTGGCCTGTGTGGGAAAACTATTCACCCACTAGAGTAGTGGAGGTGAAAACACCTTTGGAAAGCAAGTTCTCCCCCATTTTTTCTGGGGATTGTTTCAAAGCAGCCTTTTGTCTTTTTCACTCTCTTGCCATCCACCTTCTTTATTTTTTGGAAAGGTTTTACATTGCAAAGTGGGCTGTGGAAGAAGACCCTACTAATAAATTTTGAAAGCTATCTTAAGCCATTTTTGGACTGTATTTTGTAGTGTGTTTTGTTCTGGTGTTACTCTTTCATGTGACTGCTGCTGTATAAACCACAGGTGTCAGAAACACTGACACAAGTAGGGTTTGTTTCAGGGTTTTTTTGTTATGTTGATATCATTAATACCATCAGATGGAAGTGGATCGGGAATGGGGGAAGAGCTCTTTGCTGGTGTGATGAGCTTTGCTAGTTAGGTCTTCTTTTGGGGATGAATGGGCAGCTATTTCTCCCTTTTGTTTTCTTTCTCTGATGTCATCTCTTCCCTAGTGCTTGGGGAATGGACAGCTGGTACTGTAATGACCACATCAGAGGGCAGGGGTCACTGGAGGACAATAGGAAAAGCTCAGCTTTTCTTTCTCTGGGTGCTGGGAGCTGTCAGCTAAGTTGCAGGGAAATTGAAGGCAAAAGGGCTTACCACAGTTATTTAAATAAGTTTTCCGGGGTTGGTGTTCTCTGTCCTAATTAAAGCTTTGGCAAAATCATTACTGTGTGAACTTTGTTCAATAATAAGGATTACAGATGGAATAACAATATCCCAATTACATACACAGAAGCATGTATACCACTGGCTTTTATGTGCCATAGCAGTCTTGCCAGCTAGACACGTCTACAAGCCATAAGTACAATGTTTTGAGACTCTTAAGTGTTTTGGGGAGCGTGGAGAATCTCTTTGCCAGGGCATAGTTTGGATGCTTATAGAAGAATTTGTCTGACTTTGGAAGATCATTCACGTGGAAAAACTGACCTCAGGTCTAATAACTGGCTGCTTGGGGAGATCAGCTTCTCAGTGTTGTATATCATTAGGCTTCTGGTCTTATTTTAAAGTTCCTTGAGACTGCTGTTTCTATCCCAGCTATGTGGGGCAAAAAGCAGGATTTGGGTGTAGTCATTCCACGGAATGTCCAGACGCAGGTGACCATAGAATATAATGTTGCAAGAAGGGTCATCTGGTCTGTCATTTTGCCCCAGGGCTTCAGTGACAAATGCAGAAGTACACTCCTTGCCCTAAAAAATCTCACAATTTTGAGGGTCCAACAGCAATTATAACAAGTCAAGAGACTGGCAGGCAGGGTGCATACAGGCTCACTTCATGCACATTTAAGCGAGTTTGGATCCCATGAAAAGCAGATACATCTGTTATGGGGAACTAAAATGGGGCAGAGTGTTAGTGGTCAGCCTGTCAGTCATCTGTACCAGGTTGCTGGGGAAGGTGGAAAAGAGGTGACCTAAGGAGAATTTTATTCAGCACAGAAGAAATTTTAGCTTTTTGAGAAAATGAAGCACAGAGCCTGTTTTGCAAAAGCCCCCGAAGATATGAGAACAGACTTTCACTGATTGTTATAAACTGTTTTTCCAACTCTTATGTCTATAATCTGGTTACCTGGCAGAGACAAACTGTGTTCATCAGCTAAAAGGTTAAATACAGGAGATAACATATGGCCGATGGATAAGAGATGCCTTTTCCAGATTATTTATTACCAGTGTAATATCCTGGAATAATGCGCAGGAACCCTGTAAAGAATGGCATCTTACATAAGCCAAATAAAACAGAGACTGACCACAGTTTCAAATGGTTCTGTGACCCTTTTGGCATGAGTCATGGAACTGGCCTGGGACCTTTGCCAAATTCTCATTCAGATAGTCTTGTGAGTGCTGAGGTAGGATGGTAAATGCAGTGAAAATCTGGAGTGCTGTGAAGGGAAAGGTGCTGCATAAGCAGTCCCTGCTAATGTTTGGTCTGTTGCCTGTACTGTTGGTCCTTGCACCTGTTTTGAAGTTGGTTGTCATTTTACTGTGATTGATGTCTTTGCAGCCTTTGTAATATACAACTTTCTCAGCCTCTGCTATGAGTACTTGGGAGGGGAGAGCTCCATCATGTCTGAGATCAGAGGGAAACCAATTGAGTGAGTATTTATTGTGCTTACAACATGACGCTGTCCTCCTTCTGTGCCCATCTATTTCTCTATCCCTGTCCTGGAAAAACTCTGTCAGGTGGCAAATGTCTGCTGGAACTGGGCAGTGTGGATGATGATGATTTACCAGTGCCTTGCTCTGAGACAGATCAGGCTGATCACATCCTCTTAGGCAAGCTGGACTGATTCACAGTTTTTCTGGACACCTGCATATTCCTTTATTATCTTACTCCCTTCTCCTCCTTTGAATCTTTTCTGTCTTCAGTTGATTGTGTGTGTCTCCTCTGGGATCTATGTTTCTCCCCATGCTACTCAGTGACAGGAAAAAAAAATTGCAGGGTATAGTCAGGATGTTGTTTTAGACATGTCTCTAAAAGAGGGTATGGCCGTAACTGCAGTATTGTTGGAGAAGGCACCAGTCCTGCAACTTTGTTATACAGAGGTAGATAAAGAGGATAGAAATCTTGCACTCTTGCCTAAATCTTGCTTGTGAACTCTATCATCTTGTGTTGGTTCTTTCAGGTCCAGCTGTGTATATGGGACTTGCTGCCTGTGGGGAAAGACATATTCAATTGGATTCCTGAGATTCTGCAAACAGGTATGGGCTGGAGCCATTCTGCAGAAATTAAGTGTGTGTGGGTGACAGTGGTGCCTTTTGCTGCTGAATTTCTGAGATATTTCAGGGGGTCTCTAATAGCATTTTGAGAGGCCTGCAGACTGCTGGAGGAGGAGGTGTTTCAGGCTCCGTTTGTTTTTTAAGAATGATTTAAACATGTTAAGAATGATTTTAACATTTTTACTCAACCCCACATCAGGAAGGCCTTGGTTTAAGACACAGGTTATCTCCTGGAATTGGTGTTAATCCTAGGAAGAAACTCTCCTCCTTTCTGGATTACAGAGGTCCCAAGTCTAAGAAATTGATGTCTTTGTTATGTCGCAGACACCCCACAGTTGTGTAACAGCCTCCTGAATTCCCAGTGCTGCTGTTGTGGTTTGGAGCTGCGGAGGGGGTGGAGGTTAAGCATGACACATTGGTTTGTAGGAGGAACCAAGTATTGCTCACCATGTGTGACTGTCTGTGCTGAACTGAGTATGTCGAGGGTGGGTGAATGGGGGAGACCTTAACCTCTATACAACCCTCGTCTGCTTATTGCAGGTCAGTCCCCTCTGGCTGTCATGAAACAGCAGGTGAATTTCAAGGCTTTGCTCACGTGCTGAAATGAACACAGGAGGTTTCTGTGGAGGCACTGTGAAGCATGTCTGATTCTTTGAAAGCGCTCAGGTCATTGTAATTTCAGTCAGCAGGTCTAGATATCTCCCCTAGCTTCTCCTGAGCATCATGGCCCATCTTCTGTTGTTTTAGCAATATGCAGGAACATCAGAAGTACAGTGCAGCATTATGGTAATATCTAGTGTTAAGCTGTGCTGCACAAGTGGCCATTTTCAAAGGACCACTACTTTTGTGTATGTTCTATTTGTCCCTGCCCCATATTTTGTCCTTCCAGCTTTTCTGTTTTCTTGCCTCATACTTTTCTTTTCTAGTCTGAATCCAGACTATCCGTATGTTGCTTCAGCTGTTTCTCATGGGTGTCATCTGGACACCCTTTGGTTGATTGACTGCATTACCTATTCTTAGCGCTCTTAATGTTAACTTTTACTTTTTAAATATATTGTAAGCAGATGTAACAACCATGAAAATGAATGAATGAATGCTGGAGAAATAATTTGCCTGAGACTTCTGGTTTCTCCTGTCCCACAGCCTCTTGCAGTTTTCATCACCTGGGTTGCATGTCTGTGTTTGGAAAGTTTGTTCAGTGAAGACTAGAAGCACACCTTGGGGAATGGGGAAGGTGGTCTTTTTTCTGCTGGCCTCCACAAATGTCAGCTTGTTTGGTGACTCTTTCTTTGGTAGATACATTTTGCTTTTCTTTTGCTGGTATCTGGCAGCAATTTTTCTACTTCTGCCTGTCCTTTGCTAAATCTGCTGTGGAGGCTGTGAGGGAGGTGTGTTGCAAGGAGATGCTTAAATACTTCCATCCTTCTTGGATTGAACTTAAATATTGTCTTGGTGAGAAATCGTTGATGCCAAGGTTCACTTTCTGGTACTTCAGACTTCCAGGATTTTTGGGGAAGACCTTTCAAGGCAAATTCCTGGGGAGGCTGGTGCAAAAGGGCAACAGAACAGATGTCAGTGCTGATCTGTGCAGTATCCACCATCATGATGATCAGCAAGAGAAACGTGCTGAAAGGAACACCTTGCCCTTTTTAGCCCTGTTCTCAGCATCTCCGGCAATTCTGTTGGCTCCCATCACCACCTGCCCATTTTCTGCTCTTTCCAGTCCCTTTCATCCTGAAGGAATCTGTGTTATAAACATTTTTTCTTACCACCTTCACGCCATCTCCCCCCAACTTTTCTCAGGCAGGTGCCTGTTGTGGATCAGACTGTCTGCACGTTTTGCCTCTGGACCTCCAGCAGTGTGGTGGTGTGCTGGTATCTGTGGTGTGAAATCCCAACAGCTTGTTTCCTTGAAGATGTCTTGATCAAGATTCTTTGCTGGGCCTCTGTCTGGTGACCCTCACACACGGGTCACACACCATCCATGTGCTTCCCGTATGCAATAGCATCTTCTAGGGAACCAGTTAAAAATAGTACGTGGTAGTTTGGATTGCAGGGAAATGGTTAAAATGTCCCCAGATCAGAAGGGGAGGGGAAGCTGAGAGGATGGAGTTGTTTACCAATTAGCTTGACCTTTTCCAGTTCACATATTTAAAGTGACTCACTAACTGGCATGTGCTGGGGTTTTTAATCTCCTTGAAGTCTTATGACCACTAACAAATTGCATCGTATCCAAAGCAATTATTACTGTTTAGTTTTACCTTCTTTCCTTCCATAGTCCTCCCCACATGCACACAGGTCAGCACCTACCTCTTCCAGCCTCCTTCAGGGAGACACAGGTCACATCTCTTCAGGGAGACGTTTTTAGGGCTGTAAATCTTCCCTTTTTTAGGACTCTGAAGTTCAACGTTGCAGAAAATTGAAGAATGTGGTGGCTTTGAGAGAACACTTAGTCCCAATAGGAGCAGTAGTTTATACAGGCAGAATAGATAGAGCTGATCCCAAGTGCCACAGGATCTTTGGGGAGATTCAGTAAAGGTCATGTGGATGACAACAGAATAGCTCTTAACTTGTGTGGCAACACACATTGCTGTGTTTACAAAATGCCTGAATATTGTGGCAGTTGTCAAAAGTTCCTCCTCAGCCAGCGGGGTTCCCCTCTGATCCAGAGGTCCTTCTTGCCTAACTTTGTGACAGCTGTGGACTAGAGTTTGCTTTCCTTCTCCATTATGTCTCTGTTAAACTCACTGTGTCTGTGCCATAGCACAGTGTGGGATTTTTTGGTTTTCATCCTGTTACAGTGCATAAATGTGGTGCAGCACAGACTGTGAAAAGCAGCTCTGGAAGAGCGGGGCTGAGCAGCTTCTAAGAACAGCCCTACAGAGAGGTTTTTCTTCCCATTCTGGACAAGTAGATAGCACATGTACATCTTCTGAAACTCCTTCATCACCTTTTTGGGCGCTGCAGTCCTCAAGCACAATCAATTAGCAACTGCTAGGGTCAGACTTCTTGGATTATGTTGCCTTGCTGAGTGGTCCCAGTGGGCACTCTGTTGTGATGTTGGTTTGGCAGCTTGTCCTCTTGCACCACTTGCTATCTCATTCCTCCCCTCTTGTTCCTGTAGGCTACCCTGCAGTTCTGTGTGGTGAAGCCCCTCATGGCGATCAGCACAGTCATCCTTCAGGCCTTCGGCAAGTACCAGGATGGTGACTTTGAGTAAGTTTATTTATTTAGCATGCAAGATTTAGTTGCCCCGCCTCTGCCTGGCTTTGCTTATTGTCCACGTGTGAGCTGGGGAAAGATGGGAGTACATGGGTTGATGTGCATGAGGAAAGAAAGCAGAGGTAGACCTCTTTTAGTTTCGTGTTTCTTCTGCCCTGGATTGGGGGTGGGAATGGGACAGGGAGGCAGGAAGGAAATAGACTCTTGGAACTCTCCATTGACAGTGGCAAGGGGAAAACATCATGCTGAAGTCTCAGACATTCATATATATCTTCTCTTTTCAGTGTAACCAGTGGCTACCTCTATGTGACGATCATCTACAACATCTCTGTCAGCCTGGCACTGTATGCCCTCTTCCTTTTCTACTTTGCCACACGTGAGCTGCTCAGTCCCTATAGCCCAGTCCTCAAGTTCTTCATGGTGAAGTCTGTCATCTTCCTGTCCTTCTGGCAAGGTGAGCTGTTTTTCCTTTTCCTTGGTAGGGACAAAGAGCTCTCTTCAGGGGTTCAGACACAGGAGTTGATAGAGCAGATGTTGATTAATAGAGACAGAATGTCTTCCTGTATTCCATTTGGTTTATAGTCATTCATTGCTTTTCTCTGGGAAACCTGTTTTGCTCAGTTTAATTTTTGTTTATATGCTCCTGAATCCTTATTATCTCTGTGTGTGTGTGTGTGCACAAGAATATGTACTTGGCAAAATCAGCTGGTAAGGTGAAGTGTCCTCTGCATTCCTGAAACAATCATAAAACACAAGCTGCCAGCGTTTTATCTGCATGCTGCCGTTTTATTGATTAAAGCTGCACATCTAAAAATTTTTAGTGCTTTTTTTAGTGTTCTATAAATAAAATTGTAATGGTATGTCTGTGATGTATGTGGAGCAGCAAGCTGGCTGAATACAGTGTGTGCTGCTGCAGAACCACCACCAGGAGAAGGACATTCAGAATTCATACACATGAAGCAGAGGCAGAGTCGGAAAGTTGAAATTCCACCTAAGCTTAGTGCTTCTGACTAATTGGCTCTAAGCATTTCCCTGTTCAATGCCCTACTTAGGTTTACTGAGTTGCACTTCAAAGACTAATTGAGTAGGAACTTAGGTAGAATTTAGGCTGTTGGAGTATAGCCCATTCTCCCTGCTTACAGACAAACTAATAAGCTGTCTAGTTTATCATTTTGAGACATCTGGTCACACACTTTGTCTTCTCTGAAATTCTTCAGCCACTAAGCTGTGGACAGGGAGAAACCTCTTTTTTACAGTGGGGTGTCAAAAACACTAATACGCTTAAATGAAAAGTTCTGTTAATTCAGTTTTTTTTCTAGTTAGTGCAAGTGCTGATGTTGCAAAATGTGCAATATGTCAGAATTTTCTTAAGAAATTATGTTCTTTGGTGTTTGATCTTTGTATGCTTTCAAGTCTAATCAACAAGAGAAGAGGTTTAATCTGTGAAGCAGCAGCTAACAAACAAGCTCCAAGTGATGTCCAGGTGTTAGAAAGACAAATTGCTTGACAGTAGAATTGCCTTGTTAAGGTTTAGGGATCAACATTTTTCAGTGACCTCAGGGGAGGTAAAGAAAGCTTGGGAAGAAGGATGTACCACAGAGAGTGGACGCAGAGAATACAGAATTTACAAGCCACTAAGACATTTGGCAGAATCCCCAAGATAAGGAAGAAACTAATAAAGACAGCTCGGCAGCTGTGCTGAATCAGCTCCAACAGAGTAAAAGGTGATTCTGACAGGAGGAGATCATGGCCACTGACCCAAGAAACCACCGACTGGAAAGGAGAGAAGGACTGATCATGCAGACTAATCAGCATGAGCAGTGAGAGGATCATTTACCAATAGAAGACAGAATACTAATTAAAAAGAGAAGTAGGTAAATTTTTAACCAAGGAACATTAATGGCTTTGTTTGCTAAAAGATATAAATAGCAAAAAAAGCTTTGGTAGTCATCATGCTGGCTTTGTGGATTTGCCAGCCAGCACCCCTGTCAACGCAGAACTGTAAATGAGCCAAATACCTTGATTCTTTGTGTGGATTGGTCTCTTGCATGCTGTGTGAAAGAAGCTATTTTGGGACAGCACTGAGATCACAGGATTGCTTACAGAAATATCTGACTCCTCTTACCCTTTTGGACTTGATTAAGTCTTGCAGCGGTTAGTTCCACAGTTTGTGTCAGTTGAGAATAAAGAGGATCAGTGTTTGAACTTTCTTTGCCTAGATGTATTTGTCTCCTTTTATTCTTCCTTTCTCTGTTGCACAAGTGACCATAGGTGCGTGTTTGCAACCCATTCTGTTTGTAGCTCCTGTTGTAAGAGGGGTTGTGTCTAGGATGTACAGCACAAACAGCTATTTCCATTCTTTGCAGTTACTGGGAGACAATGTTTTCTGCACATTTATATGAACTTATTATTTTCTTTAGGGATGCTGTTGGCCATCTTGGAAAAGTGTGGTGCCATCCCGAAAATCCACTCAGCTAATGTGTCTGTGGGTGAAGGCACAGTAGCTGCTGGCTATCAAGACTTCATCATTTGTGTGGAGATGTTCTTTGCAGCCATTGCCCTGCGCCACGCCTTCACATATAAGGTGTATGTGGACAAGAGAATTGATGCCCAAGGTAGGAAGTGCATATGGCTTGTCTCTTTGGTAGTGGGACTGGGTGGAGACTGCTCCCTCAGGCAGCCAGCACACTGATATGACTTCCAGCCCGATAGCTTGGAAAATGCCACATCCCCTCCTGCGTGGTGTCTGAACAGATTTATTGTGCAACAGCTCTCCAGGGCAGAAACCTTGCCTGAATTGCACCGTTCCCTTTTCAGTTGCCCAGTATGCCACCCACGACAACTTGTTGCAGACCTGAGGGCTGTAAGATGTTGCATTGTTTCGGTAGAGTGGGTTTGTCCTTCTTCCTGTCTCCCCAAAGGGGAACTCCAGTGCTGCAGATTGTGCAACAGTCTGAAGGCAGGAGGGACAGGGCCTAAAACAGGCTCTGTTTTGAATCTGGCTTGGGAAGATGAGGCTGTGCTTTGGCAATATGTTTGTCATGGAGGAGGAGGATCTTCCTGTAATGACTTCGTGAGGGCTGGGCTGCTATAAGGAAGATTCTTATTCTGGGGAAGAGGAAGATGGATGTTATTTCTGGAAAAAGGGGGTTTTGTGCCTAGTCTATGCAGTTCTTTCCAAATAAAGGGATTCCTTCCTCCTGGGGAAGATCTGTGCCGAGGTGCTGGAAGACAGCAGCCCTCGGGCAGTGTCAACGTAGGTGACCCCTCCATCCCAGACAGCCCCAAAGGTTTTGGAAGAACAGTGGTTGCAGTGGGGGGAGATGAGATCTATGGGTGATGAAAGGGTAAACTACAGGTCAGTACAATGGGGAATGTTTTGGCGGTGGGCCTTGTTCAGTTCTCGTTATTTCCTCTGTCTCTGTCTCTGTCTTTCTCTCCTCTTCCTTTTATCTCTCCCTTGCTTTGGCCACTGGTCCCTGATGCAGCTGTTCCATCATATGGGCCATACGGTAGGTACAGCATGCTTTGTGTGTTTGTCTCAGTTTTTAGCTGGGATGCTGTTCTCTCCTCATTCTCAGCCTGCCTACAACCTGCCCTTGTTCCCCTTTCCCTGCAAGTCTGTAACTCCACTGCCTCACACGGCTGCTTTAGGGTTGTCTGGATTATAAGTAGTAAAGCAGCCACGTGGGCATTAACACATAGATTTAGAGCATTTGTGTCAGAGCTGTGGGAATCTCTCTCCGAAGAGTTGCGCAAGGCTCTCGGAAGAGCTGCTCTCACCCCAGCCTCCCTTCACTTTTATAATTGCCACAGATGATCAGCATAGTTTGGTTCTCTGGGGAGATCATCCCCAGAACTGAGCAGAGCCAGAAGCCCACACTGGAAATGGAACTTAGAAGCCCCATGAGGCATGGCAGCTCCTAGAGGGAGACGTAACTGCCCTCTGTGCTTAGCACTTGGGTTGTAGGTTCTCCATCTGCTGATTTTTTCATGGTATCATGACATGTGGGGTAGTTCTGTCTCTAGTACTGCCTGTTTCCCTCACTTCCTTGCTTTGCACTGCTTTTTACTCGTATAATCTCTTTCCCATGGGTACTTTGATACCACCTAGCAGTCTTAATTTCCAGGAGTGGAATGACAAATGCCATTTCTCCTATATTTTTAGAATTTGCTTAGTTTTTGCCTTCTGAAAGTGTTTAGAGGAGCCCCTCCCTGCCTGTATTCATTGCACACCCAGGCCAGCACCAATAGTGTGTAGTGGAGGTTCTCACTGTGGGTGTCCCATTCTCATGGTGTGTCCCCCACTTGGTGCTGTGGTGGATGCACTTGGCTTACAGTGTCTGGGTTTAGGAGCACCACTGGTAAAACTCAACACTATTTGTGTGGCGTTTCCCCCACAGCTGCTTAACGAAATCTGTAATGCACCTTCTGTGGGATCTAGGACTGCATGTTCCCTGTTCTCCTTACCTTCGTATTGAGGGGTGTGGGGAAGGCAGCAAAGTTTTTCCCTTCCTGTCTTACCCAAACAGGTCGCTGTGCTCCCATGAAGAGCATCTCCAGCAGCCTCAAGGAGACCATGAATCCCCATGACATTGTCCAAGATGCGATCCACAACTTCTCTCCAGCCTACCAGCAGTACACCCAACAGTCGACACTGGAGCACGGTCCCCCCTGGCGCAATGGCAGCCATGTGATCTCGCGCTCCCACAGCTGCTCCGGTGCCCGTGACAATGAGAAGACCCTCTTGCTGAGCTCCGATGATGAATTCTAGGAGGGGAAACTGCCAGCACAGGCTGTCATTTTTCTTCTTTTTTTTTTTTTTTTTTTTTTAAATAATTTATTAATGCAGAAACACACAAGTCATATCACTTCCTAGAGAGTAAAGATTGCAGAAGTGGGCACTTCCCATTAGCTTTTGTGGGTACGGACACGATGAGCAATGTGGAGGTGGCAGAATGGCCCGGACTCCGTGCTCGAGCCCATTCCCTACAGCAGCAATCAAATTGTATTGACTCAAGCAAAGCTCCAGGGTTTGGGGCTCTGGCTTCCTACACCTGCCCAGCTTGGTGTGGAGTGTGACTGGCCAGAGCCTAGAGTTGTAGCCAAAAATGGTTTTGGTTTTTTTCTAACAGGACAACCTGACTGCTTTCTATTTCTTTTCCTGAATGGTTGATGTAGGCACAGTTTTCTCCCCAACTCCCTGGTATTAACATCTCTGTGATCCATGGGAAATAGGATGGGGATGCAGCCATAAGCGTTCCTGAGGACCAGAACAGAGACTGGTCCTTCTATATAGCCATTGCCTTGAGTGCTAAGTAAGGAACATCTGTCCCCACCCTCCTGAGCACCTGGTCACGAGTCCTTGAGTCACTTGAGGAAGTGAAGGGGAAAAGGACAAGCCTTTCTTCGTGTTCTTTGGCTCCCTGCATCCCCAATTCCTATAAAAGCTTGTTGAAGCTCACTGGGGACAAAAATACTTTTTCACAAGGGTGGAGTTTTTTAATCACCAGGTGTCCAAGCTTCCCATTCCTGTGGCAGGAAGCCTTCCTGGAGCATCTGTCTCCTGCTAACGAAACTGAGGATTGGCTATGATAGATGGTGGAAGTTTGTAGAGCTCTGGCCCCTTCACCCCTCTTTGAGAAGGAAAGCTATGTAAACACAAAACCAGTTTTTCTTCTCGTTTCCTGTCCCCCAGCAACACATCTGCCCCTGTTAAAGGGAGCTGCCAGAGCAGGTCCTGGTCTCTCACTGGTAGCTCTCCCCATGCTCATCATCACTGACTTTCCCCAAGCTACACAAGTTTCACCCTTAGGCTGGACTATTCAGGAAGGAATGTTGCACACTCCTTTATTTTTTATCTCTGTAGTTGTTCTGGGGCAGGCTGGAGCAGACTTGAAACCTGACATGACCTGGCTGGTCAAATTTGTCCCTTTTATTTTCTCAGGCAGCAATTGCTGCTGCTGCTGCTCATTTCACAGGCTCTGCTGCACCTGCAGTGCTATCAAAGGTGGAACCAGCATCTATGGAAGTGGGAGAAGCTTCCCCTTGCTTCTGTTGAGTTTTGGATGAACCCATGGGTACTTAGTGGAGCCAAACCAAAAGTGTTCCCTCTCTAGATCTATCCAGGGACCAGGAAATGCCTCTTGCTTGCTTAAAATTATCTAGGGGAAAAGTGGGCAGCACCCTCACAGATGCTCCTACTGCAAGCAGGAAGCAAAATTGAGAGATTGGAGAAGCTGCTGTGTTCAGCTGTAGTTACTCCGTTCCTGTCCTGCTTGATACCTCCCCAGCCAAGAGCAGACGTGTGATTCTGGATTGCTCCTTGCTGTTCTGCTAGGAGAACTGGAGTCTGGTCTGCTGCCTGGAGTTTACCTTTCCATTTGTTTCCTAATCCATCTGCTTGTTCATTGAGTGTCTCACAAGGACAGTGAGTGAAGAGCACCTCATTTATTAAGCACTTCTGCCCAAGCTGGGCAAAAGGGCTTGAAGACAGGCAGGTTTGCTCCCTGCTGTCAGGGTGAGATAGGGAAAACCTTAAGGATAGTGCCTCCTCCTGTACTGATGTTTCTGGGGGATGGTGAAGCATGTGAAAGCAACGGTACTGTTGAGGGAGCTGGAGGCAGGGTCAATGGATCCAGCAGCTTCTCTGCTGCTGGGTTTTCCCATTCACATACATCCTGCAATGCCATGCTGTTGGTTACTAATTTTCCTAAGTTTGTGACTGCTTAATTGGACTCTGCCAGGCTTTTGTGAGGGCTCAATGTAAAATTTCCTCACGCATAGCCTGTAAAGCAGAGCTGAAGGTTGAACAGACTTTGCTTCTGTTTTCTGTGGCTTTGATTAACAGTCCTTTAATTTGAGATACTGATGTTACTCTCTTAGGAAAGTGGGGCATGGGACATGATCCCGTCCTCCCTTTTCTTTGCATTTGCAGGCCAGGCCTTGATGATGTCGCAGTATCACTTGGTGACTGCCCCCAATCTTTATTGCATTTGGGTGGCTGAAATCTGTGATTGCCCCATTCAGCATGAAGTTGTCCAGGCTTAGAGAAGTGTTTCTTAGAACTTACTTTGAAATTTCTCCTGCATACATACATACATACATACATACATATATATATATGCACGCTGTGCAGAGGATCTGGATATTCTCAAAGCATCCTGTGTGTAATGGTTTCACATATAACTCTTTTGCACCAGCTGCCTTTGGAGTAGCCTGGTGAGCTAGTACCCAACAAGCCAGCTGCCCTACTTTATAATTTTATACATACATGTTTTTTAACAGCACACAAAATCATCCATCACTGAACTTCCTGCTCTCCCTCATGACCTGCGAGTGCCAGAGCAAGCACTGGCTCTGAAGCTGCTTTGTGTTGGAGGAACAAATATGAGATTCAGAGCTTGAGACCAAGAAGGCGAAATCATCCATGGTCTTGTAGGTCTTCTCATGGTAGCCCAGAACCCAAGAAATGTGCTGGTTCCAGGAGTAGACCCTTGGAGCTGCTCTCCCTCACCTGCTTCCGCTCTCCTTCCTTCCTTCCTTCCTTTTTTGTTTACCATGTAACATACCCATGGGATTTGTTTATTATTTTTCCATATAGAGTAGTTCTTTGTATATAAATGACTGAAAAAAAAGTATGTTAATAAGACAGAGTCACCTAGTTTTGTACCTATTGTGTTTAACTGATGTGAGCTCAGCGACAAGCCGCTCTCTATTTTGGTCTTTGTGACGTTATACTCTGCAGAAATGAGCAAATATGATGACAAATAAAAAATATAGAGATAATATAGATTGTACTTAAGCTGACTCTGTGTGGTGCTGTCTGGGTGACTTTTCTGAGGTTTTCCTCCTTGCAGGGACTAGGCTTGGTTGGTCAGGATCTCTTGTCTTCTCAGAAGGAAAACTCCATGTGTCAATTTAGGCGTTGATGGAGAAGCATCACTGCAGCACCCTGAGCTGAGACACCACTGCTGGTCCAAGGCAGGAGTGAAACCCATGTGTCAAAAACTTGAATTAGAGATTAATCCTTCCTTAGATGTTCACTGTGAAACACCGATGGGAGGGAGGAGGTCCCAGCAAACAACAGCTTTGAGATTTTCATCCATGAACAGTGTTTGGGGCTGGGGCCATTTGCAGTGGCAGAGGGAATAGGAATGTCAAATCCCCAAACCATCCTGAGTGCTGCAGCCTGCTGGGGACCTGGCCCACCTCGGAATTTGGAACATGCTCACTACTTCCAGATCAGCTCTGAGGAAGGGTGGCTTTTCCACACAGGGAAGAGCTCTGGCTTCATCTGACAAGGTACCTTCCACACTTCTTCCCCTTCTCCTGCCCTCTATTGGCAGAAGCTCGCTGCTTTTGGCCTTGCTGTTTCCAGGTAAGGTGATCAAGTCACTCAACAGGGAAGTTTTTGGGCACGGATGCCCTACACCTGCCTCTCCTGCATCGGGTCCAAGGACAGCCTGGAGGGAATTTTGTAGTGAAAAGCACTATCCCAGGAAAAGCTGATTCAGCACAGCTGCACTGCTCCTGCAAGCAAGTGCTTTGTGGGGCGGTATTCAGTATTGAGTGTGCTTTTTTAGCCCTTTTCTCTCAGAGACTATAAATCTGGTTTTGTCCTAAAAAGCCATGAGCTATCCCCCATCCCATATTTTTTGGGCACATTCTTAAGCATGTCCTGCAGCAAAGTCAGAGGGAGACAGAAAAACCTGGTCTCAGATACAGCTCTGTCCCAAGTTCAAGAATGACCAAACACTCTCACTGTGGAAAAAAAAAAAAAAAAAAGAACTTGCTTTATTTGTAAAGTCTACAAAATACAGAGGAGTCAGGTAGGACACATACTGTAAGTCAGAAAATAAATAAGTTTTTTTTTTGCTCTATATAAGTATAAGATAAAATGTGATTTGCATATATAAAATATAAAGTACGGCTCTGTACCAACATCCTGGCTGTGCCGAGAGGCGGAATGGCAAAGAGGACGTGAAAATAACTTATGTTCGTGCAATAAATAAACCCAAGAGGAGTTGGGGTGGGGGATGCCAACCACAGTGCCCCATCCAGGAGTGGCAGGCACCTCTCTACAGGGAAGAATGGAGGCTGCAGCCGAGGGCGGCTGGCGTGGCAATACCTAGGCAGGGGTAGAATGGAGGGGCAGGGGAATCATCTACAGCAGCAGATCCCAAGATGTACCTGCCTCCTGCTCCCTCCCCTGTGCTGCCTGTGTTTAGCAAACTCAGCTCTTCTCCAGCCTTTTAGCCTGCTCAAGAGCCAGTTGTCCCACACTGGTGTCCAAGCTGGAGGAAAACCAAAGGGAGGCGCCTACCTGCCTGCCAGGCAGCTCCCGGGAGCACGGATGCTCTCCGCCCCTACTTCCCACCTCCTGCACCTCCACCCCTCTCTCTGCCTCATATCTCTATGGGCTCTGAGGGCTGGGAGCACCTTCCCATGGGCTTTGTAGGCGGGGGAACCGGGGAGGACTTGGTGGAGCCATACAAGCTGGCCTGTGCTGAGCAAAACAGTGTTTATCTCTGCTCCAGCTGCCTCTGCTTCCTTCCTGCCAGTGCTGCTGCATTTCAGACACCCAGCCAGGCTGAGTGTCCCATCAGCAGGAAGAGGTGTGAAGGATGTGCATGATAGAGAAAGATAAAACAGCACCACTGCTTCTCCCCTTTGCAGACAACAACCCGAGCTGACCCACTCGCGTCTCCCAGCTCCCCCCTGCCCAATCACTGTCACCTCTGGGGTCCCCCAGCACCAAAAGCTGCCACAGTGCTTTCCCATTCCATTCACCCTTACCAGGCATTAACATGCGGCCACTTTACCTCCCCCTCTGACCTGCTGACCTTCCTTTGCCATCTGCCCCTCCAGGGATTTCAGACATGCTGCCACCTCCCCCCCTGCTTCAGCTGTGGTCCAGGTTGTCTGCCTAATGTTGATATCCTTCTATCAAGCCGCCTTCCCCTACACTGCAAAACCTCTCTCTCCTCTTCCTTCTCTGGCACATGCTCCTGGGAGTGCCTGGCCCACATTTAGCTCTCCCATGCCCTCTCACAAAATAGAGACACCTGGTATTTTCCTACCAGCTTGGAGCTGTGGGATGCTTCCCCACTGCTGCCTGTGTGGGTTTGCTTTCTCCTGTCTGCACAACCAAGAGGGGAGGAGGCTTTGGGGGCCACCAGTGAGGCCCTGTCCACCCCAGCACCCACATAGCAGCAGCCCTCCCTATCTGGGGGAGCTGGAGGTCAAGGGATGGGAGAAAAGAGGATTTTGGGCATAGGTCCTGACAGGGAGGAGGTTGGGGAAGGGCTGGGAGGCAATTCATGGGGAAGGTACCCCGGGGAGGACTCTGTCCAGCCGGGGGACGGAGGCCAGCACTAGGAGTAAGCGGCCTGGTTGGTGCCGGACTTGACGATGGTGATGACACTGGCAGTAGCCACCTTGGCGGGGGGCCCGTGAGTGGCCACGGTGCGGGCAAAACCCTGCAGGGCTTCATACTTGCCCCGGAGGGTGTCGAGCTCCAGGCGCATGGCAGCGTTCTCCCGGGCCAGCTTGTCCACCTCCCACTCCAGCTCCATCTTCTGCTTCTGCAGCTCTTCCTTCTGGCAGACGCGCTTCACCCGGCAGCTGGCAGCATAACCCCGGTTCTTCAGCGTCCGGCGACGCTGCTTCAGCCTCGCCACCTCCTCCTTGGAGAGGCCCCGCAGGTGGTGGTTGAGTTCCCGCACTGACAGCCCCATCAGCTCCTCATCCGACAGCAGTGGAGTGTTCTCCCCCAGCTCCCGCTTCACCTGCCGGAGAGAGGGGTGGTTGTCTGAGACCCCCAAAACCAGCCCCCTGACTCCCGAGCTCCTATTCCCACTGGTGCTCACCTTCAAAGCCTTGCTGGAGAGCCCGTCTGCAGCCATCCTTTCCTCACTCTGGCCCTGCTGAGCAGCCAGGAGAAAAGCCGGTTACTGCCAGCCCCGTGTTCCTCCCCTCAGAACAGAGGACACCGGCCCTGCTGGTCCCCTGCCCGCTGCCCACATCCCCCCCACCCCGGGCCGCATGACTCATCCCACTCCTTTTAAAAAAGTACATAGTAATAATATTAATAGCAATGATGACTGCAAGCAATAATAATAATCAGGCAAGGATGGACCTCCCACCCTCCTTCATCCCATCACGAGACGGTTGGGATGCTGCTCTGCCCAGGGGACCCAAAATGCCCTAGCCGCCTGCTGGGAAGCCAAGCCTTCCCCGCGGGGAGGAAACACAGGCGAGATCCGCCCGAGGCTGAAGGGAAAGTAAAAGCAGCAGCCCCACCGAGTGACACCGTGGCGAAGTGACCCAGCCGGGACCCGTGTGTCGGTGCCGCCCCACCGCCCGGCGAGAGCACCGCGGATCCCGGCGCTAGGGTCGGGTGTCCCCAGGCTCCGAAGGGTCGCGGCCACGAAGCGCAGACGGGTGAGAAGTGGCCGCCCCGTGATTCAGCAGCCCAGGAGTGAAAGTCACGGAAGCGGTGCCTGCCCCCTCGCCGATGGCCGGTCCCTCCCCGTCCCTGGACTCGGAGAGTGAGGAGGCGACAGGGACCCCGGTCTGCAGCCCACCAGCCTCTCCCCACCCCGGGGAACCCCGGTCTCATTAGGAGAGCCCTCGGAGGGACGAGGCGGGGCCGGGCCGGGGCCGAGAGCGCCCCGAGAGGAACGAGGGGCTGGAGGGGGGCGGCGGGAAAGGTGGAGCCGGGGCGGCTGGAAGCTGATGCAATCCGGGCCGGGGATCAGCCGCCGGAGCCGGAGGAGCGGTCGGCGGATCCCTCCAGGGCGGTGGCTGGGAACTGGAAAGGAAGAGCGGACGGCCCCGAGACCCGCCGGCCGGCCCCCTCCCGTCCCATTCCCCCCAGCCCTAGTCCCGGTCCCGATCCCCGCCTTCGGCGGCGGCAGAGAGGCCTCCAGCCGGTGCCGGACCCCTCCGCCCCCTTCTCCCGGCCGCCCCGCGGGGGAGAAGCCGAGGCGGGAGCGGAGGGGCCGCTCCGGCCGGCGCTCACCTGGCGGCTGCGCTGGTCCCGCGGGGCCGCTGCCGGGTCAGGGCGTCGGGCGGCGCCTCCAACCTCGCTCCCCGCGATTACTCACCCGCGGATTCTTTTCATTCATAAAAACACAGTCATGCGGTGACGTCACCCTCACCACGCCCCCTCGACGGGGGGCGGTCGCTGCCCTTAAAGCGCCCGCTGCCCCTGAAGCGCCCCGCGGTGCCAGCCCTCCTCGCAGGCTGCCAGCGCACACCGCGCACCGCGGCGCGAATGCGGTCGCGCTCCAGAAGCGCCGGTGCGAACGCGAATTTAGAGGTCACGCACCACCGATGAACGGCCGTGCAGGGAGCAGAAGGCCCCACCGAAATGGGCCGCTACCGCTTTAAGAAGGGCGGCCCCACCCCTGTCGCCCCGCCCATCACAAAAATGGCGCCTCCCGCCCTTCCGCCCTCCTCCCCCGGCAGGCGGCGGGCGCGGCGTTAATCCCGCCCCCCCACGGCCCCGCCCTGGATACGGCGCCGCTGATTGGCCCATCCCGGGGGGCGGTGCCGGCGATTGGCGGGCGGCGCGCAGGGGGCGCTGGGAGCCCGTCGTGCTTTGCCCGGCGCCATCCCCGGCTCCGCCCTCATCCCGCTGCCGGCCGCGGGTGTCCCCGGGCGGCGCTCCGGGGCACAGCCTGCCTGCAAGGACAGCGGCCGGGCGCGGCCAGCCGCCGCCCTTCCCTCGGCAGAAGCCGCCCCAGGCTCCGGGAAGATGCAGTTTTTCGGGCGGTTGCTGGACACCTTCAACAGTGTCACGCAGATATTCTCCAACCCGTACCGCGTGAGGGAGGTGCCGGCCGCCGAGTACGCCGGGCACGCCCACCTGCGGGAGGAGGGCAGGGTGGCCCTCTACAAGAACAGCCTCTCTCACTCCTGGGACTGCTTGCTGGTGAATCCCCAGAGCCCGCAGGTCGCGTTCCGGTGAGTGACAGACCTTTAGCCATCCCTGCTGACGTGGGAAGCCAAAGATGCTAGGTTGCTGATGTCGGGGCTGCTTCGAGGCCGCCGGAATGGGGTGTTGTGTTGGAGGAGCAGGTGGGCTGGAAGAGGTGGAAAGTCCATGCGTGTGCTGGTGGAGGAGTTGCTGCAAAAACAGCTCGTGGAAACAGGATAAGGTCCAAACATTGCGACAGACAGGCAGCTGTGATAGAGTTCAGGGCATCCATAGGTTCGCTTTCATTTCTGCTCGTTCTTGTTGGTGGCGCAGCATGTACAGGATACTTCTGAGCAAAACCTACCACTGTTTACTGGAAGGGATGCTCTCTTCCAGTGAGGTAGTCTCCCTTGGAACAAGGATGATACTAGTTGAAGAAGGAAAGGAAAGTTCCTAGCACTGCCGTATGGAAAAGAGCTGTTTCCCTCAGATTATTCCTTTGAGCAGGATGAACCCTGTGCTTGCCTTTTCTCCAGACTCTTCCAGCTGGACAACGAAGCAGACGCCCTGGTGTACTTTGAGCAATATGCCCGGCAGCTGCGCCCTTTCTACGAGAGCTCATGCCAGCCCTTGTCCCTGGAGGAGCTCCAGCAGCTCAGCGACTGCATCCGCAGCTACCCCAGCTGGTCCCCCGCACACATTGCCGTGGAGTTTGGCCGCCGGGAGAGCTTCAGGCACAACCACATCCTGAGGCAAGGAGCAGGGTGTCTCCAGGGGGTCGGTGCTCAGAAGGTGCTTGGGAGGGCAGGCTGGGCTGTATTAGAGTATCCCTTCTTTGCTGTGGAAGCTGGTTGGGGGGGTTTCAACCTGCTGTGGCAGAGTCTGGAGCTCTGGCCTTTGAAGTAAAGGATTGAAGTGTCCTGCTAGAGACACTGGTTAGGTTAGTGCAACCCTTGTGGAGCAGATTTTTGGAGGGGGTTTTTGCTCATTTTGTAAAGCATGAGAGTGGAGGTACAGTCTCACGCTGTGTGGAAACAGTTTTTGGCCACGAGGCCTTGTGAAAGATCATGAAAGATCATGAGGAAGTTCTGCTGTGATTTAACCCCAGCCAGCAGGCAAGCCTGACACAGCCCCTCCTCACTCCCCCACCAGAGGGAGTGGGGGGAGAATCGAAAGGGCAAAAGGTAGAAAACTCATGGATTGAGATAAAGACAGGGAAAGCAAAAGCCATATATGCAAGCAAAGTAAAGCAAGGAATAAAATCACTGCTTCCCACGGGCAGGCAGGTGTTCAGCCACCTCCAGGGCTCTATTACACATTGTGGTGACTTGGGAAGACAAACATCACTTCAAATGTGCCCCCCTTCCTTCTCCTCCCTGCATTTTATGTACTAAGCAGGATGTCATATGGTCTGGAAAATCCCTTTGGTCAGCTGGGGTCACCTGTCCCAACTGTGTTTCCTCTCAGTCTCCCCTGCACCTCCAGTTTCCTCACCAATGGGTCAGTATGAAAAGCAGAAGACACTGTGGCTCTGCTTTTCAATAACAAAAACATCTCTGTGTTGTCCACTCTGTGATCAGCACAAATCCCAAACACCACCCCACACCAGCCACTGTGAAGAAAGTTAACTCTGCCCCAGCCAAAACCAGCACAAGTTTACCAAGGATAAGGCAGACCGGTGAGGAGTTAGGGGGCTGGAGGGCAAACAGCAACACCACTGCCAGGTTGCTGACTGTAACCTGTTTCCTGCCTTCCTTTGGGCAGAGGGAGCTGATCCCTTATGGAGGGCAGGAAAAGGAGCAGCACATCAGGGAGAGAGTCCCAAGTCGGCTGCTTGACGGCCATTCCCTGCTGACAAGAGGCTGGGCTTTCCTGAACCTCGTGGTTCACACCAGATGGGACAGATGTGGAGGGTGCCTCTGTGTCAGCTCCTGGAGGCTGCATGCCCTCCTCCTCCCTGTAGCATTCCTGGGTCTCACACCAGTCCTCTCTTGCAGCTGTGTGAACAGCACGGACAGTGAGGATGGCTGCACCCCGCTGCACCTGGCGTGCCGCAAGGGGGACATGGAGTGCCTGCTGGAGCTGCTGGAGTGCCACGCACGGGTGGACATCACCGACAGGAATGGGGAGACTGTTTTCCACTATGCTGTGAGGGGGAACAACCCCCAGATCATTGAGGTGAGAGCAACTTCTACTCTGGGAGAAAGTGGGACTAGAATGGGTCTTCTCTGTGCTGTGATAGAGCTGGGAAAACAGCTGCAGACGAGGGAAGAGAAAGTCAGTTCCTTCTGTTGAGTTATTGCTTGGGCCTGATTGCAGCCTCTTATATCTCTTTACTGATGCTGTTTCCCGTATTCAGAGTGCTGATTCCACCCAGCACTCAAACAAGGACATTAAGCAAGTTTCCTCAGAAGGTCATCCTTCGCTGCTATTTGCATCAGGCCTTCATCCTGCTTTTCCTCAGGCCCATGGCCGTCTGTTCCCTCTCTCATTTCAGCAGAGTGTTTGGGTTTGTGCAGAGTGCTCCTGTAGAGAAGTGTGTGTTGAGGCTGCCATGGGGTTCTGTGTGTTGCCCACCGGCTGAAGGACAATTTGGAGCTGCCCTGGGCTCCCCTGAGCTGCAGGACCTGCTCTTTGAACCGAGTGGCCTTGCATAGGGGACAGTGATCAGAGCCTCGAGGCAGACACAGTCTGAAGTCGTAGGTGTTCTTGGTTGTTGAGAAGTGCTGGGCAGAGTGATGGGCTTTGTAAGGCGTGGGTGGCCTTGCACATGGTTCCTGAGGTCTGTCAGCTCTCCAGGACTTGGTGCAAGCCTGAGACTGACTCTTCCTCATGGCTGCAACCCCCATGTTTGCCCAACACCTGTTGTGACAGCTCTCCCTCTGCCTGCCAGTCTGTATTGGAGTTTCCTAATGCATGATGAGGTAGCATGAGTAGGATCAGGGCTTGCCATGCTGTGGAGTGGGCAGTTAGGAACTTTGTATTAAGAAGATAGCCTCTGCTTTATTTCTCTGGTGGCATCAACTTGGCTTGTTGTCTGATCTGTCTCATGTTTGTTTTTTGTATTGATTCCTTGCTAAACCAAAGAAAAGAAACTAAATTCCCACTTCTCATGTGTGCATCAGGGCTTGCAGGGTTTCCCAGTGTGGCAGTGGGGTACTTGTCTGCAATAAACCAGTCATCACATAACAGATTTACAATTTACAGGGAGCAGGGAGGGAGAGGACAGGCTGTAGCATTGTGAGGGGTCCAGTGCTCCAGAGTCAGTCCTCAGAGCTCAAGAAGAGATGGTGCTCTTCCATGTTTATTTATTTATCTACTGTCTGCTCTTTCCAGCTCCTGGGCAAAACCCCAACTACTGGCTTGGACCACGTGAGCCACGAAGGGCTGACAGCTCTGCACCTCGCTTGCCAGCTGGGCAAGGAAGACATGGTTCGGTCCCTGCTGAAGTGCCGTGCCAGCTGCAGCGTTCTGGGAACGCTGGGCTACCCCATCCACACAGCACTGAAGTTCTCCCAGAAGGGGTATGTAGTGTCCCTTCCAGTCTGGGACTTATGTACTTGCTCAGCATTGTCCAGGGCTGTGCTCAGTAGGACAGGTCTTGTGTGTAGTCATTGGCAAAAGAACAGGGGAGTGCTGGTACAGGGAAAAAAAGAAATGCTTTCGGAATAAAACCTTTTTGTCCTTGAATTAATACCCTATTCAGTATCAGACATCAGGGGAAGGACACAGATTTTAAAAGATATGTTTGTGAAATACCTTTTCTCAGAATGAGCTGTAGGAAGATGATTGACTGATACTTAGTATTAATTACTGTACTCTGTCTTTGAGTGCTATGATCCTAATAAGCTTTCATTTCAAAGCTTAGTTTTTCCTATCTCCTGTACACCAGAGATACTCTCAAATCTTAATTACACACTCTGGAACTGAATCAAAAGAGGCACAATATTTACTCCCTGTTTTCTTTGGAGAAATTCAATTCCCTTTGTATATGCTTTATAATACTTAATGTTCAGAGAGTGTCCAAGCTCTATGAACAGGGCTTTCAAGGCAGCACTAGCTGCTGGCAGCTGATTTTTAAGCGTTTAGAAAAGTACTTGCAACATTGGACACATATTCACAAGCCCAGAATGGGCATATGTCATTGAGGTTGCACTGGGGCTCAATCTCTCGTACAGGGTTTTCTTTTGTGGTAGTGGAGAAGATAACCAAATTTCATAAGTCTACCTACCCTGTTTTCTAGGCACCAGATATTGGTCTCTTCACAACAGGTGTAGTTTTTCACTCATAGGGAAATAAACAAATTCTTCATTTCAGCAAGAATTTAACTATTATAGTTCTAACCCCATGTTTCCATGGAAATAGAGGAGAAGAATTTTGCTTCTCAGGTTTAGAGAGTTTCCAAGAATTCCTGTATTAGAGAAGCACCCAGATGTTGCTCCTTAACTTGTAATTGGAGAGATTCTCCTGCTCCCAACACCATTTGGCTTGTATGCTTCCTGTTGTGCCCACGCTTTCTTTGAAGAGTAAAACAAAAGTGCAGCTGAGGAACTTGCAGGTGTTGCAGAGATGCTGCTGCTGCAGGGTTTCCTGCTTTTCCTCTGGGCAGAAGGCAGGTGGTAATGTGAGTGGAGGTCTAGAGTCAAGACAGCAGCCACCCACCCTCTCATCTCACTGTCTTTCCCAGATGTGCCCAAGCCATTCTTGAGGCAGATGCCAGCCAGGTTTGCTCCAAGGACCCACGCTATGATGCCACTCCACTGCACTGGGCAAAGAAGGCAGAGGTAAATAGAACCAATCCATAGGGAGGGCATGTACTGCTGCCCAGCACCCAATTAATTCCTTCTGTGGCTAGCTTGTCCCTTTCCTAGTGCATGTGCAGAGCCCTGGGAGTGTCAGAGCCCAGCCGGCAGCCCAGTGTTTGAATCTCTTTGCGTTGTGCCAGTCGGTGCTGTTTGCCATAGGGAGCAGAACCTTGCAGTGAAATAAACTGGTGGGCTCGTCCCTAGTATTTTGTCCATGGCTGTGTAGCTGCCAGCTTGTCCCTTTTCCCTCTTGTTGAAGAAATTGCAGCACTGTCCCTGAAGCACAGTTGCCCCTGGAGGGAGCTCTCTTCTCATTACCTGCCAGTTTCCTGGGAGCAAACAGATCAATGCCTTAGAAACTGCAGGGGAAGAGTGAGGTAGGCACAGAGTGGTGGCACACGGGGGAAAGTCCGTCTCCTGCCAGAAATCCATCTGGGCAGGATGCTGATAAGCCGTGCTGGAACATCTGAATGACGCTTGTTGCAGGCAGAGGGCATTGCTGTAGCAGGGCTCTTTTCCCTCCTGCAGTATCCCATTCCTCTCAGAAATGTCCTGTGGAGTTTCAGAGCAGACTTGAATTCGCTTGGCTTATTAAAGAGAAGTTCAGAAGGCAAAACTTTTCCTTTCAGTCTGCAAGGATCCTGGCCTGAGTAGGAACTGTTTTTTTCTCTATTGATCTCAGCCATTCATTATAGTTGTGTATCAGTCCCAAAGGAATACAGAAGCTCTGGCCGGATTGTGCAGCTACCAACTAGTTCTGTGGTAAAAGACAGAGAAACCCCATCAGCTGGCATCTGCCAGCCAACTGTATCCAGTCTAAGGCTCCCTCCTCTTCCCCTGCTTTGCTTGCTGTGAGACCTGGATGATTTGAGTGCCTCACGCCTGCTCTATCTCTTCTTGTGGCCCCTGCTTGCTGGGGCACAGATGACACGGCTGCTGCTGGAGTACGGCTCCGAGGTGAACGCGAGCAGCCGCACTGCCGACATGGCTCTGCACATTGCAGTCCAGAGGGGCCGCCTGGACTGTGCCATGGTCCTGCTGACACACGGCGCCCACACCAACGCCCGGGGCCGCGATGGCAACACGCCGCTGCACCTGGCCATGAAGGTGAGCTTTCTGCAGAGGCTGCTGGGAAGGAGAGACCATTTTCTTGAAGGGTTGAGACAGCGACAGAGTCCTTTGAAATCCTGTCTGTTTTGTATGATGTTCCCTTCTGGGTGCTTTGGCTAATGAAAAGGAATGGGAAATCATGTAGCGACTCTTGACTGAGCTTTCTCTTGTCCCCTAGCATGACCACTTGGATATGATCAAAGCAATCATTGTCTTCGGAGGAGATGTTGAGATCCCTAATGATTTTGGGGAGACACCAGGGTTGTTGGCAGCGAGGAGCAGCAAAGGTGAGGGAGCATGTCAGCAGCCTTACAGGGTGAGCCCAGCATCCTGTCTCCCCTTGATGGCCAAAACAGTGTCCTGGGGAGAGGTGAAAACATGCCATGCATAGGTAATGCTTCTCCAACATGCTTTCCCAGCTTCTAGTTGCTCGCATAGTAGGCACCTACTTTGCTAGCAGCACAGGCTTTGTATTTATAGCCCTTGATGAATTTCTCTTCTGTGACACAGAGATGCAAGAGGAAAAGTTGGCACGCACTCCCCCTCTTTTGGGTCACCACATCAGGCACTTCAGGCTCACAATGGGATGATTAGCATTGCTGAACTGCCCAGGCACAGGCAGATATGGGCGGTTCTTCAGGGGCAAGAAATGTGTGGCACACTCCCTTGAAAGCTGCACAGCAGTAGATACTCCTGCTGTGCACAAGTCCTGCTCTCTGGCGTTTGGAAAAAGATACCTGGGACGTGTTTTGCCCTTCCCCAGGTCGTCCCAGAGGCTTAGTGAGGGTGAGGCCTGCTGTGAATTCGGCAGAGCATGTTCCCCTGTGGTATGTGCGTGCACTGACTCTCTTTCTGATCTGTAACTCCCCCTTCGTCACCTAAGGTGCGAACCGGAAAGTGCTCTTAGACCTGCTGCAAACGGTAGGGACCGAACGCTGCCACCCACCACCCAACCCTGACTCCCCAAGCCTGGCACCATCTGCTGCCTCCTTCCTGGAAGGCCAACCTTCCTCGCGGAGCAACCTCAACAGCTTAGGTAAAGCCTCCCCTGGCCCTCCCTCACTCCTCTCTTCTTGCTGCACAGTGCTGTCTCAGACCTCTTCAGATGGGCCATGCTCTGGGAACTGTCGAAGCTCTCACTATCTGGTGACTCTGTGGTGGCTCTGTCCTTATTCACCTGTTGCAGGATCCCATCTCTTTTCTCTGCTTTTCCTCTGTGTGTCTAATCCCAAACTCTTGGACTCAAAACATTTGTTTTATAGACCTGACAAAATGTAGCTGTGTAAAAAGAAAGACTGATTCCCTTACATCTCTGGAAGAGGGGGCACTTAGCCAGCTGGGACTTAATGCTTTGGGTCATGTGTAGAAGGGAAGGTGCTTGCTGGTCTGCTTTGAGGACCTCCCAGTGTTGTGCTGAGCACACGGAGATTTAGAAATGTCACTTATTCAGATCCTGGAGGCCAGCAGCTGGGAGAGGGAAAGGGTGAAGCCTGAGGATAAGCAACCTTGATCGTGGGGTTTGTTATGCATAGGAAAAGCTGACCATGATTGTGTTGAATCTTGCGGTCTGTGCTGCCCAGACTGTGTGAATAAGCACATGGGTCTATTCTATGTGACGGGCTTTCTGTCTTCAGGGAGTTCCAAAGCTCAGGAAGAGGCAACAAAAGGGGTTGTGGACTAGGCAGCAGGGCAGTTGACTTGGAGGGTCATGAGAAGAGCATGCAAGCAGCTAACAAGCAGCTTGTGGACCACTTCCCATCTCAGGTTGAAGATTTTTCTTTGCAAACGCTCTCCTGTGGGGATAGAGGACAATCCTGGAATATGTTTGTGTCACCACAAATCTCAGTGGCTGCTGACACCAGGACTTTGTTCTCACCACAGCCCGGTGAAGGCAATCCATGCCCAGTTCCAAGTCTGATGCAGTGACAGAGCAAAACCCTTTTCTGTTGTGCCCTTGAAGAAACTCCTTTGTTTTCCAAAAGAAACTTTGGCCCTTGAAGAAACTCCTCACCCCAATTTATTGTTGTCCACAGCCACCTTCTGACCTGGGTGCTGGCAGGAGTATGTAACTTCTGTCCCCCTGTTCTTTCTTCTTTTGGTTTCGCAGGCTGGCTTCCACCTAGCCTGGATTGGTGCCCTACACCCGGGGTGGCCTGGGTGAACATCAGCTGAGGGGTAATGACAAGTCACCCTGTACCCACAGCTCTCCTGCCTAGGTTACTTTGAGGAGTAGATTTAGGTTTTATCTTAACAGCTTGCAGTAAACTGCGTAGTGGGCACGCTGCTGGGCTCTGCCTTCTCTCACCTGTGCACATCATCTGCTTCTCCAAATCCTGTCTTTTTCAGTGCATTTACAGCTGCCTGCTCTAAAGGGTGATGTTGCTGTCCTTTGGTATGGAGTTAAATTTGGGGGGTACCTGTTGGCTGTGGGTAAGATGTCTTGTGTCTCCTGCAGGGACCTTTATTCGATGGGGAAGGGAGTTGGATATTCCCTCTTTGTTTATGGTGGAAATCAGTTACCACACTGGTGATCTCTAATTTATTTTTTTCCTTTTGCATGTTCATGGCCCTCTAGGGTACAAGGACCTTCTGTATATTTCCACAACACTCGGACAGTTATTGAAGGCACCAGATGTTGTGGACATGCCCAGTGAGGCTAGAAGAAAGTAAGTGAGGAGCAGCTTCTGTCCAGGCTCCTGTGCAACTTGAAGGTGAAATCTGTGTGTGAATTCTCCCCTCCCACACCCATGGGGATGGCATCCTCAGAGCTGACATTATTTCGTGTCCACCAACATTGCAGTTTTGCCAGCATCTTTTGAGAAATCTCTGTTTCCATAAATGACCCCTGCCTGTCCTGCCTGGAGCTGCAGTGGAGCCTGAGCTCAGGAGGTGAAACCTTGCTCTGTCCCTCCCCTGGACTACTGGGCACCCTACACTGTTTTGGCTTGGTGATTTCCCCATCTCTATGCACTGCCCTGATGTTCACTCAGCTCCTCTGCACTGTCTTGGCAGTGCCTGCACCTCGCCTTGTGTAGAGTGGAGCAGGAGTTGGCACTGAAGTGCTGCTGGCAGGGTTTAGGTCTGTCTGCTATTTTTATTTATGTCACAATACCCATTACTGTGTAATAAGGGGCTTGGATGGGTTTTTGGCTGGTGACTCTCTCTCTGGTGTAGAGATGGCTATGCAAGAGCAAAGGATGTTGCACCAGCTCTGACAAGGCTTATTGGACATGTCTTATTTGCACCTGAGAAGGCACTGCTGGATTTATTATTCATTAATTACACTGTCTGCAGCAATCTACTTACTGGCATAGCTTCCTGTCCCCGGGGCCATGTTCCCTGTGTTCTGTGATTTGTGGTTTATAGTCTGTCCCACAGCTCCCAGTCTTCTGTGTCTGTCTCTCCAGTCATGACCGGCTCCTGTGCTTGGATGGAGGGGGCATCCGTGGCCTTGTGCTCATCCAGCTTCTCCTGGCTATTGAAAAGGCCGCGGGCCGTCCCATTCGTGAGATTTTTGACTGGATTGCAGGGACCAGCACTGGAGGGATCTTGGCCTTGGCTATTGTACATGGTAAGGACATAATGGGTCCCTTCTTACTCCAGTGGGCCTGAGTGTTACTCTCTGGGGAGCTGATGTGTGCTGGAAGCTGCCTCTCTGAGTCCCAACAGATGTTTTCTGCCTGCCAAAGGAGGGAAGGGATGTTCCTTAATTAAGAAAAACCTCCACCTAGCTTTGCACTTGCTTTCCATGTCAGCTGGCTTTGAGTAGCTTTCTGAGTTTTGGGGAGTGCATGGTGGCAGAGTTCAATGGTCTGTACTTCCTGTGCTCTGCAGAGACCTTAGAGCAAGGTGATTGATACATTCTGGTAATGGGAAACTGCTTCAAGCTTGCTCTTCTTCTGTAATCCTTCCCAGTCCTGCTGCTGAGAACCAAGCAGATGACAGGCACCTTGGGAAGGGGGTTGGGTTAAGAGTGATGCCTCCCATTTCCCACTTGTCCCGGGAAATCCTTGCTCTGATGTGCTGTTTGTTCTGCCTGCCTTTCCTCCTGCTGCCTGCTCCTGCCAACACCATTGCCCATCTCAGGGAAGTCCATGGACTACATGCGCTGCCTGTACTTCCGCATGAAGGACATGGTGTTCCGGGGCTCTCGGCCCTACGAGTCGGAGCCCCTGGATGAGTTCTTGAAGAAGGAATTTGGGGAAAACACCAAAATGACAGATGTCCGAAACCCCAAGTAAGTCCTGCCTCGGGCTGTGCTGGTTGATGCTGTCCCACACGTGCTCTAGACCTGTCTCAACCTCTCCTTAGAGCAGATCTGGAGGAGTGTGATGTGCAGACTGTTGAACCCATAAGTTTGGGGATTTTTTTCTGTTTTACTCTTATTCTCTCATGTCCACTTCTCCAGGGTTATGGTGACAGGGACATTGTGTGACCGACAGCCAGCTGAGCTCCACCTTTTCCGGAATTATCCCGTACCAGAGACAAAACGCTCCACTGAATACAAGACAAGTGCATCTTTCCAACCACTCACGCAGCCAGAAGGTAAATGATGGTACACAGAAGTCCAGCTGCTTGGTTGGGGAGGTTTCATCCCTCAGAGACAGATTTCATGTTCTTTCTCCCATTGCTCTGAAAATCAGCAATGGCTCGTCCCTGGTTTTGACTTGTAACTATGTCGTAGTGATGGTTCCCATTTCTCCTCTCTCCTCCTCTCTTGGCTTCTCCTGTGCCAGGAACAGGGGCTAGCTAGCGAGATTCCTGAGGAAAGGAGTCTGCTAGAGCAGTCCTGTGTACAGTCAGCATCTTTCCCTGGGTTCCCACAGAAAACCATGGAAAAACCACATAACTGAAGCGTGCAGCCCCCTATAGCTTGCTGCCTTGTCTGGCACACATAACTGGTTCACTAACAAAATAGCAGCAATGAAATGGATAGAGAGTTAATTTGACCCAGGATATGTAGGGAGTGATGAGAACATCTTTTAAAGCCCCTCAGAGTCATCCTGTGCGTCCAAGCAGAAGCCCTGCTGTTGGCAGAAAGAGGCAGAACCCTTTAGGGCAGGGTTTCCTGGGATTGCAAGCCATCCTGATTAGTTTTGGTGGAGCTGGGGTGCTTTTTGTGCACAGCAGGGTTGCTGCAAGAGGCCTTTTGCTCTCTGTCCCTTGCAGAGCAGCTCGTGTGGCGCGCTGCCCGCTGCAGCGGAGCAGCTCCCACTTATTTCCGGCCCATCGGCCGTTTCCTGGATGGAGGGCTGCTGACCAACAACCCCACCCTTGATGCCATGGCAGAGATCCACGAGTACAACAAGACACTGATCAAAAAGGTGAGGGAAATCCTAGCCTTGACTGGAAATGGAGGTTTTTGTCCCCCCCTGAGCCTCCTGCAGAAGAAGAAGCAGCGGGGTGGATGCATCTTAGTGGATAAACAAGTTAGCAGTGCAGCACCCTGAAAGGGAGCGTACAGAGGGGGATATGTGTTTGGAATAGTGGCTGGGAGAGGAGATACCTCTTGTAACAAGGGTGTGAGAGGGGGAGACAGTCTCACCAGCTTCTCCTTGCTGCTTTAAACATGGATGATTCGGTTAATGGTTGTATGTGGCCCTTGACATGGCTCTACAGGGCCTTTTTCTGCCCAAAAATACATGGAGAAGAGAAGGGTAAGGTACTCTGCATGGTGGTGTGGCAAATTCTTCCAAAAGTTGAACAACCAGTGGCAGCTATTGCTCCCCATAGCTGAAAGGAGAGGGGTGTTGCCAAAATGACTGGACTGTTTCATGGTCATCTGGTCCTAGGAGTTATCTCCAGGCTGGTCCCAGGGGTTTGGGTGTGGTATGGGGAGAAAGGACAGAGCAGTGGAACTGTTGAAGTCCTGTGGGTTACAATTGTCTCACCAGACCATACTTAGGGGGAGGATGGGGGAAGAAAATGCTGCTGAGCCTTGTGCCTTGGCTTTCAGAGTTTCCCCAGGAAGCTGCTGTGGAAGCCATGCTTCGCTTTCATTGCTGGTCATTGCAAACACATCTTTTGTTTGTCCTCAGGGTCAGAAGCAGGAAGTGAGAAAACTGGGGTTGGTGGTCTCCCTGGGAACAGGGAAGCCTCCGCAGGTCCCAGTGAGCTCTGTGGATGTTTTCCGTCCTTCAAATCCTTGGGAATTGGCAAAGACCGTCTTTGGGGCCAGGGAGCTTGGCAAGATGGTGGTGGATTGTGTGAGTACTGGGAGGAGGGGATGTCAAAAAGCCTTTGGGGTTGCTTGCAGGGAGGGAAAAACGGTTTCCAGCTTCCTCCTTTTGGAAGTAATTCTGTTTCCTTGGAACTGCTCTGACCATGAATGTAGTGCAGGAATACTACAGGCCTGAAGCCTTGTCTGATTCTTTGGGGTTTTGAGTGCCCCAAAGGAACACTCATCCCCAAGGGATATTCTTGCAGGTGAAAGGAGCTAAGGACGCAAGATGGTGGTCAGTGACTCTTAGGAACATTTGCAGGTATGAGTTTGTGAAACTCAGTATTTTTCCAGGAAGCATTGTTTATCATCTGAGCAACCTGGGGAAAAAAATAATCATGCCTCAGAAATCAGCAATTTATTTTTTCTTTAGAAAAGCTTTGGTTTTCCCACTGGAGAAATCAGTAAATACTAGAGAAGTGAGAGAGTCACTAATTAAAAACAATAGTTGAGAGCTGTGGTTAGGAGTGTGTAGTTGGCATATGCACTTGCGTGCTTCAGAAAGAAGATCATTGCATGTTGTTCATGAAAACACTCTAAATGGATGAAAGCCAGAAAGATCAGAACTGAGGTTCTGACTATGATTTTAATGCTGTTGCTTTATCTCCTTTTTTAGCTTCCTGAAGTGAGAAAATGCATAGAGTCCTTTTGCTTCTTCTGTATTTTATCCCAGTGCTCCCAGGGAAGCTGTCCCAGGATAGCCCAGTAAGCCTGAAATAATCACAGGCTCTGCTGTACAGGGCTTGGACAGAATGGATACAGATGAAATCCCAAGGAGGCTGTCATTAAGATCATCCTAGGAGTTTCCTTGAGGCAATCCACTCTGTGATGTGGTATATGAAGGGTCTGTAGAGTGCAGTTCTTGAGTCCCAAGGATCAGGAGCGCTGTCCTTAGATTAAAAATAAAGAAAAAGAAAAGCCACCCAGCTCTTGGTGGCGAGTTGTGCCATCCAGGATGCCCTTGCTCCTGGTTTTTATTTTCCCTCTGGGGCTTGTGCAGTTGGACTTGGTGCCAGGGAAGCCTGTTGTAGGCAGGGGAAGAGCAGGCAGGCTGTAACTGCGGGCCTGTTTCTCTTGCAGTGCACTGACGCAGATGGCCCAGCTGTGGATCGTGCCAGGGCCTGGTGTGAGATGACGGATGTCCCATATTTCCGGTAGGAGCTTCCTTTCCGCTCTCTTGCACAGAGCTATTTTTATCCCTCTCGCTTCAGACCTGGCTGTGGCATGCATCATCCCAAATGGCATCCCCTCCAGAGGCATGTCTGCCCAGACCTGCCCCCCTGTGACAGGATGGAGCGTGCCCTGGCCCTCCACATGAGCTGAGGCACCCAGCATGCCTGGTCTGGGCTAGTTAAGGGAGGTCTGGGAGGTGTTGTTCTTGCATGGTCCTTTGGGATGTGCATCCTGCCCTGTTCTACCCTACATAGCCTGTTTTAGACTTGTCCCTCATGTGCTGCAGTTGCTTCACTGTGGCTCAGCCTTGAGTGTGGCTGGTCCTTGAAGGAGGGGGAAGGCTTCTGCTCTGCAAGCCTGACAGATGAAGGGCCAGCGAGCACCCTGGTGGTGGGAGCCTCTTGGTGGAAGTGTCCTGCTTGGCTTGGGAGGTGACCTTGCTCATGCCTGGTCACCTCTGTGTCTGTGTCCAGCTGGTGATGCTGTCTCACTGTCGGCAGGCTCAGCCCTCAGCTGCACACAGAGGTGATGCTGGATGAGGTGAACGACGCCGTGCTGGTGAATGCTCTCTGGGACACCCAGCTCTACATCTACCAGCAGCGGGAGCAGTTTGAGCAGCTGGTGCGACATCTCTGCCAATGACTCACCTGCAGGTTCCCATTCTGAAGGCAAGGAGCAGCAGACACTGAAATGGCTCAGATCTGCCCTTGAGCCAAGGCGTTGAGGTGGGGGAGAGACTTGTAATAGTTGGGAGGATTTAATGTTGAATTAGACAACAGTGCACATACACATGTATTCCCAGACACAGAATGTATGATAGCTGTGAAATGCTGACAGTTATCTTTATGTTGTAACCCCATCTCTGCTGCTGTGCTTGGTTTTGCTGCCCTGCTCTCTGACCCAGAATCCAGAGCCCTCACCTACTTGTCTTGAGCTGTAGCAGCTGGAATGTCTCCTGTCTGTGCAGTACCTTCACTGACAAAGCACCATGCACCTTCCTATGTCACAGAATGGGCCTAGGCCTGATGAAGCTTCAGGGATTGCTTGGCCCACTGGGCCCAAGGTATTTCAGAGTGTATAGTATGGGGAAAAGGGTTTATTTTTCTCTCAACACACCTAGTTTGGAGGGGAGCAGAAATGCTGCAAATTTCTGTAGTAGATACGATGCAGTAAGTTGCAACTGCCCTTAGGAGAAGGGCAAGCCTTTCCTGAGACAGTTGTCTTCTGCAACAGCTTCTCCTTTCCCCTCTGAGATGGGCTGGCAGCTCTGTGCCTGGGGAGGGAGCAGCCTCCCCCACCCAGGACTTCATTGTGCCACTGATTTGCTGTCTTACACAGTGCTCAGGGGCTGAGATGTGAAAGCCTGTCTTTACTCACAGCAAGCTCAGTGGAAGGGACAAGAGCTTTGGCTTTGTAGAGATCATTTCTCTTTATTCTTAACATGAAACTGAGATGCTCTGAGATCTGTTCCCACCAAAGAAGCCAACCCTGTGACAATTCGGATTTACTTTTTTATTACAACTGGAAATTTTACTGTGATTGCTACACCACTTGTTTCTGCAGTAATTTTTGCATATTTATAAATAATTTATGTATCTATTTGAAGGTGTTTTGAGGAGTAACCTGAAAAACTGAATTTTTAATGATATTCGTTGGAGTGAATGGACTGCTGCTGCCTGTTTCTGTGAGAAACTAACATGTCCTAAAATAAAGAGGGATTTGCATTTGGTTCTAATGTCCTGCAGTCCATGGTGGTCTTGTCTTTCTCTCTATCCTATGAGTTTCCAGAGGGGTTCTAGGCTTGAAGACTCTGAATTTCTTACAGGTAGAAAATCAGGAAAAGGACTTCTTGAGACACAGCCCTTTGTATGGGCTGAAGAGGTGAACGAGCTGTCCCTGCAGCCAGCCCTGGGACCACATGGGTGGTGTGAGTGGCTGGTTACCCCACAGCTGCAACCAGAGTAGAGAGGCTGTGGACCAGCTGCAATATGAGGATGCTCTTGGAGCTGTCCAGGCCTTAAAAATAGAACACTGGGTTTTGCTTGATCCATGTTTCCCAAGGCACATGCCCAGAAGAAATCACATTGGCAGTGCTGCTCCCAGCTCACCAGAAGTGAAGCCTGGAGAAGGGTTCAGACAGAAGCCTGTTCCTGCTGTTCAGAGAGTGAGAGTGGGAGCGGAAGGGAGGCTAAGAGCCAGAGGGCTGAAGCCTGGGGTGGGGGAATATGGGCAAGGGAGAGCTGAAATTTGTGTAGAGCTTTCCTTGCACTCCCCCCTGCCTGCTGCTCTTTGCTGCCTGCGATCACAAGCTGATAGGGATCTCCTGAGGTGCGAGGTGCCCGCGGGAGAGACTCCTTGCTTGCTCAGCACAGGGAGGCCGAGCGAGCCGTGTCGGAGCGGTGGCAGTGCGGAGGCAGAGAGCCTAAGGCGGTGACTCAGGCAGGTGGCCGGCGCCGCAGGTGTCAGGACAGGCAGAGCTGGGTACCTGGCAATCAATAATGCAAAGAGGCGGTCACATGTCCTTGCTGGCTGTCGCAGGATTCCTCTCTCCCCCCCAGAGTCTGGTTACTTCCAGAGATCAAGTTCCAGCCTCTCGGCTGGTGAATTATTAAACTCCATCAGTGCTCCCTTTGTACCACGTCTGTGTCTTCCTGCTGTCCTTCCTTGCTGGTGACAGGCTCTTTCCATTCAGCTGGCTGTGCAGAAACAGAGTCTTCCAGGCCACCTTGTGCTCTCCTTTCCTCCTTGCTTCTCTGTGGGAGAGGGAATAGGCTCCAGAGATGGATCTGTCCTATAGATCCACCATCTCCATCTATAAGGTGAGTGTTGGCATCAAAGGCTGCTCCTGACTGCATATGGAAGATATGTGGGTGGGAGATGAGTGTTTTCTGCCAAAGGCTCCCTTGGGTGGACAGCTGAGGGCTGAATCCATTCCCAGGATGAACTAGAGCAGCTCCTGTGGGCTCTGGGCTGTGTTTGGGAGCAGGAGGGTGGTGTGGGTCCTGAGGACAGATTCAGAAAGGAACTAGACAGCCAGGGTGGTTTGGACATGGAGCATGAAGGGTGACACACGTTTGCTGGCAGGAAGAAGTTCCATCGGCAGTTTTGCCCCTCCCTTGAAAGAGTCTGATCTCAAATGCTTCCCTAGACACATCAATGCTGAACCATGGAGGGAGGGCTGACAGAAGTGGGGAGATGCTTATTCCAGTCTCTGGTCTTCTCTGTAGTCAAATGGGCACCTTTGATAAATGCAACTAAAAGCAGAGAATCTGATTGTCCATCCCTTCTCTTACTACATTGCTGAGTCCTGGCAGTGCACCACATCCTGGCCAGGAAAGGGTTGTGTTCATGCCCAGAAAACAAGCAGTGACCCTCTGGCTGGCTGTGGGGTGAGGGAAAAGTTCCCCTTGCAGTTACTCCCCTGCCTGCAGTGGGTGTGGGTCCTTGGGAGAAAGCCTACTTCATTTAAGCATCCATTTGGCTCTGCAGTGGGCTACCTTGCCCTCTGGCACAGCTGCTCTCCAGGCTGGCTTGGGAAGGCTAAGGGCAGCTGAAGCTGCCAGCCCTGATGCATGGAGCTGGCTGTGCTTGGCTGTACATTGCCTGGGTTCCAGTACTCCAGAGGGGGCTCTCACCCAGCCAAACCACAGCAAAGGGGCCTTGACCTGCTGAGATCTCTGGGCATGAGGAAGAATGGCATTAACGTGCTTCTGCCTGGCCACAGAGTATCCTGGAACAGTTCAACCCTGCGCTGGAGAACCTGGTGTACCTGGGGAACAACTACCTGCGTGCCTTCCACGGTGAGTGGGGTTCCACACAGCCAGGGCTCCAGACCACGGTGCTGCATCCAGCCTGAGCATCCCCTATCCCCTCACCCAGACCAGGCTACCTCTGACATGCCCTGAGCTGCTCTTAAGCACTTTTCAGCTCCAGGACCCACTGCTGATGGGGGGAGATGGGGTGCCTATAGGTGAAGTACCAGGAGGTGTCTGTTCTGTGTGCTGTTTGCTGGAGCTGGTGATGGTGGGAAGGCAGGCTTACCTGCCTTACCCTTACCACCCCTCTCCTCTCCCCACAGCATTATCCAAGGCAGCTGAAGTGTATTTTAAGGCAATTGAGAAGATTGGGGAGCAAGCACTGCAGAGTTCCACCTCACACATGCTGGGTAAGGCTTTCCTTCACATCATCTCTTCTGTGGTGAGCCTCAGTTACCTTTTTCTGACTGTCTCCCTTAGTTGGTCCATTTCCAGGTACTTGGGCAAGAAAGACAGCTCCTCTAAGTGGTGTGACTCTCTGTACCAGGCCCTGTCTAGGTGGTGACAGTCAAATTTATTGTGTGTGCTTGAATATTTGTCACAGTTCCAGCACTCTTCCCTGTATTGCTCTGAGATCACTGAGTGAGCTCAGCTCCTGTGATCGACCTCTCTCAGAAACCAGTTCCTGTTGAGCCATCCTGACTCCTAACATGAAAGTTTAATCACAGAGGAAAGTTTTTCTCCTCCTTGGAGGTGTGAGGGAAAAGCCAGGGAGCATGCACTGACAACAACTGATGGGGTTTTGTCCTCCTGAACCTGCAACCAGCTGAAAGGGCAGCTTGGGGCTGAGGGACTCAAACTCAGCAGTAGAAATTATTCTGCAGCCTGGTGGTGACTGCTGAAAATACGGTCAGGGAACTGCTCCACTACTAAACATTTTAGCAAAAAGCTCCCAGCAGATGTTCCCCTTCTGCAGACTCTTTTTGTCATCTGCACCTCCCAGCTAGCTCCTCTGCTCCCTGTCATCAGTCTCTTCCTTTCCTGGTTTCACAATGCCAACACCAGTGAAGCAGGATCATACACAGCATTGGAGCAGGTGCTGGAGCTGCCTTCCCATGGGACAGCCAGAAACGTGCACGGCAGCTGGGGAGCCACTGGGGTTAGAAACAGGGCCTATGGGGGCTGTGGCAGAGCAGAAACCCAGCACCCAGAGTCCATGGCAAAGGCAAGGCCACCTGCTGCCACCTGGGGCTGTAGCAGAGCACTGGTCCAGCCACCACGTGGGCTGGAGTAACCCGGCATTGGCAGTGCCTGGGAAGGAAGGCTACCAGGGTGCAGAGAGCAGTGCTTTGTGATATCTCTTGGACTTTCACATCTGTGTATCATCAGCCTGAGCTGCATGCTGCTGGTCTGTCTCCTTGGGCACACGAGAAAATGGGCACAGGACTTTTTCACCTTCTCCTGTCTTTTTCTCCTGAAGGTGAAATTCTGATGCAGATGTCTGACACACAGAGACTACTGAGCTCTGATTTGGAAGTTGTGGTGAGTGGTTTTCCCAAGGGCTGGTGGAGGTGGAGAATAAAGTGATTTCCTTAAATACAGCTTATCAGCATGTACCATATTCACTTCATCAGCTGCCCTCACACATGCCTGCAGGCAGGTGCCAGCCTTCCTGCTGCACGTGGCAGAGGAGGGCTACAGGGCTGGCATGTCCAGAGCCTGGCTGCAAGTCACTTGCTCAGCACATTTTATGAGCCACCCCTTATCACAGTGCATGCAACATCCCATTTGGTGAAGAGATAAGGGTGATGGCTGCTTCACCTCTTTCAGGCTCAGACCTTCCACGTGGACCTGCTGCAGCACATGGAGAAGAACAGCAAAATGGATGTGCAGTTTATCAGTGTAAGTGACAAATTCCCTTCTCCTCCTCAGCTCTCCTTGCTTCCCTCTCCCCTTCACCCAAGGATTTTTGCTTCAACACTTGAGGTGTTTCCATGATCCTTCTCAGCAGGAGATAGGGGATCTCACCTTCTCCCATCATGGAACAAACTCCCCTTGTTCAGCTAATGATGGAGAGAGCTGAAGAGGGCAGGCAGCTGTTCTTTGTGCAGCGGGACTTGCCAAACGTTTCAGCGGGGCTGAGAGACTCAGCATTCCAAAAGCAGAGTTCCCAGATTCCCCAAACCACAGGCTCTGTCTGTGGGTCCTGTGCTGCCATGGCCTAGCTGCCCATGCTGGTGGGTAGTGTCACAGAGGAAGACAGAGGCCTTGGGACCCAGTGCTGGGGCAGCTGGGTGCTAGTCCTTGCTCCTGAGATCTGGAGGTTCATCAACACTCTTGGGCCATTAAAAATTAAAAGAAAGGCAAAGAAAGACATTTTATAAGAGGTCCAGGTGAAGCCTGATTGCAGATGGACCCAGATGTCCAACCACCCATCAGAGCAGGACCCTTGCTGCCTCACAGTGTGGCTGGGTCTCTGGTTCCTTACTGAACCTGTTTCTCCCTGGCAGGAGAGCCAGAAGCAGTATGAGCTGGAGTACCAGCGAAGAGCCACCAACCTGGATAAGTGCATGGCAGAGCTGTGGAGAATGGAGAGGGCTCGTGACAAAAATGCCCGGGAGATGAAGGTAAGCAGTGATTGCAGGAAAGGGAGTTGGTAATAAGAACTGGATGATTTCTTGGGAGACAGGGCTGATTTCTCAGCAGCCTTAGCCAAGAGGTTGCCCCAATGTTCAAAAAGGCAGCAGGCTTATCTGGAAAGTAGGAAACTCCTTTTCTACAGGGTGCTACTGACCTGTGGTACTCAATCCTGCCAAACCCTTTCCTCATTTAGGAAGCCTCAGGAAGCAAGGGCTTAATCCCTGGCACTCTGCTCTATCTCCTCTGCTGCCCCAGCACTGCCAGTGGACTAGGAAGCTGATAGACATTATGACCCCTTCCAACCCTTCCCCTGACTCCACTCTGCTGGATTTTCACTGATCCCTTCCTCCCTTTTTTCCCTGTTCACAGGAGAACGTGATCCGACTGCGCTCGGAGATGCAGGCGTTTGTCTCTGAGAGTCAGAGGGAGGCTGAGCTGGAGGAGAAACGCCGCTACCGCTTCCTGGCTGAAAAGCACCAGATGCTCTACAACACTCTCCTCCAGTTTTACAGCAGGGTACAGCCCTGACATGCTGGGGAGTAGAGCTGGGGGAGCGGACAGCAGGGCTGGAGAGGCAGGAGGGAGCCAGGGCTGAGCCATCCCTTAGGTGAAGGATGCATCTGTGCATGGACTGGGCAGGAAACTATTTTGTTTCTTGCTGTGAGATTCGGGCTGGTTGTACTAGGCTGGAAGAACATGTCTGGGGCTGAGGATGGTGCTGGTGTGGGGTTAGTTGGGAGTGTGAATGATGGAGGAGGGAAGGGTGCTGTAGGTGTTTATAGCAGGGTCTTTGGGACAGGGGATCTCTGTGGAGGGAGCCATCCTGGAAACTCCTGCTTACAGAGAGCTGTTTGCCCATTCCCACAAGCCTAACTGGGGGAGGGCCTGGTTTCTAGTATAAGCCCTATGCTTCCTCTGTAGCTGGTCTGCCCTGTCCATCACTCCCTCCTTCCTCCCCAGGCTCGGAGCATGATCCAGACCAAGGCACCACGGTGGAAGGAGCAGCTGGAAGCCAGCCGTAACCCCTCAAACAGCCACTCTCAGGGGCTGCTCTCAGCCTCCCACAGCCAGGGGTATCCATCAGGACGGCTCACACCCACCCACCTCGAGATGGTGAGGAGCCCACAGGTGGCTTAACCTTGTTGGTGAAATACTGGAACAGGTTGCCCAGAGAGGTGGAGGATGCCCTGTCCCTGGAAACATTCAAGGTCAGGTTGATCTGAGCTGTGAGCCACCTGATCTGATTGAAGACACTCCTGCTTGTTGCAGGTGGTTGCACTAGATGGCCTTTAAAGGTCCCTTCCAACCCAAAATATTCAATGGTTCTTTGGTGGTGAGGCTGCAGGGCAAGGTCAGTCCTTGGCCAACCATGGTGCTTGCTGCCTTGTCCAGCTCCAGTGGCCTTTTCCTGGCCAAGAGGAAGAGTAGCCTGTGTGTAGGCTGCAATGGAGGAATGTGCTGAGTTTGGCTTTCTAAGAGGGACTGCATATCTCTCAGAGCATCTCCTGGCTAACACAGCCTTCATAAATATGTGTTCAGCCCCCTTTCTTTCCAACAGCCCCAGAGACCCCTTGGGGACTTTGCTTCTTCTATGACTGGGAGTAGATCCAGCATCTTCTCTCCGGACCCTCCAGAAATGAGAATGTCTCCTCAGCCAGAGTCTCCCAGGCGGCCACTGCGAAGGACACCATCAGCAGCCAGTATGACCCATGTCTGGGGACAGCGCTGTGGGGAGATACAGGGCTTGGACCTCTCTGGGAAAAGGTTGGGTTTGGGAAGGGACCACCACTCCATCAGACCAGCAGACCTCAGCTGCATTCCTGGGCATGGTGAGAGGACAGAGCCTATGGGAGCTGTAGGTAGGGGCAAGGCCGAAGTAGAAGATGAGACCAGCCTTCAGGACAGAGTCCATCCAGGGCAAGGCTAGGCTGTGTGAGGTGGGGAACCTACGAATGTGCAATTTTCAAGGCTCCTTGAACTACAAGAACTGTTTCTTATTAGAATTCCCATTTTAGTAAAGCACTTTAGTCGCTATTCGACAAGAAATGAACCACACACGCAGACAGCTCTTTTCAAAAAAGGGGAGAAAAAGAGGAAGTTTATTGTGAGACCCTGACTTATATACCATTGCAAAAATGTCCAGTGATTGGAAAGAAAGGTTGCCACTTCTCTGACACCACTGGTCAAACTGAAAGTCCATCATCTCTCGCTTCCTCTAGAGAGGAATGTAAACAATCACTGTTTAAAGAAATGTCTGTGGGAAAACTGATTCTAAAAATCTAAAATAATCAGAAGGCTTAGAAAAGCATGCAGGAGCAGGGCAACGCACTTTCTCTCATACTACCAGATTAAATATTAGCTTGCCCTATGAAACCCAGCCATTTAACCCATGACAGACCTGCTTTTCCTTCCTGAGAAATTTCAGCTTAAGGTTTTAAAAGAAGTAAAAAACTGGACAGGGAGAGAGAGAAACTACCCAAATAATCAGTAGCTCTAGAAGGTCAGGAAGAGCAGTGTCAGGCAGGGAGGGCATCAGCCAGAGCATGCAGTGTTTATGCACTAGGCATTTGGCCAAAAAGGACACAGTGCAAAACAAATGGGTTTGGCTTGAGTTGATTGTCTCCTGCAGGATGCTTTCCCTGCTTTTCTCATGCTATGCTTTGCTCTCTCCCTGAAAGGCCATCTGCTCTTCCACTAGAGTAATTTCTTGACTGGGAAAGCACTGGTCCCTTTGAGGCAGTGTGGGTCTTGCAGGAGAATGCCAGACTCCAGCCAGACCCTTGGGATGCCTCCCCCCAGGTTTGCTCCCTACGGGCCGTACGTCCCGCTCGGGTTCCTTCGGCGAGGCCAGCAGTGGCAGCGAGGGCAGAAAGCGGAGTGGCACAGCAAGAGTCCAGGCCATTGTGCCCCACACGACGGGTGCCAACCGGACCCTGCTGCGGTTTGAGCCCGGCGATGTCATCACGGTGCTGAGGCCGGAGGCGCAGAATGGCTGGCTCTACGGCAAACTGGAGGGATCATCCACGTACGTGACTCTGCTGCTGTAAATCGGCCAGACAGGCTTGTTGAGTCTGGAGCTGGAAAGGTTAAGCCCAAAATGATCATCCCCCATGCCTCTTGGTGTGGCCTGGGCACTGTGTCCCACCCACCATCTCAGTGGGACAAGGCTGTGTCTTCAGTGATGGGGGATCTCCGTGCCAAGAAGATGCAGTGTGGCAGGGCTGGCATGGATGGGCTGCCTGAGAAACCTCCAGGGGCTTTGGATGGAAGAGCCAGGGATGCAATGACCCCCTCCTGGCTTGCATGACTGAGTGACTCCTGTCATGGGATCCAGCTCAGGGCCATGAACTGCTGGAGTTACCTGAGAGGCCTGGCATTTCTTAGCTCATGCTGCAACTGCTGCCACAGCCTCCAGCACAGGCAGGGCATGGAAACTGCTGCACCCAGCACTTACTGAATTACTCCCTGTGGCACTGCCAGCCACCATCTGAGTATAAAGCCTGCCCTGTTCCACATAGGATGGGGTCTGCAAGCATGCTCACAGATGTGACAGTGCCTTTCCTTGGGTTGCTGTTTCTGGAGTGGAGCTGCTGTAAAATCCCTGGATGAGTTTTCCACGGCTTCCCTGTGATTGCAGTTGGTTGGAGTGCCTTTTGCTGGATTGCATCAACATTGCTCCCAGGAGCACAGGTTTTGCACAGCTCCTGAGATAAGCGAGCCCTGCCCCAAGCTCAAGGTCTGTCCCACAATAACCCCTGTGCCCCACCTTTGGGTGAAGGAAGTGCAGGAACCCTGTCACCCATGGTAGTGGCAAATGCGGCCTGACTGATGTGTGGGATGGGTGCAGATCAGAAGTGTTTGGCAACTGGATCTGAAGAACCACAAACCACGGTTGCCTGGACCTCATTTGTCTCTGTTTCTGTGCCCTAGGTGTGGCTGGTTCCCTGAAGCTTATGTCAAGCCCTTGGAGAATTCGAGGGAGATGGAGGAGCCAGACACCAGGTAACAGGATGGCAATTGGCCAGGCAGGAGTTCCTGGTACACCATGAATGCCAGGGGGTAATTGTTTAGAGTGTGCCCCATGGAGAGCTGCAGGGCTCCCATGCTGGAGAACCATTCTCCAATGAGCCAAGAGCCTCCTTGTGCCCTAGATCTTCCAGTCTTCCCTATGGGAGGCAGCTCCCACAACATGTACAGTGTCATCTCAAAGGTTCTTGCAACTGGGCCACTCCAAGACACATGTATTTCCTCCAGAGACATCCCGTGTTGTGCTAGCACCTGTGCTGCCCCCTGATCCTTGCTCTTTGACTCCCTCCTCACTGTCTTCTCCTCTTGCTCAGGTCCTTCCCGCTGCGAAGCAGTCACAGTATGGATGATATCCTGGACCGCCCCAGCACTCCATCCTCCAGCAATTACTGGCCTGCTGCTGCCCAGCCCAGCTTGCCGAACCCACCTCCCCTCTCAGTGGGTGCCAGCAGTCACCAGAGTGGGGTGGTGGCCCCAGCCAATTCTGGATCCAAGGTGAGTGCAGGAGCAGTGACTGGTGGGTGTGTGTGAAGTGAGCTACATCTGGCTTTCATCCTCTAAGGCACACCTTTCCTGCTTTGGCCAGTAGAGACAGAAAATCACCTTTCTGATGTTGGTGAAGGGACCTGCTGCTTTCCTGAGTCTTGTTAGCACCAGTCTTTCTCACACAGTCTGTTCACATGCCACCTTGTCTGATGACCCCTGTCAGTCTTCCTGTTTTGTGCAGATCCTCGGTGCCTGGCTTTGTTCCCTCAAGGGATGGCTCTTCTGCCCCTGCCCTTCTCATCTCTTTCTCTTTTTGCTCACCAGGGACCCTTCAGTTCAGTCCTTTTCTCCATGACCTCCCAGCCTGATTTTTGGTGGCTCCAGGGCAGCACTTCTTTCTGCTAATAGTAGGACCATGGAGTGACCAGGCTGGTCTGGGAGTGGGTGACCAGCTAACAGAGATGCCATCCTTCTTCTCCCTTCAGAGAATGGAGAAGAGTTTCATAGGGTTCCTCTTTTAAATTCAGATGAGGGTTAGCTTAAAGTCACAGCTGGGGTAGGGAAAAGCTGGGAGCAAAGGCTGGGGGCACAGCTGTTTTTGAGAGCCTTAGAACAAGTTGTGTCCAACCCATGGCTTATGGATGGCATACTGAGAAGGAATTCCTTATCATTGCTTCCAGCAGTAGGGAATTGACTGTGAAGAACCAAGTTAAAGCTGAGGGAGGAAAGAACAGTGCTGCACATGGTGCATTACTTGCTCAGTCTCACAGAGGACTGAAAAACCTTTTCCATAGTCACTGGTTTCAGGCCAGCACAAGGTTGCAAGCAATTGGATGTCTCAAAGAACGGAAAACTGCAACATTTAATTTTAATAACTCTTTTTTTCCCCTTTATGTCCTGCTCTGTGGTTTCAGGTAGCTTCAGGCTGCACAACACAGGGGTACAGCCTCTGCAGTCTTTCTATTCTTCTGGGTCACTGGTTTTCATCCTGTCCCAGGGCTAGGGTGTAGGGATAGACCTGGGATTGAGTAATGAATTGTGTGTAGCATTTTGAGTAGCATGGCATGGAACCTCACTAGAAAGGAAGGAAAGACTAATTTGAACAGACTCAGCCTTGCTTTAAATGTATGCCCAAGACATCCCCCAGCTGAGCCCCAAACAAATGGGTGTTTTTGATCACAGACTTCCCAACTGGATCCCAGATAGCCACATGTGGCTTTCTTGTCTGCCACCAGAGTACTTTAGCAGGTCAGCTGTCACTGATCCTTCACTATCTACTGGCCAAGAAAAAGGGCCACAGGGCCTAGGTCCAACTTTGTCCATCAGGTTTGTCCACTTTTAAGTAATATGTGGTGTAGACTAGGTAGGTCCAGCTGTGGAGCTCCACATGGATGCAGGAAGTGCATGAGGGCATGGACGACACTTTTTGCCAGGGTGTGTGGGCAACATGAGGGGGCATCTCTGGCTGCGCTGGAGGGTGAAATGTAGCTCAGACTGTTTGCTGTGCTCTTCAGGTATGACATTTTGGGGATCTGAGTCATCTCCTTTCTTCCCCAAACAAAGGAAGACATCCTAGGGGGGTAAGGAACCTGCAGTGTAGGGACAACCCCCCACAAGAAAATTCAGGGAATTATCTACACTGGGGAATTTGTGGACTTTTGCAAAGCTTGAATGAATAAGGAGTCAGAGCCTTGTTAAGAGGACTTGGGCTCCTAAGTCACCAAAGTGTTTTGTGAAATCTTCTTCCATGTGTGCGGTGTCTCCTGCCCCACTTTTCTCTCTCCATCCACCACTCCAGATTTCTCACTGCTGCTTTTCATTCACTGCAGAAATCAGGAGTATTTGACCAGCCCCCTGAACTCTTCCCACGGTGAGTAAGAGGTGGAACTCTGCTCTGGAATCATCTGGCAGAGGGGAGTATTATTACAATGCTATTATTATTTAATCTTTTGGATTATCAAATGCGGGAGGAACAAGAAAGTGTCTGGGGAAAAGCAATGTGCAGCCTACCTTCCAGGACAGGAGGCAGAGGTGGTCTGTTCTGGCCTCTGCTGATTGGGAAGGCCCTATCCTGACCCAGAAAAAAATGAGGTAGCATCCTGAACACGTCCAGACCCGCATGCACCTTCCCATCCATCCTGGAAGAGTCACAATAGCAGCTCACAGCCTGAGTGTGGAGCTACACGACTGTGCATCTCTGCCTGCTTGGAAAGGGCTGAGGCATAAAAGGATGTGGCTTTGAGTTCTGATGAGTCAGCTCTGTGGAGATGAGACTTGCCTTAAATTCCTGGTTTTCCTCGTTCTGCAGCTAGGCTGGTGTCTCCATGTTTCTGGTGGTGGTGTGGCCTTTTCCTGCTCCCCGACTCCTTGCGTGGTGGGTTGGTGTACACTCTACAGTGCAGAGTGCTGTCATGAGGGACAGCCATGTGCTGGTGTCCCTTCTTCATCCTTTGGAAGGAGAGGGTGAGAAGCCCAAGGGGAACCACATGGGAATGTGCAGCAGGGTGTGTTAGGGATGGAGAAAACATACTCAGGAATGAGATTTACCACACTCTCCTCCTTGGCATGGAGGTGACTGCAACAGGACTAAGTAGCCTCTGCTTGGTCACAGAGATCCCTGCATGGCATTTGCAGACTTTCTGACAGTTGCCTGTTTCCTTTCCCATTCCAGAGGTACCAACCCCTTTGCTACAGTCAAGCTGCGCCCCACAGTCACCAACGACCGCTCAGCACCCATCATCCGATGAAACAGGGCTGTGGGCAGGGAAGAATTTCAGCAGAGAAGGAGGAGGAGAAGTGATAATGCTGTGACCTCCAGCTGGGCAGCAACCTAGTGCTACCACTCATGGAGTGAACTCTCTTTTCCCCTCCCATACCTCTGGGACAATGGGACCCATCTCACCTGGTGTCTGGTGTGCTTCAGCCAGAAGCAGATCTCTGCTGCCCTTTCTGGATTGATCCCTGCTTCCCTCCCCTTGCAATGTTACTGTAATTGAGTGGGAGGGAGCAGTCTGGTGTTACTGGTGCTGGTGGCCTGGGAGAGGGATGGTGCTGGAGGTGGAGGTAGGGCTGGCTAAGATCATCTGCAGCCAGGGCAGTGCTGTTGGGATGTTGAAGGTAAAGCTTTGCTATCTGTGCTGTGGGCAGAGCAGGACTGTCACCAAACAGTTCCTTTGCCACCAGAAGAACGAACCCCCAAAAGAGACGATGTGGTTCAGCTGACAGGGTCAGGTCTTGGCCACTTCGACAGCTGTGTCCATTTGTAGCAGCACCTGCCCCTTCTCACCTCAGGTGCAGCCCCCTACCTTGCTGGGCAGTGCTGGGGCAAGGCAGGGGCAGGTGAGAGTGTCCAGCACCACTGTACTGTTCCTTCATGCACTGTCCTGTGGAAAATATATGGGGTTTTTAAAATAAAATGGAGAATGCATCTTCTGTGACCATTTCAGTGGCTGGGACATCACCTCAGTCACAGGATGCAGGGGGACGAGGACAGGCGCTCCCACCAACGCTGGGGCCATGATGGCTGCCCCTGGTTGTGCTGTTGGACACTGCAGTGCCGTGATCCAGATGGGGCAGCCACCAGTCCAGGGGTCTGGGGTGGATGTGGAGGGCACCAGGGGTGGGCACTGTCCACTGTTGGCTCCCCCCTGAGTCCCCCTGTCTGTCCTGCTGTCGGAGGGCTGCAAGGACCTGTGGCTGCTTTCTCCTCACCCACTGATGGAACACGTGCCCTGGGCATCCCAGGGCTGCTCAGTGCAGGGGAAAAACATTCTCCTAGGGCCTGGGGGGGGGGCCTCAGCAACCTGGGAAAATCTAGGTGTGCTGCAGGAGCCCTCACGGGAGAGGCAGCGTGAGTGAGGGATGGAGCGCTAGTGATGGCCAGGGCTTAGCTGATTAGCCTTATTAATAGACATTAAACCCTGGCTGCTAGTGTGGCCAAGCCCCCGCAGCCCCCCTGCTGCTGAAGGGCTTCAGGGGTTTACAGTCCAGGCCTTTTCCTCCCCAAAACACCACCTGGGCTGAGCCCCTGCTCCCTCCCTGGAAGTAGAAGAGGGCTGTGGCCAGACTGGCTCATCCCCAGCGCCTGCCAGACCTCCTTCTGAGAGGCAGCCACTGGGGAGGTTGTTTTTGAGCAGGGTTATTGAGCTGCCTGAAGTGGGCAGGATCTGGTGTTTTGAGCCATGGCTGGCAGCAATTCCTTGGCTGCTCCACCTTGTCTCACTTCTCTGCTGGGCACATGCCCTGCAAATCCGCACCACCGCTTCTCCATCGTGGCTGGCAGTTGAGGAAGCTCCAAAAGCAGCCACTTCACCTCTTTTTCCCCTTACTGAAGCATGGGCACACTCCTCGTCCACTGTCTCCCTTCCCAGCACCCAACACCCCTCACCCTCACCCCACTTCTTCCTGTCTTGGTTCCTCCAAGTGAATCTATCCCTGCCAGCCTGCCCTGCTCTGCTGGGGAAAACACAAGGAGCCCCTGGGCAGCGGGATTACCGGGGGATTCGGGCTGTGGCAGGCAGCCACCTCGTCCCCATTGGCTGGAAAAGCCTCTTAAAAGTGGAGAAGTGCTTTCTGCCCGCTCAGCACCCGCTGGTCTCTGCCGACCTGAAACCATAAGCAGCTCCTGACCCACATCCACACTGAGAGTGCCGTGGGACACTACCTGCACCCACAGGAGGCAAAGGGGTGCCCCACACAGGGTGTCCCCCAAATCTGCCACAGACAGCTTTGCTGGGCATCACTGGAACTGGAGGGAAACAAGCTGAGAGGGGGATTAGCTGTCTTGTGAGGACATAGCTGCTCCAAAGGAAGGAGCGGAGCACAAGACACTGCTCGACACGTGCTAGACTCTGTGCCCACCATGAAGAAAAGATCCAGTGGGACCATCTAACCAGGCACCCTCATCCAGAGCCAGGAAGTGCCAGCCAGCAGGAGAAGGAATTGCTGTTGACGGATCTGCTCAGCCCTTGGAGGCTCAGCTTGTGCTCAGGAGGTCATCACTTCATTGCACAGGTCAGTGGTGTGGAGGGATGCTTGCACCCTCGTTCCAGCAGCTGATAGGATAATTCATCCTGGGCCTGCACTCATTTCATTCTCTAACACATGCTTTCCAGGGTGTTGACTGTGGGTTGGAGAGGCTGGTGGCATGAATCGTGGCCTTTGCACTCAATAAAGAGAATCCCCACCCCATCTGTACCGTGTAGAGGCACTAAGAGCATTTATGTGGACCCTCCTGGTTGCAGCTTGTCTGGCACAGTTGGGATTTTCTGGGCATTATCCAGCACTGGCTACACTGTGCTCTGTGTGTGTCCAGGGACTGGCAGCCACAACTGAAGCTGCTGTGGTCTTCACCCTTCCAACCTGGGCTTGTACCTCCTGTCGGCCGAAGTCTTCTTGCAGCCACCTGCAGCAAGTTCTGTGGCAGTACCTGCTCTGGCCCAGCTTCCTGTGATGCATGGGAAAGAGCAGGTGCCCATGCTGATGAGCTTTTAGGGACATGTGAAGTCACACACAGTGTTTTCACTTGTAAATAAAGCTCCTTAACTGGGGACAAAATGATAGTGAGCTGTAGAGTGTGCAAAGGCAGATGCAGGGTATGTGGTGTGACCTCTTTGTGCAGTGTATGTGTCATGGTGTTAGGAAGAAGGCAGCTCTGAACTGCCTGGCTCACAGCTGGGATAAATCTTCAGCAAAGGTGTGCTATGACATATTGGCCTTGTAGGCATCTCCACAGGTGAGCTCCTATGGTGCACCCCATTGTTTTCAGCCAACATGTAGCTGCAGGCAGCTAAAATTGCATTTGTGCTTTGCTATACAGTTCTGTAGCACTGAGCAAGTGGCTCCTGCAGAGGTGCCCTCCAGCTCCAAACTCAAACAAGTACTCACGGATATTTGTCTAACGTGCTCTTCAAAATGAGATGCCATGGGCTCATCATTGACAGGCGGTGCTACAAAATCTCTGAAGAGCACATCACAGACAAATATTTTCTTGCTAGAATGCTGGCAGGGAATAGCAGGGTTAAGAGAAAGATGGATTGCAATGGTTTGATTAATTCATTTAATTTGTGGTTCAGGATGAGCTCAAGAAAAGCAAGGCTGGGAGAGGGGCTTGGATAAAAATCTCTGGCTACGTTTGGTGGCAGCTCTTATTTGAAGTAGCTAACGTGCAGCAGTGGTAGAGCACCAGCACTGATTGAGAAATCACTGTGCTTTGGCAGCAGGTCACCTTTTGTACAACTGGATCTAGTCAGTCAGCTGTAGCTGGGACAGGAACAGTGAGCAAAGTGGCAGAAACTGCCATTTGGCTATTCAGTCTGGCTGTCAGGGTGCCAGTGATCCAGAACACACCAGTAAGGGTGAGATGGGGGAGGTATGAGTAGCTGGAGAGTGTATAATTATTCTTTTCTTCCTTGTAGTGATTCCTTCCCTTAAAAGTATCTTTACAGCCCCCTGTTTTCAGTTCACACCTCTGTCCCTTGCCACAGTCCCTGAGACCTGGGCTGGGAGGGAGAGATTAGAGTAGCCTGTGCCAGTCCCAGTGGTTCAGCCCAAGAGCTGCTAGGAAAGAATCATCCAGAAGTGTTGCCCCAATCCATGCTCAGAGCCAGATTCTGCTCCCTTTTTTTGTGGCTCACAGCTTCCTGAAAGTTTGAGGAACTCTGCTGCAGGGACCCATGGTGGTGGAAGGCATCTGAGTGCTGCACTCTGTGTTTCCAGGAGCAAAGGCCCCCTGCAGAGGGGAAGGAGGGGTATGGCTGAGGGTGGCCTTGGGGTAGGACCACTCTTGCTAAGTAAGGGCCCTCTGCCTGGGGTCTGCCCCAGCTTGTGCCATCCACACTTGTGTCTAAAGGATTTGCCCTTCTCTGACACTCAGAGCAACTACAGCTATAGGAATCAGCTCAACTCACCCCCTTTGCTTGGAGGACATCAAGAACAGGGACTTCCTCGAGAAAAGCACCCAGATCCCAAACTCCCAGGTTCTAGCTATGTGTGTCACATCCATAAGACAGTCCCTGTCCCTCCGGCACTCTCTAGTCCGTATGTGACTCCTGGCATTTCCCACAACTGCTGGTGCCAAGAGATGAGGATGCTGCCATCTTGCAGTCCTTCAGCCAAGAGAGCTGGGCAGGAGAGAGGACCCTTTTTAGGAGTGTGCTTCCAGCAAGACAGTGATAGGAGACAAACCGGATCCAAAAAAGCCCAGCTCAGGCATGGAGAATACCTATCTAATCTACTTGGGAGCATCTGTAGTCTAGGTCCAGTGATGGCTTTGCATACAGGTATGAAAATAATCCTGGCTGACCAAGAAATTATGGCCAATGGTGCTGGAAGGGGCAGAGACCTGGTACCTAAGGGAGAAAGGAAAAACATACCCATAGCAGCCAGCTGGAGCAAAATTCCTGGGCAGCTTAAGAGCCCTGAGAGCAACTCACAAGACATCCCCTCTAATTCCCTCCTTCTCCCCACTTAGGCTTTGTTCCGGCCCCTCCGTGTACGTACAGAGCCCTAATCTCTCTGGCATGCAAATAACCACCGTTTTTTGTGCTCTCCCCCTTCACCTATTTGAGAAATCTGGCCCCTGATGGCAGGGAGGGGAGGGAGAAGGAGAGTGCCATGCACTGGGGCCTCCCAGAGGAAAGCACAGAGGGCTTAATGGATCTCCTTGCCTCAGTGCTGAAGGTTTCTGTGGCAGGGCAGGCCCTGGAGGGCTCCCCACTGGAGCAGACCAGCATGGGAGAGGCTCAAAGGCAGATTTTAGGAAGCAAAAAGGGTTCACATTCCTGGTCTTTGCCTCGCACCATCTGTAGGCAAGGATACAAAGCTAGGGGGGTGCTGCAGATCCTGGTGCTGCATCAGATGCAGCACTCCAGGCTCATCTGGGAGCCTTGACACTGCTTAGCTGTGTTTGGACAGGGGTTATGGAGCTCTGGGCTGCCCCAGTCTCAGGAGGAGCTTCCCACCTCTGCCCAGTTGAGGCATGACCTTACATCCCAAAGCAATCCCACCTTTCCTGATACAAAGAGCAGATGTGGTCCCCCATGAGCCTCTCAGAGCTTGGAAATGGTTGGCATGGAGAGAAACCCTGCAGTAAGTGTTTGCTGCTCTGCTTTTCTCTTCTCACAGCACCGGCAAACTTTTTCTCTCTCTGTTGCCCTACTTCCTCTAGGCCTGCCTTTCCATTCCTAGGTTAGAAGATGGGGAGACCTGACCCAGAAGAAGGGCAGCTCCCGGCTCCTGTGAAGCCCCCAGATGGTGGCTGGGGCTGGATCGTGCTCCTTGGCTGCTTTGTGATCACCGGCTTCTCCTATGCCTTCCCAAAAGCCGTCAGTGTCTACTTCAAGGAGCTCATGAAGGATTTCCACGTGGGCTACAGTGACACAGCCTGGATCTCTTCCATCATGCTGGCCATGCTCTATGGGACAGGTGATGCTTGGACACACTTCCCCCTCCTCAACTCACCTTTCCCACTCTGCCATGGACCCAGACCATGACCCCATGGGTTCTTTCTCTTGCTCCCTGGCCTGGTCATGAACAATGATGCAGAATACAATTGTCCTACCACTTCTCTCCTGGAAGTGTGCTGCATCTCATATACCTGTTTCCTCTGACCCAGGAGACCTCAGGGGTCACCCCACCTACATCCCAGATAGCTGATACAGGGTTTGCTCCCACTGTTGAAGTGCTGTTCCTATCACACCAAGCGTCAGGGAACAGGAGTCCAAAGGCAGGGCAGAACAGAACTCTCCACACCACCAGCCTTGGCCAGGCCCAACAGATCTGTATCTAAGCAGTGAGCTCCATCATTGCAGCTTCATCTTCCCTGAATGCCCTGCTTGGGCTGCCTGCCCCTTCCCTTCCTTGTCCTGTCTCCTTCTGGTCACCTACTCTGTCTCCTCTGCTTCCTCCTAGGACCAGTATGCAGCATCATGGTGAACCAGTTTGGCTGCCGGCCTGTGATGCTCATTGGCGGGCTGCTAGCTTCTGCTGGGATGATCCTGGCATCTTTTACCACCAATATCATTGAGCTTTATCTGACAGCTGGTGTGCTGACAGGTGAGAGCCCCAGGATTTGGGGGGCAACACAGGCTTACCTGGGGAAGAGCCAAGACCATGCTGTATTTCCCTTTAGCACTGCCATGTCTAGTATCAGGTCTCCATCACCTATTTGCACACACTAAGGGAGGATCTAGTCCTGAATGTTGCACATGTGAGGGATGCATCTGCTGGATCTAAACAGCCAGGGCCTGTGGTAGAGAGACAGAAGAAACCTAAGTGGTACTCGGTGATCATGACAACTGTGATAGGTGGCATCAGTACACAGTGGCAGGGGAAAGAGGCAGAATTCCTGAGTAAGGCTCAAGTCCTGCCTAAGTGTGAGTGCAGTGGCCTGATTCAAATTCAGGTGGACAGGCTGGTTTATCCCATCCTCTGCAGAGGCAATCCACAAGCACAGAAGCTTGTGAGGAATACATTTATCCCATCATGGGACTTCAGGACTAGAATAGTCTGAGGGGAGTTTTCAGCTTGTTGATCAACACATCTCATGCTCTTTCACTCTGTATTTCCCTCCTGGCTCTCACTTCCATGTAGGTCTGGGTATGGCATTGAACTTCCAGCCCTCACTGATCATGCTGGGCACCTATTTTGACAAGCGTCGGCCTCTTGCCAATGGACTGGCTGCTGCTGGGAGCCCTGTCTTCCTTTCCTCCCTCTCTCCACTGGGGCAAGTGCTGCTGGAGAAGTTTGGTTGGCGAGGAGGGTTCCTTATCATGGGGGGCCTTCTGCTTAACTGCTGCACTTGTGGGGCAGTCATGAGACCCCTGGATATGGGCATGAAGAGGAAGATGGGGAAAGCTCAGGACAAATATGAAGCCAAGGAGATGCTGCCCATAGGAGGGAAATCGGAGGAGGGAATCAGCACCACTGATGGAACCAAGAAAGGCAAGAAAGCCAAGAAGAAGCCCAAGAAAGGAAAGAAGCTTCTGGATTTTAGCATCTTCTCCAACCGAGGGTTTATCATTTACACCATTTCAAAGTTCATCCTGGTCTTGGGTCTCTTTGTGCCCCCCATACTTCTGGTAAACTATGCCAAGGACACAGGCGTACCGGACACAGAGGCTGCGTTCTTGCTCTCCATCATTGGTTTCATAGACATCTTTGCCCGCCCAGCCTGTGGCATGGTGGCAGGGCTGAAGTGGGTCCGTCCTCACGTGGCTTATCTGTTCAGCTTCTCCATGCTCTTCAACGGCTTGACAGACATCTGCAGTGCCCGGGCGAGCAACTACACGGGGCTGGTGATCTTCTGCGTCTTCTTCGGCATCTCCTACGGCATGGTGGGGGCACTGCAGTTCGAGGTGCTGATGGCCATCGTTGGCTCCCAGAAGTTCTCCAGCGCCATTGGGCTGGTCCTACTTATCGAGGCTTTTGCCGTGCTCATTGGCCCACCCTCTGCAGGTAGGTGTCTTGCTACAGGTGATTCATTTGGCTGCCACTGTTCCACAGTATTGCAGGTACTGGGCATGGACACAGCCCTTGAAGAAAAGCCCCATTTCTCAACTTTAAATTTGCTCTGGAAGCTGAGAGTTGATCTCTGCCTTCACTACAAATGTCACATAAAATCATGTTAAGGATAGGATCAGGCACATGCAGCAGGTAAACCTTTGAGAGTCTTCATTAGGACAAAGCAAATGTCTCTCAGTTTCTCCTTGGTGTCCATGGCCTTTTGATTGGCACTGTGAATAGTGATCTCAATTTGTTCTGATCCCAATTCCAAGGCACAGGTGTTTTGCTGTCAGTCAAGTCAAAACAGTTTGTACAGTCCCCTGAGGCATTTGCTGGTAATTTTTTGTAAGAGGATTAAGACACTCACAGCTTTTCAGCCAGTCTAGTCTAGGTCACAGTCCCTGGTAAGGCCCATGGCCCACAAACAGCCCATAAAAACAGGCTGTTGAATGGAGGTTGGTGTAGATTAATGCTAAGTGTCTGATCACATGTGAGAAAGCCAAATCATGCCCAAGGCTTATTTCCAAAGTGCAGTTTCCTGATTTGCAAGGAAGAGTCAGGGACAAGACTATGGAAAATCCCCAGGCAGGACCAGCTTCGTTGTTTCTTGCACTCCCTTCCTTCAGCAGTAACACATGGGCTAAAGCCCATCATTGAAGACCTTGGTCTTTTCCTCAATATAAACCACCAGTTATGAGTAAAACCTGCCCTCAGCAACTCCAACCAGTTCTCAAGTAAAATTTGGCATCCAAGAGAAGACCCTCTTAAATGCTAAAAATAATTCAGGTCTTACTTTATAATATGTGTGCAATCAGAAGTCCCAGGCCAGGGAGTGTCAAGAAATATATGTCTTGGAGGCAGCTGCAGAGAGATCATTTGGAGAGAGGGGGATTTAACAGCACGTTGCCCCAGGGAGCAAGGCACACCAGTGGGTTGCTAACAAGGGACATCCCTCAGCCCTCCTGCCTCAGTCCAGCTGTGCCTTGGTGCTGTGTGCATGTACAGTGGCACACAGACGGTGCAGGGTCACCAAAAAACTGTGCTGAGGGCAGCCAAGTCATGTTGGGGGCTGTAGGACCCCCCTGATGCAGGAAGCTCGAGTGCTCTGACAATCCTGATGGCTCAGCCTCGGGGAGAGCAGTGCTCGGCTGGGAGAAGGGGGTTGAACAAAGTGGCTTTGTTTGGTGTAATCCTCCTGAGCTGCTTCTCACTCCGTGGGGCCGAGGGGGTTTGGCAAAGGATAAGCTACACACGCACACGTACGCGCGCTGGGGCACGCAGGCTCCTCACTCACCATCCGGCTTGGCTGAACAGGGCACATTCACCTGTGGAGGAATTCACCATGTGCCTCCCATGGCTGCTCCAGGAGGCACCTCAGCACGTCCTGGGGCTGGTTTAAGGGAGGCACCGTAACACAGCAGGGACTGGGGGTCACATGTGCATTTGGGAGCATGCAAGACTGGGATGAAGAGTGCAGTTCCATGGCTGCATCGTGACTGCAGCAAGGCAGCTGTTCATGGTCCCCAGCACCAAGGACTGGGAACTCTTCCTCCATTGCCAGCCCCAGCAGATTCAGAAAATATATTGAGAATATCCTTGGCACAGAAATCATCAGATGTGGGCCAACCAAAGGGATTTCTCAACCAAAGAGAAATTTGTTCTTCCCTTCAGAATATTTTCCTGGCATAATAACTTAAGAAATAGCAATGTCTCTCAAACTTTCTTTTCTGAGACTGGCCAATCCAAATCATGAGAGGCTTTTCCCACCTTGGCAAGTAGAAGATGGCTGACCATGGAGTGGGACCCTAACATGAGGGTTTCACAATTATTTACACTTGTCCAAACAAAGGCAAACATCAACCATGCACTGTTACCGAACTTTCCCTGGAAGTACAGTGTGGCTCTTCCCCAGAGTGATTTTCAGATGTTCAGGCTTCTCGCTCTTCCCTTGAGGAATGGGTCCTCAGCCAAATGCAGGTGTTGTCCGTGCAGGAGGGTGTAGGCCAAATTTAACCATCTCATGTCTTCTCCAACCATCTCATTTTTTGTCCAACCATCAGGCCGCCTCGTCGATGCTCTCAAGAATTATGAGGTGATCTTCTACCTGGCGGGCTCAGAGGTCGTGCTCTCCTCTCTCTTCCTTGGTGTCGCCAGCTACTGCTGCCTGAACCGAGGGAAGAAGGAGCCTCCCCCGGAGAACAACCCCGCTGCAGGAGGTGGGAGCGACACCGAGGAAGCAGAGTCTGATGTGCAGGAAGCTGAGGAGCACAGCAGCGACAACCACCAGCTGGCCCACAGCACTGACAACGCCGTGGTGGTGGCCAACGAGGAGGCCAACCATGTGGCAGAGGAGCAGAGAGGGGAGGGAGGCGGCTGTCCTGCAGGGGATGGGGAGGTGTTGGCACGAGATGGCTGCAACGCTGACCAGATGGTGGAGAGGGACAGTTTTTAGCCAGGGCAGAACAGGGATGTATAAAACTGGCCTTGTTTGCAAGCACCTCAGCATGGGAGGATAGGTGGGATGCGGGGAGCAGAAAGCTGAGACAAAGGCAGATGTAAGAAATAAGAGGGAGAGGTATGAGAATAGCTGGTCCTTATGTATATATGTCCACAACCTACTCAGTGATACTTGCATCCTGCACCCATGCTGGTACAACACAGGCTCAGAGCAGCCCAGACACCAAAAAGAAAAAAATAATAATCTTCTTTCCTCACTTTCAAACCAGCCCTGGAGAAAGTCTTCTGAAGAGGCTGCCACGGACTCTCCTTTTCCTTCTGCATTGTCACAATACAAAAAACACAAACAATTAGAGACTCTTTGTAATCAGATCTGGTATGCTCTGTTCTGGTGTCAGTGTTTCCTTCACCCCACTTCCACAGTCTGGATAGTGTCAGTCTCACTGGCAGGAGAGTATAACTCAGAGCTACCACCCGGCCACCTCCAGAGGCCACCAGCATGGGGGTAGACACCAGGCTCTCTGCAACACTTCCCTCAGGCACTGCCAAACCAGGAGGCCACCAGTTCAAACCACCTCTGCCTGGCACATCTTTTGTGGACAGTAAAGCTGGGGCAGTGACACCTGACAATGCTTCCCCAAGGTAGGGAAGCACTGTGTTAGAGGCTGCTGTTGAGGTACAAGAAGACACCTAAGAAAGGCTAATGCCATTAGGTGTGCAGCCACAGCATGGAGCCTCGCTGCCAGGAATAGCACCAAGCCAGCTTTATCTAGGCTCAAGTGAGTCCCGTTGACGTGTGAAGGGAACAACTTGGCCCCTGTGGGGGTGGGGATTTCAAGACAGGTAAATAACCATGTCCCAAGCGATTATCCACTGAGCAGGAATGGCACCAGACATGCTTGTGTTTTCCTCTTAAATAGAGAAAACCTCCTTACATAAAGGAATCAAAGGTAAGGCAGAAAGACAAGCCCCAGTCCCTGAGTGCCACTAACGAGGGTGTTGGAGCACGTGGTAAGGCAGGCATGACACCCTCACCCCCCTGCTGCAGTGGTGGATTTCTAGATTCAGAGAGGACAACCTTCCCTGGCATGCTTAAACCACTTCTAATCTGCTTTAGGACTGGATCTTTTATAAACACCCCTGGCCAAAGCTCTTTCTTCCGGTTTCCTGAACTGCTTCACCTCAGAGACCCTGGGGGAACCTGTGACTATAACAAGGGATCAAAAACTAAGCAGAGGGCTACAGGGAAGGCAGCTCATGGGGCCACCAAAAGTTATGTTTCATTCCAGGCCAGACTGACTACAAATTAATGGGTAGATGGCAGAGCCTGCAGGATCCATAAAGCCATTTAAACACAGCAGGGGACTGCGGACATGAAGGTCAGGGTTTCATTCTAGGTGCTTCCAAACAAAAACAGCAGTAAATGATGAGCAAAATAAAGCTGTTGAAGAATATCAGTTTAGGAAGAGACGGAACTGGAAATTGGAGGGGAGAAGGTAAACTCCATGAGACTGTACTCTGTCCCATCATAGTTAACACCACTGTTAGATCTGATTTCAAGCCAGTCATAGTGGTGACTTTGGGCTTTTTCCTATTCAAACTCACTTAGAAACATCCCAAACAAGACCAAACCCCGTAACAAACCCCAGATGCAAAGCTCTGGAAGAATGAGAACAGCAGCAAGGGTGCTGGAGCCCTGCAAGCATTCATCCAGTACTCCCAAAGCTTGTTTTCCCTCCCCACAAGGTAATATTGCATTGTTTCTGCTCATCCAAGTTGCTCTGCACCTCTTTCCCCAGTAACCCCAGGCTGGGTTTCCCTTATTCACTAGTATGCCCTTCAAGAAGGAGCTCACAACTTCCCAGAGGTCCAAGGTCCACAGCATGAAAACAACTGCCCTTGTCAGCCAGGCCGGTCACTAGAACAAGGTCCCCTCTGTTTCCTTGTCACAAGTCAACATTTCCCACTAAGCCTCCTGATCTTAATTTTTTTTTCACAAGAGAAAATAAAAGCCCTTAGGGCATGAGCTCTCACTACAGACAGTGCTGCAAGATTCCCAGACCTCTTCCTAAAAAGCTCAGCTATGTTGCTTTACACTTTGCCTCAATGGTTTTCAGGCAGACTCTGCCAAAGCTTTCTCAGTTCCTCTCAAGTGCTCCGTGTTTTGGCACAACAAACAACTCTGACGGGATCAGGGACTTAATCATCACCAACAGCTGAGCTGTGTGGAGAAGCTGGCCCTAGAGAGGCACAAGGATGCCACCTTGGCAGGCCTGAGGCACCTGTGGCCTTTAAAAGGCTGGTGTTCCCCTGGGAAGCTAAAATGCTGAGAAGCTGGTACTACTGGAGCACTGGCCTTGCTACAGCATTTATAACTCTCTTCCTCTGGAAATCCGTGCTGCACGGACCACCACAGCTTGGCTTTGAGATTATGCACCTGTATGAGAAGAAAAAAACGGCCAGCACATGACACCCATCTTCCCAAGATCATAATTTAAAACCAATGGAAGATAAGTAAACAAATCTCTTTTGTTTAAATGCATGAAGGACATGAAATGAAATGTCACATATTTTTTTATTACAGACAATAGTCACTACATCAGTCTGTTTAAATTCTCCAGAGCAGCTTGACCATGGATGGCTTTTTTCCAGGCACCCACAAAGATGAAGAAAACTCCAAAAACAATCAAAGAGAAACACAAAAAGCAAAAAAAAAACCTTGATTATAAATTAATGCCCTTAAATAACTTCTCCCACGACCACTAGAATGTAATGACAGAGAAGTCAAAAAACCCTGGCCCAAGAAGCACACCACTCCTGGCAGTTGTGCTGCCCACTAACAGAGAAAGTACCATCTGCATTTGGGATTGGCCCACAGGGATGGAGGGAGGGGAAGAGAAAAGCAAGGAGGAAAGAAGCAGTCTCACTTACCTCAGCTTTCCTTTTCCCTGTTCCCTTGTGCTAGGGAATGGGAGGATAGCTACTGCTGCTGCCTGGCCCCAAGGCAGCACAAAATAGTTGTTCAAAGAGGAGAGCACGCTAGTCATTCTTTACACTAAAAAATCCCAATGCCTCTGGCAAAAGAGTGCGTCTTCCTCTCTCCACAAGGCTTTGTGTCTCCTTTTTAGTTTAAAGATGGGGTATTTCAGAGTCCTAAGGTGGATACTTAGGAGCTTGAAGACAGCAAGCAGTGATGCTAACACTTCCCCACAGCACAAGGGGAGGATGGAAGGGGGCTGTTCTCAGTTTTTAATCACCTCCAAACCCTTAACCAGCTTCCACGTGCCAGAGGGGAGTGGTGCTGCCCCCATGCTCAGCAGAGTCCTGCCTGCACAGAGACACATGGCAGTGTGGGACCAGCTTTTCTTCCCCACACTGCAGTACCCAGGTTGGGTAGCTGAAGTCTCTGGGGGCAAAAAGAATATCCAGGCAAACAAGCAAAGGAAAAGACAGGAAAGGAGAGGTTGGTCCCAATCCAACCAGCTACCCCACCCAAAGCAGAGAAGGAATGCCAGGCTGGACACACAGAGAAATCATGGAGGATGAATGGCCACGTGAAACACATGTTTTTGCAAGTCTGCAAAGTCCTCCCTCTGGCCATGCTGACACACTCAGGCATCATCAATGAGCTTCTCTCCATTTGTATCCTCCCTCCCGCTACCCTCTCTCTCGCTTTCTCCTTCTTCCGCCCCATCTGTGTACGTGTCCTTCTGCCCATAGCTGAGAGTGGTGCGGGCAAGGTCCACCTCGATGGGAAAGACATCCGCATCCCGGAGCACCGCGTAGCAGTCGTCGTAGTACTTGGACATCGTGGAGACAAAACGCTGGAGCTGGAACACGATGTCCTGCACTGTAGCAGAGACAGTTGGGGGGAAAAGGTGTGAAAATTCCCTTCCCAAACAGTGTGAAGGCTGTGATCAAGCCTCCCTTACTGGTGTTAGATACTATCTCCTACACACTAATCCCTTTTGGTGCCGCAGGGCTGATGTCTTGGGTGCAGCCACAAAGGAGTTTTTCAGCAAAGAAGAACTGAGCTGTCTTCTGAGCTGAGACAAAGGAGGAATGCGAAGGACAAAGTCCTGTCTGCTGAACTCAGCAGTGGCACTCACCATGCTTCTGGTCCAGGAGCTCTATTTTCTCTAGCACGTCCTTCCTCATCTTGGCGAAGCGCGTGCGAGCCTCCTGACGGCAGCGCAGGATGAGCCGGTACTCGTAGTTCCCAGTGCTGACCCGGTAGAGAGGCTCACCCAGAGCCTGCCAACAACACGGCACCACTTTAGAGACTCCCACAACACTGCTTGTACACACAGCCTGCCTACCAATGTGGACTCACAATGCCCTTGGGTTATTACAGACCTCTCAGGAACATGGGAACTGCTGTCAGGAAGCAGGAACCGTGAGGAACACTGAGCCGTGTCAAAAACTGGCAGTCAGTGGGGCCACTTTGGAGGCCAAACACACACCAGCCATGGTAAAGAAAAGCATCACTACTAGGCAAATACAAAAATACAAAAGGACAGGCACCTTTCAGCCCAGCAGGGAGAGGTGGCGTGGCTTCTTACCTGGACTAGTAAGACAAGCATTAAGAACAAACAAGTTTGTATCAAGCACACAAAAATTCTGCCCTCCTCTGTAAGGTTTGCCCTGTATGGACTGCATAATTAATTACACATCTACACAGGGAACCCTCTGGTATCTACAACCATCCAGACAAAATGCTGGAAACCAACAGGGAGGGCCATAGACATTGTCCTGCCAAAGTCTGGAAAGGGGTTAGCTCTGTCAGCATCCTTCCCTTTACAGCATGCTGTAAACACAACATACAGAAAAATCCATGCTACAGACTACAGCTCCCTAACACACACTGCATGTGCCAAAACTCAAAGATGTCACTCTGCTGGGCAAGACTGGGATTCTTTCCTTCCCATTTAGAAGGGCACATATAATGAAAGATTGTGTTAGGAGTTTGATTCCTTCCTGGCACTTGGGAATCAGGCACCCAAAAAATCAAAAGCCTGCTCTGAGACTGATACCTAGGATAAAAAAAGATGTTACTTTTATGCAGGGAAACTGGAATTTATGGGATACCTTTAGCTATTTTAAACAGAGTTGTAAAGGAATAAAGTCCTAAAACTCTAACCTATAAACTTCCTATTGTTAAAGGATATCCTTTAATCAATTTCCCTCACTTATAAATGCAGTTTTGCATGCGTTTTGCTGCAGAGAAGCTAAGTCCAGAATTAATGATAAGCTGAACACTACACACAAATGGAATCTGTGAAGATAACACCTTAATCCTCCTTACATAACCTAATAGTACTTAAACACTGAGAAAGGCAACCACTGAGCAAACAAGCTGCAGTGCTTCCCAGGTAGCATTTAAGGATCCCCTATTTCTAATACAAGAAGAACAAATGTATGTAATTCCTTAGGATCATTCACTAGTTTTTTGGGCTGACAGGCACAGGAGTACTTTTGCAATTGTACTGATACTCACAATGCAGCTGTACTCTTCGTCATCCATCTCTTTGACTTTCAGGCAGTAAGACTTTGCAGAATTAAAGATAAGAAAAAACCAATCAAAACAAGAAGGAACTATTTAAAATTAGAAACAACTTCATCATCACCTATACCCATGAGGCTGTACTATTCCAAGCCTTCCTTCAGTGGACAGACTCTGAAGAAAGCACAGTGGGGAAAATCCTGTGTTCATCTACTCTTTGGGAAAAGACAGTACAAGAAAAGTATGAGACAGTAATAAATAAAGAGGGAAAGAAAAAGATTAATTGCAGAAATATTGATGAAGGAAGAGATTCTGCCATATTCCCTTGCCTTAAGGCTGCAGCTCCAAGTACTTCTCTCAATGGGTAAAAGGAAATGGATTCCTACAGTTACAGAACAGGGGCACTGAGCAACCCTACCCTTTTTGGGTAGAAAACAAGGGCTGAGTGGAAGGAAGGAGGAAGAAAAAAGGCAATGTCCAAATTAAAGCAAATATGACTTGACAGTTGTTTACTTTGGCTAAAGAGTGTCCAAAATTACCTGAAAAATATGGACTGGGGAGCTCTTTAGAGGAGTTGAAAAGCCTAAGTTGCAGAGGAACTCTTTTGAAAGAAATCAGGAAATAAATCTGATCATTAGAAAATAAGTCATGTGGGTACTGTAAGATCTTTCTTACCAGTGAGAAGTTTTAGGTTAAAAGCAAGGGTCTGAATCTGAGTAATCTGGCAGTAAACAAAGAACTGGAAGAAACAGGACATTCCCTCATGGATTGTGGAAGGATGGATATGTGATCACATAGGCTAGATGTGACTTCCAGGATGATTCTATGAAACTTAATTTCAACCAGCACTTAGGAAAAAAACCAAAACAAGCAGCTCACCAAATATTCAAACTTGACATCCAGGTACTTTTTGATAGTCAACCTTGTGTCAGGAATGGCTTTATTCAGATAGGTATTCAAGTCAGTGAGCATCTGCAAGGGAAACACCCTGTTGCTGAATTAAGACTAAAAAACATCACTACAATGACTACTCGAATTCTCTCTTTGCCAAACTGAGTGCACAGATCCTCTGGAGACTCTCACTCAAGTACATTGACTGAAATTCTTACTTTGTTCCTGAGTTGCTTATCTGAACTCTTTTAGTGACACAATGCAGTTACGGGTACCAATATCAGGTACTCCACTGATCAGACTACTTCCTCATGCCCAAAAGAAAAGGAGAGGAATACACTCAATGTGCAGAAGTCATAGGGACAAGGTTGATATAGTCATTATGTTACCTATCAGGTTCTTTTCATTATGAAGAGAATTCCCTGAAGGAAAGCAGACAAGGATCCTTCTTCCCACAATGAATGAACTTTTAAGACCACACCTTTAAAGACAAGCCTTTCTAGATTCCCCTCTTCTGCAAGCCCTCTACTCCTATGGTTAAATTCTTTACCGGTTTAATTGTTTTCAGAAGGTGAATCCCAAACTTCTCAATGTTGCGATGGGCATCAGCAAATTTCACAAAGGCTTCACTGGCAGCTGGTTGTGGTTCCCGCACACCAATGACAGAGAAAACATCTCCAAATGCTGCATGAGCAGAATAAATACAGAGAGATGAATAAAGAGCTGAACCCTGAGAAAAAACTTGTCTCCAATATTAGAAGTCCCTCCCATAACCTCACAATTATCTGGGGGATGATGCTACATATTTCCTAAAGACCAGAGTTTGGCAGGGCATTTCCCCAGTGTCTCATGTGAAGGACACAGCCTGTGTTAGCACCATGACTGTAATACAGGAGAGCATTCATTCCTTTCCAGCCTATTTCTGCAACACTTAGTTTTCTTTGAGTGAGGGAGTCACACATCTAAGTAGTGACAAGAGATTTGTGCTCCTTTTGCTCAAGATTCTTTACCTCTGTGTGTCTGAGACAGCTCAAAGAAAGCCCTGAGAAGATTCTTGGTGTGCTCTGTTAAGCCTGTGATGGAAAGCAATAAAAAAACATTTAAGTCACTTCACTGAAACATAATGGACGCATCATTCTCTCCCATCTGCTCCCACTGATGGAATACCAAGTTTACCTTTGTATAACTCTGCAGTCCTCTCCAGCTCCTCTAATCTCTTCACTAGTCCATCTAAATATAAACAACAATCAGAATACAGAATTATAACAGTCACATTCAGGACATGGTTAAGACCTGAGTGGGTGGAAAAATACCAGTTTCATATATTTTGTACAAATTTCCCTCACCACTTAATGCCTGTCCTGTGATACAACATGGGAAGCTTTCAAAATGACTGCAAACTTATTTTATAGTGTGGGGTCATGACCTACAGGCATTCACTAAGTTGTTCCCTGCTTTAAATTAATCTGATCTGATCTAACATTGAAATGCCCACAAGGACAGGCTACATCACTCAGGAAGGACAGAGACAATCACAACAGTGAGGCAGAGCAGAAGATAAGAATGTAAACCATGCAAGCAACAATAAAAAGCAGACAAACACAGGAGAGTAAGTGTTCCACTAGGAGAATGTCCCCTGGACAATACTTACCATTGCAAAGTATGGCTCGGCTTAACCCCAGGGCATCCGCTGTCCCCGAGCTCATGTTCTCTACCAGTCGGTGCTTTACCTTCTTCAGCACTAAAGCCAAAAGAGAGTTACAAACCAGCATCAGGGTCACTGCCATGGGCATGAAAAGCTCACCAGCACTTCTCACTGGTTTTCCAGGCACTGGATAAACTGCACTTAACTCAGTATTGAGGCAGCAAGCAGAAAGAGAATACCATAGAAACAAGGCACTCTGGTCCAGCCATGCATAACACACCTTCTAACTTGCCTATCTGCTCTGCTCTGATATCCTAAACACTTCAATCAATAGAGCTCCAGCAATTCTTTTGGAAGACTGTCCCAATCAATCACTTTGCTATAAGCAAAGCAGTTTTCTTGATATTTGGAACTAAACTTCGCTTATGCTATCTGCTGCCTTACTTTTGAATCCTAGTTAAACATCTTGGTGGAATTTCTGTCTTTGGTGGTCATACCCTGCAAATTACTGGAGACATCTATGCCCTCCTCGGAACAGATGACTCAGACACCTTTATTTACAGGCAGACTTGCCTGCAGATCCCAAGAACTCAGCTGAAGCCACAGTGTTCTGAAAAATACCACATTCTCCTCATACTTCTGTATTCCCAGAAACCAATCTCACTATTCACGATTTTCCAGAACCCCTGTCAATTTATTAGCGCCATAATCACCAGGAAAAGAAATGAGAGCAAAGAGAAGGGATACATTTTGCTGAAAGTGAGAAAGGCAGACCATATAAAGGAGACAGCTGTGGAGGCTTAGTTCAAAACCAGATACTTTGTTTTAGCAATAAAGGCTCTCCTGTCTCCCATAAAATTTATGTTTGTACAAAACTCAGTGTAGATAGGTATTTCATCACTGTTCTCCAAGCTTAGAAATCACCACCAATGCCTTTCAATTGACACATCTCTGTGTACATCTAGAAACAGGTCAGCATAACTTACATGCATTAAAAATGAATTATTATGCAGTTGAGACTCATCATCCATGCTAAACACAGCACAGAAAAACAAGCCTCTCACAAAAATAGTTAAGTCTTGTTTAACTTTCAAGCCTATTTCAAAAAGTCAGGAGAGGATTTTTTTTTACACCTATCACTCTCTTTGACAGTATCCATTTGAAAACAACTGAGTTTAGAGCAAGAAAGGAAAACCAAATTTTACTTTGGTTTTAGCTGGGACCAATCTTTCACCCTTCTGCAACATTTTAACACTCTAGGGAGAAAGAAACCAGTCTTACCAATATCCAAAGACTTGCCCTGCTTTGGGTCAGCCTGAAGCTTGTTGTAGTGTATTGTCACTTCTCCCTGCAGAAAGAGCAAACCCCAAACTGCTGTGCTGGAAGCAGGCAGCAGTGGCTCCCTTTACCCAAGGGACAATAAGCTGCCAACTGGGACCCAGAAGCTCCAGTGGCCCCCTCCTACCTCTCACCTTTACCATCTGTATCATCTTGGCCACCTCCACTTTGGTCTTCCCTTTGACAGATTTCCCGTTGACTCCTGTGATTTCATCCCCGGCTGCTACGGTGCCATCTAAGGCTGCTGGAGTGTTATCAAACACCTAAGACAGAGCAGTCAGGAGGAAGGTCAATGGACAGCTAAAGAGCACAAACCAAACAGCTGCATTCCTCCTCTTTAATTCACTTTTACTTAGTCCATGGTGAAGCTGCAGTTTCTCCCTTTTCCAAACCAAGAGGTGGGCTGATCATCTTGTTCCCTCAGGAAGTTCCTGCCCCTAGGATGTGTCTCCTCGAGCACAGGATTTCCTGATGTTGGGAGTGTCACACTGCTCCCCTGTGAATTCCAACATGCTCCCCAAGGAGAAGGATAATTCCACAAGTCTTAATTTAATTCTTCCACACCTATTAGGTACTAGAGTATGGAAATCTTTTCACTGAAAAGTGAGATGGCATCTCCCACTTTAAGACAAACAAACAGCATAAGGCTCTCTCTCCACACTTCCCAACTCTCAGGCCAACACTGTTTTAAAAAGATGGCTTATTTTTCCTCCCCAGGTGCCCACCTGGACAATATAGAGACAGGGACAGTACTGTGCTCCTCCTCCAATGCTGATCCCAATCAGGTTCTGAGAGTCCTTCTTCAGGGTCACTGTCCCAGGTACAGTGGGGATGCCCCTACAAAACAAAAGGAGTAACTGAACATAGGCAGAGCTGCCTGCATGCGAAACAACTCTGGTATCTGAGTCAGTACAAATGGAAAACATCATGGACACTGCACATCTGAATTCATCCCTTCACCTCTGCTGCAGAGTCTATCAGCACAGGCCAGCAGGGAGACTGTACTATCTTTTTCTTGGGATTGCATGCAAGGATTAGAGGTGGAAGAGACACCCCCATCCATTGCTAGGCATTGAAGAAACACTATCATGCTTTAGTGTTTCACCTGCACTTAGTGCTGGAGTGAGAGGACAGCTTGCACAGCACAAATGTGATGCAAATCAAGTGCTCCGTGTTAAATGCAGGGCAGTCACTGCAGAGCAAGGAAAACGCTCTCCTTTGCTCACCAGCACAGTGATGCCTCATCCCCACCCTCCAGAGGGAGCAAGAAATCAGCACTGAACAGGAAGTCTAATGTTCAGCACCGGTAAATTCATCACTCTCGTTAGGTCTTGGCTGCAAGGCCTACTTCTATTGTAAGAAAGATCAGGAAAAGACAAGTGAAATACTCACAACTTATCTTCCTCAATATCATAGTCCAAATCTGCAAACATTGTTTTGGTTCAGTGGAGTCCGTTTGTTTCAAGCTGCTTATTCCAAACTCCCTGGGAAGAAAGAACAGAATAAATCAAATGAAAGAATGATTGCAATAGGAAAACACAGAGAACCAACCTGTCGCCATTATAAATCTCCTTTTTCTTTTTTGGAATGCCAGCCACATTGTGGTCTCTGCTCTTATATCCAAGGATAAGAAATGTGTCAAGTGTCCCTGGTTCTCTGTTCGAGGAGAAAATCCTCGAGTTTGAATGCTCCGTGTTCCAAACCCAAGTCTGACACACGTGCAGCATTTCCAAAGCACTGAACAAAACGCGGTCCCTTCCCGAAGCTGCTTCTCCCCACACTCGACCTGCACCACGGCTGCTTAAGATACTCAATTTTATCCCAGACATCCATCACACATCTCCACATTCTTTACAGCACAGCAACTCACGTCACTTTCTGACGTTCACCGCCCGTCTGGGCAGGCCGTGTGCAAGCTTTTCACCGAAAGCCTCATTATTTCCCCACGCACCAACCCCGTTTCCATTCAATCTCGGGCAGTAATCAGCCGGCCCTTCTGCGTTCCGCCCGCCCTTCGGCAGCACCCAAGGCACGCCAAGAAGGTGCTCGCCTTCACCACACCCGACCCCTGCGGCACCAGGGCTTCACCGGCAGCTCTCCGTGCCGCAGCCCCCGCGGCGGGGCTTGAGGGCAGGGGCTGAGGGCAGTGCAGGGGCTGTGGGCAGGGACAGGGGCTGAAGGCCGGGCAGGGGCTGCGGGCAGGGGCTGCGGGCAGGGGCTGCGGGCAGGGGCTGCGGGCAGGGGCTGCGGGCAGGGGCTGCGGGCAGGGCAGGGGCTGCGGGCAGGGGCTGCGGGCAGTGCAGGGGCTGCGGGCAGTGCCCGGCCGAGGAGGGGACGAGCGCAGCCCCCGCCCCAACCCGCCCGGCGGGGCCGTGCCCGGGGCAGCCGCGGGGGGGCGTCCCTGAGGGGCCCCCAGGCTCACCGGAAGCGGCCGCGCGGCGCCGTCAGCCCCCGGCGGCCACGTCACGGCCGGAAGCGGCCGCGGCAGCCCCGCCCCCCGAGCGTCCGGCGCGTTGCCATGGAGACGGAGGGAGCGCGGCCTGGTTGGGCCGCGGGCACGGAGAGCACTGGGCATTGCCCCCTGAAAGGAGATGGGTGTCTGCCCCCAGGCAAGCAGTGACAGGACGAGAGGGTATAATCACAAGCTGCACCGACGGAGGTTTAGGTTGGACATTAGTAGGAGTTTCTTCACGGCGAGGGGAATGACGGATTTGTCTTTACAGACAAGCCGTGGGTCTGCTGGTAGACAAAACTAGCACTGAAAGGTGAAGGAAACAACGGGAGGGATTCCACGGAGTGATGAATGGAAAAAAGATATTTGTCTTTACAAACAAACTGTAGGTTTGCTGGTAAATGTAATTGGATATTGAAAGATGGAAGAAGCAGTGGGGAGAAACCATAAGTTGCATAAGAATTAAAAATTAGAAAGGGGGGGGGGGTGTTATACATTAGAAGAGAATCTTAGGTATCAGGTGTTCCAGGAAGTCTGTACCTCTTAAATACCTCAGCTTCTGGGGAAAGAGAGAGGAAAATGCAACTGGGAAATTGGGATAAAAAAGAGGCTGCGTCCTCCAAAAATTTGAGAGACCCTAGGGGAGTACCCCATGGCTTTTCCCTTTATTTGAATAAAGTAAAAGGACTCCTCTGTCTCCTTTTTTGACTTTTGTTTGTGGATTAATTTTCCTGACAACGGAAAGGGTGATTGGGCGTTGGAAAAGGGCTGCCCAGGGAGGTGGTGGGGTCACCATCCCTGGAGGTGTTTCAGGAAAGACTGGATGTGTCACTCAGTGCCACGGTCTGGCTGACACGGAGGTGTTCGGGTTGGACTCCGTGATCTCAGAGGGCTTCTCCACCCTAACACATTCTGTGATTCCGTGAAATTGGTTGGCACAGTCACCCCTCCTGCTGGCAGGCCAGCAGTGACCCGAGGAAGCGTGGGATGCTAGCGGATGTGGAAGCCAGTGATCCCAGTGCAAACCCACTGCACTGCCATGTGTGCGGCCGGACTGCCAGGCTTGCACGTGTTCTCCTCTGCCATGTGCATGGGGGTTCAAATGGTTTTCCTGCCTCCATCACGGCAGCACCACCCCTGGGAGAACGCTTTGATTTCCCAGAGAAATGTGGTCGCCTCGGTGCATTATGTGTCATCTTTTCCAGATGGTCCTCGCTTCTGAGCAAGCACCAGGCTGCCAAACCCGACTTACTGACGCAGATCAAAAAAAAAAAAAAGAGAGCCCAACATTGTGCTCTTTGAACTGAAAACTCCTCCGTGACTAGGAACAAGGCCTGGCCCTTGGCGGTGACCTCCCTTTCTGGCTGAGAGGGTGGTTAGTGTTTGTGCTATACAGCCCCGTGAGCCTCTTGTCTGCATACATCAAAACACCGACTGAAGCCACCCACAAAGCTGGACTACAAGGGCAAGAGTGTGTTGTTAATAATCATTTCGAAGTCCTGGGTCTAAGATGTGATTTATTTATGAGGGGAAGCTGAAAAAGAAATGCAGTCCTTCAGGTGGAAGCTCTCTGAAGAAAAGAGACTGACATCCCAACCCTGGCCACTGACAGGAGTTTTACATCAGTGAAGTTCCAGAATTGATGAGCCAGACACTGATCTCTGCACAAAGAGCTTGCTGGGGCTTGGCAGTGCAGCAACACTTGACTGTGGCTGTGCAGAGAACACGGACCCAGACTCTTCTGAGAGCTTTTGCACAGCTAAACACAAGAGGAAGGGGCTGCAAGTTGCAGAATGGTATTACAGTACAAGAAAAGTATCACAAAAAAATCATTGACTGTGAGGGTGGGTAAGCATTGCTACATCAGCGCCGAGAGGTGGTGGAATATCCATCCCTAGAGACAGTGACAATTTAGCTGGGCAGATTCTGCGACGCTGTGGTCCTGAGAGAAAGCCTGCAACACAAGCGATCACCCCGCAGAGGCCTCCCTCCCCTATATGACAGCTTATAAATAGGTGAAGCAAATATCACACTGACAGAACTCGAACCCGCTGTCTGTCCCACACCCCGGCAGGACTGCTCTGTGCGGCGGGGCTGTGTGTCCCACCCTGTCACCCGTGGGCCCTGCAGGGTTGGGGCCGTGTGTCGTGTCCTGTCCTGTCACCCATGAGCCCTGCAGGGTCGGGGCCGTGTGTCCCTCTCTGTCCCCTCGCTGTCACCCATGAGCCCTGCAGGGTCGGGGCCGTGTGTCCCGCTCTGTCCCCACGCTGTCACCCGTGAGCCCTGCAGGGTCGGGGCCGT